>OX596208.1:13295743-13662755 GCA_951394215.1 Glyphodes perspectalis | reverse complement strand
ATGTATCTCATGGCAATTTGCGGTCTATTTCAGATGACTTCAAGCCTGCGTCAGTGGATGTGAACAAAATGGCGACAGTTGACGTCGGGACCAACAACCAGGTCACTGTCACTGTGCCACACTTGGGTAAATGAAATATTTGTAGTCCTAGTAATATACATACTATGCAAGCAGGGCTTCTTAATCTGAATTAATCATATGACTAAGGAGTGGTAATGAAGACGAAACAGATCACTGACATGTCACTGATGAAATGCAAACTTTTGTCCAAAATATTTTGAAAACTAAATAATCTTCGCCCTCGCATCTTGAATTTAATCCGTCAAATCTAGGGAATCAATCACAGTGCGGCTGCAACTTCGTTTTTATCCGAAATTATATTGTAAAACTAGCTGTGCCGCCGGTTTCACCCGCTTTTATGTTTAATGTTATATATCCTATACTGTAGGTAATAGGAAGGCTATAGGTCTTATAGCCTTCCTCGAAAAAGATCTATACAATATAAAATGAGTTTTTCAATTCAGTCCCATAGTTACTAAGATTAGTGCGTTCAACCAAACAAATAAACTATTCAGCTTTATATATTAGTAGTATAGATTGCCTAAAGTGAATTGTTGTTGTTCCAGATGGCGCTGGCGTTCCTCAGACGGTGTTCAAAGGGAGCCAGAGGCCTTACACAAAGGAATGCGTGCTCATCATAGACCGGGTCACCGGTGAAATCACTTTGGAGAAACTCTCTAGCAATATTCAGGTTAAAAAGACAAGGTAGGTAACAGTTAAATGGCATTGAAGTGAATGTAGAAAAAGGACTATTTGTTTATTAACGCTAAGTATTTATGTCTGGCATCGCTTGTGAAGTCGGGTTTTTTTTTAAAAGATGCATGTTTATAGAAAATTTGTTAGACATATATACATGCTCAGGTTTGAATCCGCACTCCTTGCATACGAGACACGTGTCCATGTTACCATTAAACTACCACTGCAGGATAGCAAAAAAACACTAATCTTGGTAATATTATAAACGCGAATGTTTGTAGTGATGTTTAATACCCCTTTACGCAAAAAAAAATGGATTAATAGTAGAATAATATAGCTCAGAATGAGCCTATGTTTGGCTATTTTTTTAATCGATGTAACGTGAGGGAATCCGCGGGCAGAAGCTAGTATTAGCCTAATTATGGTGCGTCACGTTTCAGACAGGAGACCCCGCAGAAGCCGCGTCCGCTGACGCCGGTGACGACGGAGTTCACCAACACCACGCAGCGGTCCACGTCGCGCACGCGCGTCACCACCAACCGCCGGTCCAACAACAATGCTGCTGGTTGGTACTACACGAGCGAGCGAAAGTTTGGAATCACTTACTTGAAATTGGAATCACTTACTTGAAATTGGAATCACTTACTTGAAATTGGAATCACTTACTTGAAATTGGAATCACTTACTTGAAATTGGAATCACTTACTTGAAATTGGAATCACTTACTTGAAATTGGAATCACTTACTTGAAATTGGATCTTGAGTACTACTTAAATATTTTTTTAATAATCATAAAAATTAAAGGTTCAACTCTTAACTTGAAACTGATACCGAATTCATTAAATTCAAATTCAAATTTAAAATCTCTTTAATTATATAGGCTTCAAAAAAGCACTTATAATAATTATAGTCAATTTAAACAGAAAAAAGGATTACCACCGGTTCGGAAGGTAGAATCTATCGAGAAGAAACCGGCAAGAAACTTGATAGTTACTCTTTTAAATGCAAAAATTTACAATTTCGTACTTAATAATCTATACTTACTAGGTAACAACACTGCAGGTGAACATTTCATTATGAAGTTAAACATATATGCTTATCATTTAGGAAGTCTTCAATCTTATAATATGCCTTATTCATTAAGAATATTTCATTCAGAAGAAAATTGTAGATCCTTCTGATGGTCCATCACTAATAATTATGTTCTCATAACCGATATTGGCCACTGTGGCCGATCTCAACGAGGATGTCATCACTACTGTAGTTAAGATTACGGGCGTATTTCTTCAGCAAACGCATTTTCACCGCTGTTATTTACATGTGATGTATTTTCAGATATTACTTTTGTAGCATCAGTGGCGGATTATTTCTCTCACGTGGGCCCCGTGGATAATAAGCCTTATATGAAAATTTTAGTAACGAAACCAAAACATAATTCAAATACTTTTATTTGAAGAATCAGTAATAATATATATATTGGTACTAGCTGACCCGGCGAACTTCGTTCCGCCTAACAGTCAATGACACATAATCGGGTTAAATAAATTGAGATGTAAACTATCCTATCTTTCAAGTTGGATCAAACTGCACACGGTGTGCAAATTTGATTAAAATCGGTTAAGTAGTTTCGCAGTCCATCGCGGACAAACAACGTGACGCGTAATTTATATATATTAAGATTTAAACTTAAGAAGTTACAATCTTTATGTGTTGTCTCGTTTTTCTCGCGCGAGTATGGTGACCGTGCGGCGCGCGTGGCTCGCTTCGGCTTCTTGTACCACATGACAAGCGATGCGCACGCGCGTCATTGTTTTCAGTAGGGGTTACCCTTAATTCAGGTTTAGTAAATATTATTTGGACAAAATGTAACATGGTATATAAACTATTTCAATCGATTCTAATAACTTAAATTAATATTGTATATGGAGTGGTGGTAGCTTAATGGTAAGGACACGTGCCTCTTAACCGAGGAGTGCGGGTTCAAACCCGGGCACGCACCTCTGGATTTTTCAAAATCTATGTACGTATTTATACCACTAGCTCGACGGTGAGGGAAAACATCGTGATGAAACCTGCAAATTCAAATAACTTTGGATTTCTAACCATGATCCAAAAAAATTGTCTGGTTCCCCTATCTTAGGGTTACAAAGGTCAGATCGGCAGTCGCTTCAATGTAATTACCAAACTCGCTACATCCTGGATCATGGTCTAACCAGACCCCGTCTAAGCACGGGACATAACGCTAGGATGAGGAAGATGGTTCTAAATAATGTTATATTCTCGTGTCAAGGTCCGGCGGGCGCGGCGAGCAGCCAGTCCCGCTTCAACGGGAACATGAACGTGCACAAGCCGTCGCCCAACATGGTGCGGTCGCCGCCGCGGGTGAAGACGTCGCCCCCCCAGGCCGCGCCGTGAGTGCCGTTTGCGATATATTAGTGCCTATCTTTGATTTAGTCTGCTTAGATCTATGGGAAAATTTGTTGTTCTTTTTTAAAATTTTATCCTTTTTTTCTAAAATATTACAGGAGTAATTCAAGTATTATGTAAGTAGAGTTTAGAACTTATTCATCGTATAGGAAAAAAAAAAATCTTGGTACTTTATGCCTATGTAACGTATTGGTACGAAAGTAGTAAACTCTGTCCAAGTTTCTTACTGACGTTAATCCCATCAGACATCTAGGTTGCTATTTTGATATGATATTAAATTGTTAACGATCTTACATTCTTCCCTACTGTTGGTGTAGCGCATAAAACTAATAATTGTATTTCCTTAAAATTCGGAATGTATTTTTTATAAAGGCTTCAAGAAAGCACTTATAAATCGTCTGATTTATATAAACTGTAAAGTGACATAAATCTACCACCGTATAATTTCGCGCACTATGAGAAGTGATAGACAAATGCCCATACTTGATACGAACAAGTTTTTCTTTAGTGTGTTTATATCAATAACAGCCCGCGGTTTCACCCGCGTCTATGGATAATGTGTCGTAAAAGTGAACTGAGAAAAAAAAAAACAATTCGGATCCGGAGGTTCCGAGATTAGGGCTTTCAACCAAACAAACAAACTTCTCAGCTGTATATATTAGCATAGAATACATGCGTATGTTCGAACCCACAGATGGTCCGGCGGCGGCAACAGCACGCTCGCGTCGCTACCGATGATCGGGCTCGACGACCTCGCGGCGCCCGCGCCCGCATCTGCGCCCGCGCCTGCGCCCGCGCCCGCGCCCGCGCCCGCCGCCGCGCCCGCGCACAACGGCTACGGGCGCGCCGAGCGGCACTACGCGCACCACGCGCCGCCCGCGCACCCCGCGCACCCCGCGCACCCCGCGCACCCCGCGCCCGCGCCGCCCGCGCCCGCACCCGCGCCCGCCATGCCGGTTCGTATCGTACCGTGCCCTCCCTGGTCCGATCTGGGGTCGACGGCTTTTCTCTTCCGCACTTACATGCATACATATATATTAGCTGAATGTGGTTAAGGAGGTTCGTTTCGTTCGTACCCGGGGCACCGAACCTCCTTAACCACATTCAGCCAAAAAATTTTACTGGGCTGGGTAGGATGGAAAACTGTCAAAAGTAGTAAACTCCGTACTTCCATTGATAATAAAACTCTTAACATAATTCACTTATCTCTGACCACCCTGTTAATTTTCACCCACATTTATATTCAGCACTTTCCATCCTTTGTTCTTCCTGTCGTCTCATCGCATTCCATGGTCCGAGAGCTGGCACCAATTTTTGGGTAGGTATTTGAGGCGAGCTGATAACTTGTCCCCTTTTTATTAGTGTTGCGGGAAAAGGACTCGCATCTCGACGTCTATCTAAACCATGGCACCAATGAGACTACACTAAGGAAATGTTTATATTTAAAGCGATATTGTTGTGCGCGTTACAGAAAGTGCAGCAGGAGGACAGCTCGTCGTCGTCGTCGAGCGACAGCGACTCGAACAGCGGCAGCGACAGCGACAGCGACGACAACGACAACGACTCCAGCGCGCACCACTCGCTGCCCAACGGTCGGTACCTAAGATACAGCTCGTTAAAATTTCGCGTGACGTCACTAAGTTAGTAAAATTTTACCAACAAGTGACGTAAGAGCGTCCTACTGTAGAACTTTGGTGCGCTGTATCTTCGTCAATATTCGTGTATTTGATAAAACAAAATATAAGTGGTAATTTATTTTTCAATAATCTAGCTGACGGACTAAATATAATCTACTTTTGTTTAACCAAGAAAGTTTCCAATTATTATTACACTAGCTGTAACATGTACATCTCCTTCTTGACAATAAACAAAAAAGAATTATGCAATTTGGTGCAATACATTTTAGTGATTTATTTTTATTTTAATGTATGTATTTTATATAGATAAACTGAAGCGAGTGTTTGTTTGTCGCAGGCAACGCGAGCAACCCCTCGTTCCCGAGCGACGTACTGAACGACGATCTCTGCCTGTCCGAGTCCGGCAGCGACTCGGACTGACCTCACGTTAAACCTCTTTATTTATTCGGGTTTGGGTATCTTTCTTTCTAAAACATTTTCCTCTACAACGCGAACGACGAACGGATCACTATGAAACTTGGCAAGTGTCTTAGTCAGCACAAATGTTGTAAGTCGTTTGTTCTTCCTTGTAAAGGGTTGACGCACGTTACTAGCCATTGCTGGAAGAGCAATGTTTATTCTAAAGTGAGTTTTATTACAATGAAATAGAATTTATGGTTATTTAGTATCGATATAGTATTCTGTTTATAATTATTACTTCCTGAGTTGAAGTTATGAGATAGGGGCTTTGTTGTTGTGTGGAGCGGACGATGGAGCAAATGCAACGGAGCATTTTGGATTCTATGGAACATTGGGATAATACGGAATTTGAATACTCGCGAAATGTCGTAAACATTCCAACGATATGTGGAACATTTGCGGAATCTCGATAATAGTCCTGCAAAGTACAGAACCTTCGCAGAATCTCTAGAATCACGCAGATCTTGTTACTATTCCACATTCGTATAAAATTGGAAAATGACAGTGACTGCTCTAGTCCAGAATACTCGAGAAAACTCACACTCGGTCCAATATTTGGAACACACTCGTTCCAAAGTCGAAATATAGTTGGAACATTCTTATAATGAATGGGACGGCACTCGCATGACTTCAAAGCTCATGGGATTAGATTGTTATGTACTAGCTCACGAATTTGATTAATGCTCATTTGGGAAACTTGACGAACGATGTAGAATAGTTATGTTAATATAATTGCTAATGTTAACATGCGGGAAAAGTAGCCTTGTGAATACTATGTACTAGAAAAGAGATTATTAGTATTATGCTGGATATAAATAAATATAAATATTATACACATTTATTACCAAAAGTGCCTTCTCCTAGGCATCTTTATAAGCTGACATGTATCTCAAATCCTTATCTATTACTAGGGGTAAACGTAGTTCTATCCTACTGCCTTTATAAGTCGGCTTGTAAAAGGTTCTGAGTGTTATTTTTTTTTTTTTTGCATATAAAACTAGATCTTCATAGTTACGGAATGTTCAGAGAATAAGCCTGATACGAACATCAAGCAAACAATCATATTTCAATGGATTTAGACTTACAAAACTTGAATTTGTATATAACATTGACATATTAATTAAAACACACATAACCTTTTGCAAATATATTGCGAAGTAACGTAAGAAAGATAATAAGTATTTAATGAATTACATATTAAATTTATCAATCATACATAATAAAAATCATGTACCTTACAGAGCTTAATATTGAATAGTAAGGGCCCATGATAAGCATTTTGCAGAACACTGTTCCAAACGAAAATACACGTTAGATTTCCATTGCGTCGTACTATGTTGAACTATACAAGACTCGGTACATCGCTTTATAAGCAGTGCCCGCCTACGCAAGCGGTGTATTTCAGTTTTACCTAGGTATATATCAAGCACTATATGTATAGCCTTTATCTATAGCCTTGAATTTAGAACATTATGTTTTTAAAAGTAGAACAAAATCACGACAATGTCAGCTCATTTGTATATAAGAATATCTGAATTAAATTGTTTGTCATTGGTATTTATTATTACTATGAGATATATCAAAGTTTGCCCGCCAGGCGGCGCCACTCTCCACTCGGATGTAATGTCTTAAACATATTGCAGTTTTACAGTTATCTAATCTAGATTTATAGGGAGGCCTCCCTATAAAACTCCCTATAATAAATCATTTAAAATTATCTTGAAAATACGAGTTACGGTTTTAAAAATGTATCCATTTAAAAAGTCAATTGACGGGCAAAATTCATGACGTCACAGATCGCTAGTATTAGATAAGACAATGATTAGCTAATTTGGTTTGGCAGCTAAAGCATTCTGACTGACAGGACGGTCAACATTTTATTATACCATAAATGTAGGTAAAGGCAAAAATAAATTCATCCAGAAAAAAAAAATTGTCATTGTATTCATCTAGTTAACAATAAAATGACAAGTGTGGATTAGCGCCGCCTGATTAGAAAACAAAAATTGTTTTAATTTAAATCAAATAAAAAAGAAATTCCTATAAGTATATACGAATTATCGAAAGATTTTTATAGTAATAATTTTCAATAGATGTTTAGAATATTCAGTGTCGCTTATAATGTAATCGTCAAGTGAAAAGCAATCTTAATTGATACGTAAAGGTACATGCGACGGCATATCGCACCGGGTGCAGCGTGATTGGAATGGGTTATTGTCATTGTCAAGCCAATGATATTTATGTCATGTTGACGTTTGACAGGTGTCAATATATCCTAATTACTGTAAACCCTCTAAGTATTGAAACCAATGGAGACGACATATTATTCTATAGGAACAATCTGCTATACAAATATGATTCATATTGATATTGTATTCATAAACCTCTATCTATCTTTTTTTAACAAGCCTACAATACTGCACGTAAAAGAGACTACAATATATTTCACTTAACTATTTTCGGTAACATCATCAAGTCACGTCATAGAAATACCTAATTGAAGCCGGCTTACCATTTTGGTTTCTCTTGAAGTTGTCAATGTCAGTGGAATCTGCAGTGTATTGTGCCAATAATGATAACATTTGTGATTATAACTAAATCTAACTTGTAACATTCAGAAACATCGTCATAAATAAATTGTTCAGAGCTTTAAGTCTCTGAACAATTTATTTATGTAAATAAGTAAAGTGGAATGACACTACGCAAAGGCGCCATATTTGTTTCTCACTCAAATTGGGCTTCAATTTTTCGTGGGTATGCTATCTCCATTGGTTTCAGTACTCGAAGTGTAAAACACATAACGGAGCATAGCCATGTCTTATTTTCAAAGCTAATTAATATATTGCTCAAAAGTGGTATGCAGTAAGACATTCAAAAACATCTATCGGTCCATTCCAACAGCGCTACCACGCCACTACGGCGTGCCCTCCGTGTCTGCGTTGTTTAAAGTTTTATGACTGTTATTACGTGTTGTTGATTCCTAAGATAGGTGTGAATCGAGTGCGAGAAGCACCTACTTTATATTGTACATCTTTTCGATTTCATTTCATCTCTCTAACATACAGGGTGTGAATTTTTCAATAGTCTATGGTTCCTTATTTGCGTCTTTGTAAATTTCTTTTTTGGCGCACTTTTTATTATTCTAATCCTCTAAAACTCTTTCGTGGTTAAAAAATTGTATTACAGTCGCCTTCCTTAAAATGTCTATGGCACACCTTAGTAAATAAACCTTAGTGAGGAATTGTCACTAATTTGACAAATATTTTGGCGAACACAATGAATCTTCTTTTCGTGTTTATTAAGGCTGCTTGTCTATGAATAAACGGAAGGCCTATAAAATATATTTTTGGTCACTGATTAAATTAATTGCTTTCACATGTAGCCTAACACTTCACTTTACTTTGGCAACATATCGTCCAACTAATGTTGAGAGGACAGTAAAAAAAACTTTGTCGGTTTTTATGTATATTATTTATTTTTAACATGTCCATGAACGATTGTAAAAAATACATTTGTTTTATTTATAGAAACCTTTGTACGCCTAACGTAAAATCAACCTACTGTTATAAGCGGTAGAGACGCTTAAAAATAACGCTTTGTTCATTCCTAAAGTTGACTATTTTACTGAATTACGTAAAGTTTTTAATTGAACGCCTGTTTAAGTATTCAGTCTAAAGTATAAATTGACAAAGACTATTGTGTATGTAGACAATACAACCAAGCATGTGTGTAAACTCATTTGTTGACATGAATAATAAACAATGTTTACATTGACGGTGTTTATAAATGTGTACTGCATTGATAGGTGGTCGACTGGGTGTTACACCGACTCTTGCCATGTTTTGAATATATGTAAGTGATGGTACATAATAGAGTATACCGTGCATAGATATAAACAATGGGGGTTACAGATACGAGACAGTTGGCACGTCATGCCTGAGCAGGGGTCGCCAACATTTGGTTGTGCACCTAAATACAATTTTACAATTTAATGGTCTTTGGTATGGATGATATGAGTAAAATGGAAGTGGATAGCTTGATGACGGCTGACCGGGACGCATGGAAGAAGAAGACATGCTGCGCCGACCCCAGATGAACTGGGAGAAGGGCAAGAGGATGATGATGATGATGGAGTCGTACAAGTATTACGTAACCACCAATGGCGTGTTTATAAAATGCTTCTTTAAAATGAAGTCTATATTGAAATTACGCCAGCAACAAGCAGTTTTTAATAATTAGGGGGGCGACCATGCTAGCGGAGTTCAAAAATACTTTAATTCTGTAATACTTGAATGGTCCCTTTTGAGCCTTTTTCGGTACAAAACATACTGCTAGAGCGTTTAAAGATGTTCTGGGGAAAGTAGATTTTTCTTGAGAGCCTTCTCAATTAATTATGTTCCCTTTAGAATCATCACGAAAGTAATAATAACTGTTCACTCGTATTTCACATGTTTATTTGGCAACCGTTTCACTTTGAAGTTTCATTAGCGTGGCCTGTGTTTTCTTTCTATTTGAGACGTATTTGTTAAGAATTCAGTACAGACGTCATTCGTTCAAAATGTCTAGTAATTGACGTATTCATTTTCAAAAGTTGTGAATTACCAGCTTGAAACATGACGTCATATTAGGTATCATAATCTCACAAAAAACAGAGGAAACACAATAACTGCTTTAATAATAAAAAAAAACTAGAATGTCATGGTCTAAAATTAACCATTGCACGGTGTTATTGAAAAATTTCAATATTCTTTTTTCTCTAAATAAACGTTAGTTACAGTTTCTCTACGCCTAAGGTATTCTTGTTTTTCGTAGCTCATTGACAAATGTTAATTATTTACGTGTTCTTTAAGGTTTTTTGTAGAATATCTCGGATAAATATTTGTTTAAATGGAAATTTTCGAAAAAGTTGTTTTAACCGTCTGATACCGTAGGAGCACCTCTTGTCATAATAAATTGCGCAAGTCGCAAGTAGATGATATTTTTACTAGATCAATGACGTCGTGATAGTCGTAAATTTTAATTGAGTTACATCTTTAATTGCAATGAAAACTATGACCGTTATATTTGCGTAAGGTAGCAGGTACCGTTGTGGTGGTCAAATCTGATGTTAAACAATGTAAAATGATTTAACCACCATTACAGTAGAAAATCTTATGGTAAAAATGTGCTGCGCTACGACTGTTTACTGAGTCATGGCGAAATTCGAGTATAGCCACAGTGAGTTGCGCCAGAGGTACTGACGGTTGTCAGTGTCAGTGTCAAAATTCAGTCGAATTGAGAACCTTTTCCTTTTTTTTGAAGTCGGTTAAAAAAAGGCCGAGATCCTCCATATCTAATCAAAATTCAAAATATCTTTATTTATATAGGTTTCAAGAAAGCACTTATAAATCGTGATGCTACCGAGAGGAAACTAAGTTACTCTTCTCGTCACGTAATATGACATCACTCAGACTTTAAGCTGCCGTATCTTCCCCATATTGTTAATACCTATGCTGTAACGCATTATTTTTATGTCGGAACTTATTTTATTCATTATTTTAAGTAAATATTTACTTACTGTTATGTACTAGTGACATAATAAAATGTAATAATAACGTGCCTCAAACGACAGAGTTATTTTTTTTATCTTATGCCGATAACTTAGTGCGTCTAGTTAAGCGTGTAATGTTTGTTTGATATTTTTATGACAACCATACATTTATTTAATATTATTAGTTATGAAAATAAAAATTTTAATAAATTTGTATAGTAAGAGTAAAGTGTATTTTATTTACAGTGCCTATATAATAAATAAATTGTTTATTATTCTCTCAACAAAAATAGGTCAGTCATACATTGTTCTTAGTAAATAAGGGGCCATCCATAAAGTACGTCACACGTAAATGGGACGGTGGGGGTCTACAATGTGTGACATGGTGTGACAAGGGGTGGGAGGGGTCCTAGGTTTCGTGACATCACGTTTCAAAATCTAATGTATTCATAATAATTTGCAATTTCTGGATGCACAATTGCAAAACATGTGATGTCACACTAGGGAGGGGGGAGTCCCACAAATGTGACCAGCTGTGACAAGGACGGGGGGGGGGGGGGAGGGGATCAAAAAATTATGGAATTCGTGTGACGTACTTTATTAGTAATTATCTACTAGTGGAGAGGTGGTAGACCCGTATCTTTGTAAGAGACTGGTGCCTAATTTAGGTTATAGAATACCTGTATTAGGTACAGGTCACCTGGGCCCTTCCGCGGATATAAATTATTGTATAAGACGTTCCAGAAATTACTTTACAAGAGAAAATAAAAACAACTGTATTAAAACAAAGGAAAATATAAAACAAAAAGGAAAAAAGGTAAGCAATGTTGCAAATGCCTTAGTGGCTGACTAAGTACAGGAGCCGACTTGCGTAGGTAGGCTCGCCTATGAGTGTGTAGTTAGTACGGCATTGTGCGTGTATGTGTTTGGGAATGAGTGTGTTGATCGTGTGGAAGAGGGAGCGTTGAGTTTGTGTGTGAGTGAGTGAGTGTGCGCAGTGGCGTAATTACAGGGTGGCAAGTTGGAAAAATGACATGGACCCCAGCCGGAAGGGGCCACCCTGGCAGAGAAGAATCCCAACTCCCAACATTTATTACTTATTACACATTTAGTATAAAAAAATAGTTTTGTCTTTTATTTAAGTATTTAAATTACCTAAGTTACCTTACTTAGTTGCATACACATATAAAATAAATACAATGGCTATATGGGTGGTAACCAACTGGGTGTCATTGGTTTTTATTTATGTGTGTTTATTGACACGGTTAACGCTGAAATTGTGTCTGTCTCAAAAAAAAAATATTGTCGCTCCAAATTTTCGACATAAATGTTTATCCTTTATTTGAATGAAGTGAATAAATCATTAGTTGTTAGTAAAGTTAGTACATACATAATATCACGCCCATAATCCCCGATGGGGTAGGCAGAGTCAAAGGGGCAGCATGCCCCTTCAACCACATTCAGGCAAAAAATAAAGCCGGGCTGGGTTGGATGGTAAGCTGTGAAAAAGGAGTGATAAGTGGCTAGCTCGTCGCCTACTCAGTCACATACCCAAAAGCCCCTAAACCATTAGTCGCCTTTTACGACATGCTAGGCAAGAACCACAGTTGGCACATTCTTTTTTTTATCCCAGATCAACATGGGCCAAGTCCCAGACTAACATGGGACTAAAGTTAGTCATTTTGTTTAATTATAAATTGACAAAGTCAAAATACTTCTTATATAGATTTGAAACAAACACTTAACATTATCATCAATTCAACAAGAAAATCAACTAATAATATGAATCTACCACCGGTTCGGAATGTTTTTTGTATCGAGAAGAAACCGGCAAGAAACTCTGTGGTTACTCATTTCAACACCATCTTTGACAAAGGTGTAAAAAGATCATATTTGCCTTGAACCATGTCATGAAGTCGGCTTGTCAGGCACCAAAATATAAACTTAAAGATGTTTACTAAACAAAGAATAGATTAAAGACTAAATTAACCAGACCAGAGCAAAACAGTCCCCAAGGTGGCACCTATTCCCAAGCATGAAGTATGTGTCGGCCATCGCTTTACTTAACCATAATATTTTAGGGAATGTAACGACCCGCCACATAATGCCACCACCCCAGCGACAATAAAGTAAGCGTGACTACTCAAGCTTGGCGCGATAAAATAACCATTGTAAACAACTCAATTATTTGTCTATTTACGGAACCTTTAGGTAAATTTGTAAGTAAGTAGCTAGACCATGTTAAAGCTTTTATCTGTTCTACGTCCATTAATCGTTCATTACGTTCAAAGGAGTCTGTCTTAATATACAATTCCAACTCTTGTAATGTTCTACCTTTTGTTTCGGGTAAATTAAACCAGCAGAAAGCTAAGCTTAATGACATTAAACCTACCAAATTCAATAAGAAAATCCCATGGTAGCCTATCGCTGCTACATAGGATCAATCAGTTTGATTGCTAATACAAGTACGAACCCAGTGACGAAACACACACTTGGGCATTATAAATCTCCTGCGCAGTTGGCTAATTCTCGTTGAGATTGACCGCCGTGACCGATATTGATTATGAGGACATTATTATTATATTTTTTATATCAATAAGTAGGTGTACTGATAGATTAATAATATAAACATCTATAGATAAATAAAATTAAGACACCTAGTATTTAATATTCTCTATTAATTATATTTGATGTAGGTATAACTTGGACATACCTACCTATGTACATGAAAACACTGAATTTATAATTTGTTTTTGCACTTAATAAAAATACTCTATCATGCTAACAAGACTATATATAGTTTAAATGACTTTGGTGCAATAAAAATTCCAATGAATGAATTATATCTTCACGATAATGTAGGTATTTGTTTAACAATCATCGCATGATGTAGGTAGGTACATGCCATACGTAGGTACGTATAAGTGATAATATGGTTCGGTGATAGTATCGTTATTTTCCAAAATACGTGTGATGATGACTAGTTACTGATAAAATCTGAACTGGGTATTTTATAATCCAGTCATTTGGCTCTAAATATAGAGGTTTCTTGGAAAGATTTGCATGGAGAAAAATATGCCTTACCTACTTATATGCATGAAGAGAAATAACAAACAAAGCTGTTTGCGTGAATTCCGATCAGTACCAACGCAATTAAAGGTGTATGTGTTTTTATACCAAACAAAACATTAATACGGCCTGTAAGGAGTCACCGTTTCTGTGGTCTGTGGAGTCACCCTTACCGGCACTTGCAACACAAAGAATAAGTACTATTCTCGCAAAAAACCGGCCCGCTCGAAAATTTCACTGGGTCGGCCTTCAAATGTTTTGTTTGTTGGAGATATACAGCGTGAAGAGATTGCAATACTGGATCCACCAATTCAGCTGGGTCCAGCGCAACTTTAGCTGTGCTGGTTCAATTCCGCTGGATTTCAATCCCTACTATAGATTGGAATGCTGGATCAATCAATTCTGCTGGTCCAGCACAATTTTAGCTCTGCTAGATCTATCGTGCTGGAGCATAAAATGCTGCTGGAATGCAATCCCTAACCGCAACTGATAAGCCTACAAGGGCTTGCTAAGAGCCAAGCCAAGCTTTGCCGTTGTCGGCGCTGTGGATTCGTAGAATACGAATTTAGGAACACTAAAAAACTAAACTAAACTAACTCCACACCAATTACCTATGCTTCTGTATGCATTGATAAAATGACACAATTAGGGGTCTAGGGAGGATCCTAGACCGCTATTTCTGGATTCCTATTAAAAAATAGCGGCATTCCCGAAGGATAAATAATAAATTTAAGACGGTCGACTTTTTGCCTACCTTGCCATGGAGTTCTTCTGAAGGTAGGCTAGACTGTACTGGTACTTTTTTTTTTTTGAGGGGTCTATCGGTATTTCGCCCAAGGCGGCCTTTACTACCTACTGGACTGGCGGGGGAGCGGGAAGCTCTCACCCCTAAAAATTTAGGCAACAGCCTGAGGACTTAAGCTCGACAACAAAAGGGGCTCGAGACAAATAATATTCATAACTTATTGATTGAGTCAAAGGACGAGTTAATCCAACGGGTTAACGATTAACTCATCGGATTACAACCAAAAGAATTGTTTCATGTCGCTTGTGTTGAATGAGGCTAGGTAAAGTAAACGATTCTATTGGTTCTTAACAAACACATCCGTCTTTTCGCATCCTCGCACATCTTTGGTGGGAACGCAGCTATAAACTTACATTAAAATTTTCATGTAGGTACACATCCTCATGCCCTTAATCCCCGAAGGCCTACACCTTCGAAACGATTGAGGGCATGAGGAGGGCATCAGAAGAACCCATGGATCAATAAGGTATTTAAACCACATCTTACTAATATTATAAACGCGAAAGTTTGTATGGATGGATGGATGGATGTGTGGGTGTTTGTTACTCTTTCACGCAAAAAGTACTGCATGTATTTTAATGTAACTTATAAATAGCTTATAAATTAGAATAACATAAGCTATGTTTCATCGATGTACCACGCGAACAAAGCCGCGAACAGAGCTAGTTTATCCATAATTCCAGTTGGATTCGACGAAAAATTATGAAAATTCCAATACCCAGTACACCATTAGTCCTCTTTACGTAATGCAAGGCAAGGAACAAGTACCAGACTAACATGGGACAAAGTTATTATCTACATTATTTTCTTAATGTCCGCAAGTAGATATTTATATCATGCACAATTTTAATTTATTTTCTCGCGACTATTGCGGCGATGATAGTGTCAGTTAATTTTTTCTGGTTTCTCTGTCTAACGAGATCAGATAAGCAATCGCTAAACGTAATAACCAGACAAGCTAAATAAATATATAATTTTAGTTTGACTCTGTTTCATGGATTATGAGCGTGATGTTATGTATGTATGTATGTATGTATAGGATCATTGTCTTAGCGGACTCCAACTTGAAACGGAATAGACATATTCTCCAGACTAACACACTAATTCCCTAGTTCCAAACTAAGCTTATGCTTGTGGTATGGATACTAGGTGCACGGATAGACATACTTAAATACGTTTATAAACATCCATGACTCGAGTACAAATGTCCATGTTCGTCACACGAAACATTTGCCTCTAGCGGGATTCGAACCCGCGACCCTTGGTTTCGTGGCCAGGGTCTCTAACCACACGACCAACGGGCCAGTCAAATATATCTCTAGTACTTATATGAAGTATATACAGTACATCATACATTTTGACTGGCTAGATGGCGCATTTGGTAGTGACCCTGTCCTATGCGCCAAGAGTTGTGGGTTCGATCCCCACCCAGGACAAACATTCATATGATGAGTACTTGTGTCTGTTCTGTGTCTGGGTGCTGATATCTAATATTTAAGTATAGGTATATTTGTAAAACCACTGTTGATTCTGATATCCGTAACACAATCGTAGGAGAGCTGGCACCTATTTTTAGGTAGGTATTTGAGGCAAGCAAGAAAACTTGTCCCATGCCTGCCTCTCCTATTATACCCCACCACGGAACTGGAGACTTGGCTGGTGAGTAGCGTTGGTGCCAGCTCTTGGAACACAATGCTTACGCTGCTTATCTCGGAGTTAGATCCCTGTATGTGATGTTGTCGGATATTTATTTATTTATTTATACCATCACTCCTGTAATCCTTAAAGGGGTAGTAGGTAGTCGAAGGAGCGATAACATCTTAAAGCGTTGAGAAGAGTTGTGAAAAAGTAGTGAGACAAATGGCTTTCTTATCGCTTACGTAATCACAAACCCATCACTCCATTAAACAAATTTTCACCCATTTGTAGGCAAATAAATTAAATGGACGAATATTCAAGTATGAGTCCGTATATCTACATAACAGATGTAACTGTGTGTAATTATATGCTTATTATAAAAAATATACATTAAAATGACGTAATAATATTATTATAGTACTTATTAACAATTAAAATCGCTTTGGAGATGTGAAGGCGGTTCACGTAATTCGTTGGATGAAGAATGTTTAACAGTTCAAAAGGACAATACAATAATTAGCAAATAATATCTATGTTAACGGAAATGTATGTATGTACTACATTGTATGTAATCCGTCATTGTATATAATTCCTAAAATCATCCGGAAATGTGTGAAAAAAAATATTTTAGACATTTCCTAGGAAGTCTATAGTCGAAATGTATTAAATTCAAGATGTCAATGGGGACACGGGGTATCGGACCATAATATGCGTAGGTGTAGTAGGTAATATTCTATTATGTGCCCTTTATTTTATTCAAGAATAACCCTGATTCCCAATTTACAAACTGGTTTTATTCACAGAAAACATTTGTTTTATAGATTTCTTAGAAAAATATTGAAATTTCATACAATTCCTAGTAAATGTATACATTTCCTAGGATTTGTGTGTTAAAAAATCTTTGCAACCAAATTTTATAAATTTTCTAGCTACCCTCGGAGTTGTATACCTACCTATATTTCCTAGGAATTTTATAGAATTCCTAGGTTTCACACATTTCCGGTAACATAACAAAAAGGTATTTATTGGTTCATCTAATCTAAAGAATAATGGAACAATTTAAAATGTTGTTACTGTATATTGAAATTAAATAATCGTTACATATGTTTGAAAATAGTCGGTTGTATAACACTATTTTGTATATAGTATTCGACGCAATATGCTTGTCTCACTTTTATATATTAGATTTGAAAATTCAGTTTTATTACTAACGCTGTATATAAGTACATATAATTTGTATACTGAAGTGCTATAGCCTAATAAGGTTGATACCTTTTACCGCATAACACGCTTTTTTGGATAATTTTTAGTTTTCCTAAGGCGTTATATACAACTACGTACATATGATTCGAGCACCTTACCGGAATTAGAAAACATTGTAATTACATGTCTTTGAATCGCCAAGGAAGGAGAATCTAAGAAGTGAGTACCTCGACAATTTTAAAGTCCCGGGACACGAGACAGCCTACGATCAAAGTCCCGGGACGTCCCGGGACTTAAAGACTTTTAAAGATAAAATTTGAACTGAGCTAATTTCTGGTGAATCGTATTAATAAAAAGGTATTTTTTAGTAAAAATCAACTTTTTTAATCATATATTAAACACTAGCGGTGCCAGCGGTGTCACCCGCGTTTATGGTTAATATTATAAAGACTATTTCCGTCATACATGATTTCTATGTAACTTTAACCATTAAGGCTGCACACGCGACGAAAGCTTAAAAAATGGAGTAACTTCTCCCGTTTTCCCAACATTTCCCTTCACTACTCTGCTTTTTGGCATCAGTATCGATCACTAATCACCCCCTGATAGTTATTTTGAAAATATATTTCATGTACAGAATTGACCTCTCTACAGATTTATTATAAGTAGGGGAAGTACGTACAAAATGACATATAGTTTTGGTTTTGGGTCATAACTCTTTAATGGTAAATCACAGTGCATTCACATTGCACACCAGTAATCTTAGGTTTCATATCCTTGAATTATAATAGATACTTAAAAGTTAAACAAACTAGAATAAATAATAATTTAAAATTTAACTGAGATCATCGAAATCCATTTTGTCCATATGGTATGGACAAAATGGCATATCACGTACGGACTAAATGACATACACGGCAAAAGTTATAAAATTAAAGGCAAAGCTCGCAAATTAACCCCTTGGTTCGTTTAGAAACGTCCGCGCAAGAAGCGTAGGCCCAATGCGAACATTTTGAACACCGCAACCAATGTTCTCCAGGTTTTGATCGCGAATAAAGATCGTTGCAATAAATGCATGCGCATCTTTGTCATCTTGAGCGTAGTTTGGCAAATTTTCTTCTTCGCTGTCTTCTTGGAATATGGTTTTAGTAAACTTTCGTCTCTTCTTCTCTGAAGGAGCTTTAGGCTCATTTTTTGCCTTAATTTTATTCTTATTTGGAGTTGAAGTCTAAACTAAAGAGGTTTTCTGTTTCTTTGGCTTACGTTTGCCTTGGCCACTTATGTAATATCCTTTTGGGACAGGAGATATAACTTCAATAGGCACTGCTAACGTATGTTCTTCATTACCAATAGAAAAGCGATTTTGGGCAGATAGAATTAGGTATTGACCAGTGTTTGCTGTTGAATTGTCTGTTGGTTCAGTAGTATCGGTTGTTTGAACTGTTGTGTCATTATTGCCAGGTGTTACGGTGCGGATTATTTGTTGCTGAGTTTCAGAAGCTTGGAGATCGTTCGTACCGGGAAGTGACATTAATTGGGTATCTACAATTAACTTATTGAGTTCTTATGGACAAAACGACATACCTATGTCATATTGTCCGTTACATATGTATGTCATTTTGTCCGTAAAGCGTTATAAAAAATCAAAATTCAACAATAAATGCAAAATGATTATTATTTACCAAAAAAAGTATTTGAAGGCAACAATTAGTACTTAAGGTATGTAATAAATGTAAACACAAGATAATATTATGAAAAACATAACATTAATACACAAAAATCCCTGCAGTCAAATAAAAATTCGTAACTGACCAATGTTCATTGTCGGCCGTTACACCCAAACAAAAGACTGGCGCGAGTTCACGTTTTGACAGGTTTGTATTTCCGGCTAGAGTCACGTGATGTAGTTATCTATGGTGGACTAGAAGCGGCAGAATTTGAAATATGATGCCTGTGTCATTTTGTCCGTATATGTCATTTTGTACGTACCTCCCCTATAGATAAAACATAATTCTAACAGTTTTACATTTAATTTTAGTCTAATAGTTGGTATGTTTATTTCTTAAATCACAGATTCACTTTTAACAATTAAATCTTATAGTTATAATTATAAAATAAACTTAGTAATTATCATACTAATTATTAATAACTATTATCTAGTATTTAGTGATTGGTCATAATACTTATAAATTATAAGTTATAATCATAACATTGGTAATTCTCATATCTGGGACTGACTGAGCTGATGCTATCCTGATCCAAACATCATAGAACAACCAATAATGGCGGCGCTGTAAACTTAGTAGTTACATAGAAGACCAAGTAATTATTCATTAAAGTAACTGATGGCGCTAGATAGGCATTTTCAATGGTTTGAAAATAAAAATAAATTACAATTTCGATAATTATGTCTCGTCTCGAGTCTCGACTAGAAAGTCCCGGGACACGGAAAACGAAATTTACAAAAAGTCCCGGGACTTCGAGGCACGAGACGTCCCGGGACCCAAACCCTAGTACCTACTTAAATATATAGCTTCTCATGAGTAAATGTACTCTAAGGTACTCTCAATATACTACTACTCTATCTACATATATGGACTGGCCCGTTGGTCGAGTGGTCAGAGAACCTGGCCACGAAACCAGGGGTCGCAAGTTCGAATACCGCAAGGAGCAAATGTTTTATGTGATGAACATGGACATATGTATTTGAGTCTTGGATGTTTATAAACGTATTTAAGTATGTCTATCCGTTCGCTTAGTATCCATAGTACAAGCATAAGCTTAGTTTAGAACGATGGAATTGGTGTGTCAATCTAGAAAATGTATTTATTATTTTACTCTAAGATATAGAGACAGGGATCAACAGCCTTTGCTGCTGATTTTGTTTTCAGCGGCCTACGGATGTCCTGTGGATGTTTAGAGGTTGTTTATCTTTAAACATGACTATGGGCATATACTTCTTCATATACGTCCCATGTTGGTTTGGGTCTTAAAAATAATGTGCCAACGGTGTCCCTTGCCTAGCGTGTCGTAAAAGGCGACAAATAGTAGGTAGCTAAGTAGGTAAATCGGATTTTGGGTGTGTGATGTATACCGCTATTTGTTACTACTTTTTTGCAGTTTCCGAACCCAGCCAAGTTAAATTTTTTGACTGAATGTGGTTAAAGGGGCTAACTATCCCTTTGACTTTGCCTACCCCTTCGGTGATTAAGGGTGTGACGATATATATGTATGTAGGTATATACCTACTTCTAGACATGTCCTCTTTTCTCTCTTATTGCTGATTATATCAACAGTTATCTGTATGATGGGATCATTTCCGGCGATACCTAATGATCTATACGGTAGAGCGTACAGCAGTATAGCATCTTTTACGTCGGTGTTGTTGATGAAAAATGTGTTTTATTTTCTGGTTATTATCATATTGGAATGGTATTTGGTATTACAGCGAACCATCTTTGACCACACTTCAAAAGTGGTTATTTAATTACTCGAAAAGTCTTATATGAATAGGGATTGCGGAACTGTAAGAGAACAACCAAAATTCATTGACGAAGAGTTTTGCTGGACCGGTAATATGCACTTTAGTACATTAATACAGTCACGCCTTTTCACCATGAGGGAGGCAGAGATCACAACATTCCATTTGCTACGATCCTGGCACACACCTTTCGATTATTCTACGTTCATTAGTTTTCATGCATACTCGTCGGTTAATGATACTATTATCCTTTTATTAAAACATTTCAAATTTGGTTCCACCTGACGGCTCCATTTATACCTTAACTAGCATCGCCCCGCGGTTTTACCCACGTAGTTCCCGTTCCTGTCGGAACTCGGGAATAAAATATATAATTAAGAATTTTTCTAATCGGTCGAGTAGTTTTGCAGCCTATTCAATTCAAACAAACAATTAAATCTTTCCTTTATATAATATCAATATAGATAAGTGTATAAGGTAAGGTATCTGTATTATTTAACAGATAGGTACTTCTTTCTTTACATAATACTCTTAACTTAATATAATATTAAAGGTAAACCCAGGGTATTTTATATGTCTGAAAACAAGTCAATTCAAACTTTCTTAGTAATTTGAGCCTTATAACATTTTGTTTTGAAAGGGAATTTGATATTTAACATATTAATAAATTCAAACTTGAATACTGTGTGCTTGAATACTAGGTATCTAGATATGTCTATCTAAGTATGTCTACTTACCAAACTACTTTTACAGTATCCATGACTCGAGTATAAATGTCCATGTTTATCATACGAAACAGGATTGCTCCTAAGCAGGATTCGAAGCCGTGACTCTTGGTTTCGTGGCCAAGGTCTCTGATCACTATGACAAGGGGCCTATTAAATTATTTTTAGCGACTAGCGATAGCCAAATATAGATAAGTAACAAAAGATTGTGATCTATTGTTGGCGCAGCTGGTAACGCCCATATGGTCTTCACATCCCATGTGAACTCATTTAAATAAGTAGTTTTACGTTATTTTTAGGTAATAATGCGAATTTAATCGAATTCGTCTAATTAGATGATATTGACATTATAGGATGATTTGAAAGAATATCGTAGAATTTAAAATGTGCGTTCCCATTGAGGGTCATTGGAATTTTGAGCTTTTGAATGTATCAGCCTATAGTAAAATTTCTTAAACGATTGTAAATTCAACCTCTAATTTGTAAAAGTCTGCACTTAAAAGTTACATTCGGTTAAAGGTGGACCCTCAGTCGTAACTGACAGTATTCATATTTAATAATCTACTTAAAACTTATAACTGTTGTAAATGGCTACTCTTAGTAAAAGATTTGTAAAACTAATTTCATTAATTGTCACTCCTTCCTGCTAACTCAATAAGAAAAAAAGTAGCATGTAGAAGGTGATCCCTCAATTGATCGCGATAAGTTTACATTAAGTGAGAACCACAGTAATATTGAAAATATAGGTATAACTGATAGTTAGTAAAAGTACTTGAACCATTATAAATTCAATCTGTAGTTTGTAAAAGTAGCCATTCAAAAGTTTCAATCGATTAAAGGTGGTCCCTCAATTGAAACGTTTATCAGAAAAATAAATTAATTTACGTAACATTTGGTTGTTAAACAGACAATTGCTATAGTCTATTCGTTAGTAAAATAAATAACTAACTATTGCTCCACCGAACAGTATAAACAAATGTACCGTTTTACTTCAAATACTTACTTCAAACTGCGAAGATACACTACGGTCGAGGTGACCACATAGTAGGATTTTGTGGGATAAGTAAATAAAAATGATTACTGTTTGTTGACATTATTTATTTTTTATTTTTAATAAAACTTAATAAATAATAATAATTACAGAAAACAAAAGCTAAAATATTTACGAAATGAAGTTAATAATTGAAGACATTATTGACAAAAAATAAATATTATTGAATATTTACGAAATGAAGTCAATAATGTCAAAAATGATGTCATTTTGGGATAATCTCACTGCACCTATGCCGGCATAAGCTCTTTTTGCTTGAAGGAGATATCTTCAACCAATTAAACTAATTTTTTTATAGGTACTACACGTTCAGTTTGGACGACAATGCATGGTTAAGTGTGTGACGTCATTCCAAATCCAACATAGTGGCACACCCAAGATGGCGGACAAGTTATTTTTAATGCACTGCTAGAATATGGCTATCAAATGAAAGGGCTTGCTAAGAAAAACTCGAAAAATAAAGTGACGTCACTCTAAATCCATTATGGCGGACTAACAGACTAAGAAACATGTCTAGCGATAACTTAAAAGTAAAAAATTAATTAAAAAGGTAACATACTTTTTTAAAAACAAGCTTTCATTTAAATGCCCTAAAATTAAAAAATAAAACTTTTACTATCAACTTAAAAGGTCTTTACACATTTTATATGATGTAAAGCTTGTCGCGAGATTTACGTGTGTAGATAAACAACTAAATTAAATAACTTGATGTGATTGATTTTAACTATTAAAATTTCCAAACTAAGTAAATACCTACTTACATTTCGGGACTAGCTTCTAAATATTATAAATTGTGTACCTAATGACATTATAAGTTGATAGTAAAAGATTTTTTTTGTTTCAAGGTTATTTAAATGCAAGCGTAGGTATTTATTAAAAAGGTTTCTTTACTTTTATTATATTATTAATATAAAATAAGTATATAAATACTATATACAAAATAGTGTTATACAACCGACTATTTTCAAACATATGTAACGATTATTTAATTTCAATATACAGTAACAACATTATAAAATTGTTCCATTATTCTTTAGATTAGGTGAACCAATAAATACCTTTTTGTTATGTTACCGGAAATGTGTGAAACCTAGGAATTCTATAAAATTCCTAGGAAATATAGGTAGGTATACAACTCCGAGGCTAGCTAGAAAATTTATAAAATTTGGTTGCAAAGATTTTTTAACACACAAATCCTAGGAAATGTATACATTTACTAGGAATTGTATGAAATTTCAATATTTTTCTAAGAAATCTATAAAACAAATGTTTTCTGTGAATAAAACCAGTTTGTAAATTGGGAATCAGGGTTATTCTTGAATAAAATAAAGGGCACATAATAGAATATTACCTACTACACCTACGCATATTATGGTCCGATACCCCGCGTCCCCATTGACATCTTGAATTTAACACATTTCGACTATAGACTTCCTAGGAAATGTGTCTAAAATATTTTTTTTTCACACATTTCCGGATGATTTTAGGAATTATATACAATGACGGATTACATACAATGTAGTACATACATACATTTGCGTTAACATATATATTATTTGCTAATTATTGTATTGTCCTTTTGAACTGTTAAACATTCTTCATCCAACGAATTACGTGAACCACCTTCACATCTCCAAAGCGATTTTAATTGTTAATAAGTACTATAATAATATTATTACGTCATTTTAATGTATATTTTTTATAATAAGCATATAATTACACACAGTTACATCTGTTATGTAGATATACGGACTCATACTTGAATATTCGTCCATTTAATTTATTTGCCTACAAATGGGTGAAAATTTGTTTAATGGAGTGATGAGTTTGTGATTACGTAAGCGATAAGAAAGCCATTTGTCTCACTACTTTTTCACAACTCTACTCAACGCTTTAAGATGTTATCGCTCCTTCGACTACCTACTACCCCTTTACAGGAGTGATGGTATAAATAAATAAATAAATATCCGACAACATCACATACAGGGATCTAACTCCGAGATAAGCAGCGTAAGCATTGTGGTCCAAGAGCTGGCACCAACGCTACTCACCAGCCAAGTCTCCAGTTCCGTGGTGGGGTATAATAGGAGAGGCAGGCATGGGACAAGTTAAAAAATTAATTAAAAAGGTAACATACTTTTTTAAAAACAAGCTTTCATTTAAATGCCCTAAAATTAAAAAATAAAACTTTTACTATCAACTTAAAAGGTCTTTACACATTTTATATGATGTAAAGCTTGTCGCGAGATTTACGTGTGTAGATAAACAACTAAATTAAATAACTTGATGTGATTGATTTTAACTATTAAAATTTCCAAACTAAGTAAATACCTACTTACATTTCGGGACTAGCTTCTAAATATTATAAATTGTGTACCTAATGACATTATAAGTTGATAGTAAAAGATTTTTTTTGTTTCAAGGTTATTTAAATGCAAGCGTAGGTATTTATTAAAAAGGTTTCTTTACTTTTATTATATTATTAATATAAAATAAGCTAATTGAATAACTTTATTCAGTAAACATATTTCTATTAGATACCACGCGTATTGTAGCTAAACAAATGAATTAACGTAACGGTTACGTTCTATGCAGCTCAAAAAGTAAATAGTAAGATGGACAGATTGTAGGCACGAGGACGCGGCAAAATGTCTTTGGTCGCTTAGAATTCAACGCGCCGAACATGACCGATCGCAGCGCGAGAACTCCCGAATGCAGTTTCGGTTGCGGTCGTAAGTTCGGCAGGTTTGCCGCCGAAACTTAGCCAAAACCCGTTTTTGCTGAATCTCGACCGAAACCGAACATTTGGTCGGACATTAATAACAATATACAACGAAATACGACAATACCTTGAAAAGGCTAACCGCCTCTTTAACTCTGCCCTTTAGAGATTAGGTAGGTACTTTCATGCGTGATGATATTATGTATGTATGTGAATACATACCTGTCGTAATAAATTGTCCGTGACTTTTTGTAACTGACACAAATGCACGCGGACATAACCACGGACTGATATTAGATCATCGTAATAAATATTATTTTCTTAAATAAAAGTTATAAATTAAATACTAATGTATGTACATATACAAATTAAAATATTGCGATATCTGGTTAAGTATTCGTTTAATTTCATTTGAATACGACTGGTTTAGGTCAGAGGGTAGGCTTAGCAATATACGAGTAGTGGTTTGCAAGGGAAAGTTATTAGATGATATACTCGTGTATACAATTATTAAGCCTTAAAAAATAATATAGGGTAAGTAAGACAAAATTTACAAATATTATATTAAATACCTACTATTTTTTTATTTTTGACGACCGATGGCGAGTTTTTTTAGTTCCTTTAGAATCCAGGAAAGGAGCGGTGGTAGCTCAAGGGAAGCACACGCTTCTCATAACCGAGGGGTGAGTGTTCAAATCCGAGCACGTACCTTTGGAGTTTTCAAATCTATATATGTACGTATTAATACCACTAGCTCGGCGGTGAGGGAAAACATCGTGATGAAATCTGCAAATTCAAACTTTGTATTTGTAAACATGATCCAAAAATGTTCTGGTTCCCCCATCTTAGGGTTATGAAGGTCAGATCGGCAGTCGCTTCAATGTAATTACCAGACTCGTTAAATCCTGGATCATGGTCTAAGCGAACCCCGTCTAAGCACATAACGCTGGGGAGATGATGAGAATCCATAAGGTAAACTATTTCTCACGCGCTTTTATTATAATGTAAAGCCCCTTTAACTTATTCCCACCTCTATCAAACACAATGCATTTATAACAAATAATGAGCTGTACAAACCTTTGTCTTACATAAGGTTATCATAGCAATGTTTGTTTCAGGGAAGTTACGATATATAAAGATGGTGCGTTCAGAAACGTGGCAAATGGTAAGCGGGACAAATTTATTTATATTATATTTATAGTTTCACAATGTGACGATGTTTGTCTAAACCTTTAACTATCAAGACGCCTTAACGTATGTGTTAGATACCTACTGATCTGTTAGTTATAGTATTCTAGTACTTTAGTTTCCTAATGGAGTTCGAAATTCGTTTCATCGAAGTTTGTTTTTTCGAAAACTTTTCATTCACATAATATCTTTGCTGCGATGCCTTGTTAAACCGATGTCTTGTCTTTGCGAAAGATAATTACCTTGAAAAACTCAAGGTAACTCTATAGTTACCTTGAGTTTTTCAAGGTAATTATTATAAGTAAAATTTAAATGTAAGCTAAATTATAAGTAAAAGTAAAATAATTCACAGTATCGAGGTATACATAGGTATACCTCGATACTGTGAATTATTTTACTGCGAAAGATAATTACCTTGAAAACTCAAGGTATATAGATACTCTATATAGCTCATTATAAAAAGATCAATAAGAGAAGATCAATAAGAGAATCAATAAGAACTACATGAGTAACATTATACAAGTAAATTAGTTTACGATTTAATGTGAAATGAAATGAAATGACATTTATTTATTTAAGCTTAAAAAAAGCACTTATAAATCGTCAGAACAAAATAAATATAAACCGGTTCAAACAGCAGATTCTACCGAGAAGAAACCGGCAAGAAACTCGACAGTTACTCTTTTAAATGCCAAGTCTTAATAGCTATTATGTAGTTACTTTTTGTTTGTCAATTTAAATCTATGAATGTGAATTGGGGGCTGATCTATCTAGTTTATTTAGCGGTACTTGCTTATTGCGTAGTACAGCAGTATCTTTTGCCTCGAATATTACTTTGCGTCTAATTATAAGTATTAAAACAGTGGCAGCGATAGCGTAACGCGTAGCAATTAAAATCTTAATATATATAAATCACGTTGTTTGTCCGCGATGGACTCTGAAACTACTTAACCGATTTTAATCAAATTTGCAAATCGTGTGCAGTTTGATCCAATTTGAAAGATAGGATAGTTTACATTTCAATTAATTTAACCTGATTACGTGTCATTGACTGTTAATCGGGACGAAGTTCGCCGGGTCAGCTATATAATTTAGATTAGAATTTAAATTTCAAATTTATTTTATTAGTAGGTAAGTAATATAAAAAATATAATTGAACTATAAGGTTTCTTCCTTGAAGATCTCTAAGCTTATAATAAAATTATTTTCAAGAGCATTTATCCCTGGCCAATACGTAAGGTTGAATTTAATAATAAAAGACGAAAAAGTATAAATACCAGATATAGAATCGTCGTCTATTATAAGAACATACACAATGTTAGCAGGAACACTTTTCACTGGATTAATTCACAAAAACTCACAAACATACTGTCATGTCTGCGCATTCCCGATGGGGCAGGTTGGACTCAAGTGCAATGAGAATTAAACTCCATAGACCACATTCAGCCATAAATATTATTAAATTGGATTAGTCCATGGACCTGAAGTTTTCAATAAGATTTCACACTTCGTCGACTTCCTCCATCCCCTTTTATGTGTGACGTACTATATGCATGGCTTCAGATGACTTTCTTTTTACAGGTACTGGTTTTCATGAGCATGGGATGTGGTATTACAATGGAAGGATACGTTTTTGGTCATGGTTCGACGGTAGTTGCCGGCCTGTATGCCGAAAAGAAAGAATTAAAATTTACAGATGATGACATATCCTGGATAAGTATGTTTCTATTCTTCCCCAATTACTAGCATGTATTGTTTAAAATCTTTATAATCCCAAATCTTATTCTTAGAGTTATATCTCGTGCTTAGTGGATGATCCTGAATTTACTTTTTTAGAAAGTGTGATTATAGCATTGAAGCTATATATTACCTTCGTAAAACTTAGATACTAAATTACACTTTAAAAAATCCGGTTATTAAATCTAATTTGGTTTGCTTTTCAGCTTCCATAATGTTCGTATCGATGGTACTTGGTACGATTATATCAACATTTGTCACAGAGACATTTGGCCGACGATTAACAATATCATTATTTAATGTTCCCATAATCGTACATTGGATCGTCTTATATTACGTACGGGATAGAGACATATTTCTCTTCATAAGATTTTTAGTAGGTCTTGGTTTCGGAGGAGCGGTGCCTATAATCTTTATGGCGTCAGCTGAATATAGCTCACCAAAAAATAGAGGAGCTTTCCTCAGTGCTATCACAAGTATAGGTCCGACGCTTGGTGGAGGCGCGGGTTTATATATCAGTCAAGCCACTCACTGGAGAACTGCTGCTCTGGTCGCAATAGCCCCAGCGGTGCTGGCTGCTGTGATGCCGCTATTCTGCATAGAGAGCCCCCAGTGGTTGGCCTCAAGGGGACGATTTGAAGAATGCGAGAAAGCGTTTAGAGCATTACACGGCAACAGATCTTCATCGGAGAAGGAGTTGCAGTTACTGATAGAAGTGGAAAGAAAAAAAATCAGTTTAGCTGAAACAAAAACTCAAGCATTCATTTTATTAGTGAGTAAAAAAGGCAGTTGCTAAAAGTTATTTTTGGAACATTACGTCACTTGTCTTAGTTATACAGATATACAAAACCATATCTGGTAAAATTTTGGGAGGTGTGCTTGGTGTAACCATGACACAGCACATGATGGGTCGATCGGATATCTTGGTACCTTGTATTATATCTGGAGTCTTTCATTATGTGGGCTGCTGTGTATCTCCTTTAATATTGAAAGAACTAAATATTAGAACAATTTTATTTCTCGGAGGATTGCTAAATAATCTAACGCTCTTAGTCTTAAGTCTTGTATTGTACTTCGCGTCTGTAAATAATGCAATTGTTGCATGGAGTAATCTATTTTTATATTCGTTTGAAGGTTTCGTACTCAATGCTACTATATTCCCAATTCTCGAAATGTTGCCATCAGAACTGTTACCATTAGAAATAAAATCCGCCTGTGTATCTATAATAGGTATAATTATTTCAATATTCATGTTTGTGTACATAAAATTTATCCCCGGTCTATTTGCACAAATAGACTATTACGGAATATTTATGTTGCATGTGGTAATGATGTCTATTTGTCTCTTGTATCTTTGGATAAAATTACCAGAAACCAAGGGCAGAACGTTACAGGAGATCGAATTGTGCTTCAAAAACAAAACCTTTGTGAATATCGATGACGCGTTAGGTTCAGAGGAAAATAATTCAAAATTACTAAATTGTCATGAAGATAAAGTTGTTTCTAAAGAAGATGCGTAAATTTTCATTTCCTCGTCACTTTGCGTTTAATTTAGAGACGCTCTAGATAATACCTTTATGGCTTGCGAATTGCGGCTTCTGGATATATATAAACGTTGCTGATGAAGTTACGGCACTATGGTGTTATAAATAACTCGCTTGACTTGATTCAGTCGTACCTAACTGACAGAATACAGAAAGTCAACATCAACGGAACTGATTCTTCTGGCGCTTCTTTATCTATGGGAGTGCCCCAAGGCTTGATATTAGGACCTTTGCTTTTCCTAATCTATATAAACGACCTTCCATATTATACAAAAGATTTATGTGAGATAGTATTGTTTGCCGATGACACATCTTTGATTTTTAGAGTTGACCGAAAAAAAACAAATTTTGACGACGTAAGTAAATAATACTCTCTCACAAGTACTTCATTGGTTTACTACAAACAATCTTTTATTAAATTCAAAGAAAACGAAATGTATTAAATTTTCAATGCCCAATGTAAGACAAGTAAACACTAACATATGCATGAATGATGAACCTATTGAAATCATTCATTCTACAGTTTTTCTTGGAATCACTATCGATTCCAAGCTGCAATGGAGCCCTCATATTACGGCTTTGGCTGGAAGACTCAGCTCAGCAGCATACGCAGTTAGGAAAATACGACTCTTGACTGATATTGAGACGGCGAGATTGGTTTATTTCAGTTACTTTCATAGCGTAATGTCGTACGGCCTTTTGTTATGGGGGTTCGCTGCTGACATACAAACTATTTTTGTATTGCAGAAGAGGACCATCCGGGCTATATATGGCCTGAAACCTCGAGATTCGCTAAGAGATATGTTCAAAGAAATTGACATATTAACCGTGCTATCACAATACATCTTTGACTGTATTATGTATGTACGCAAGAACTTTCATAACTTTATTCAAAAATCTGATTGTCATCATTTTAACACCCGTAATAAACACAAGCTTGCCGTTCCGTATCTAAGACTTCACAAGACTAGTAGTTCATTTAGGGGGTTACCTAAGTATAAATTTATTTAACAAACTACCAGGCAATATAATTGAACTGCCTATGCATAGATTTAAATTACACATTAAAGATCATCTTATGAGAAAGGCTTATTATAATATAGAAGATTTTTTAAGTGACAAATATTTATAATTCCTATTATACATGTTTACTTTTTTAGATTTGTATAGCATAGTAGCTTAAGAATATGATAATTGTTATTGATACTTATTGTAAATTTGGCGATGAAAAGAGTAACTATCGAGTTTCTTGCCGGTTCTTCTCGGTAGAAGCTACTTTCCGAATCCGGTGGTAATTATTTTGATTTGTATGTACTGACGATTTATAAGTGCTTATTTGAGCCTACGTAAATAAAGATAATTTCATTTCATTCATTATGTTTTTCTGTATGTCGCTTTTTAGATAAAGGATTACTAAGACTATAAATATACTTTACTTCTGAAACCACAGGCTTAATGCTATATGCCATAATATTAATTATATTAGCGCAACGTTCCTAATTAATGAGCAGTAAATAGCAATTTAATTTCTAAAATATGTTATCGTGTATAGCTGCGTAAGTTTAACAAATACTATACCTATTAAGTTTACATTTTAATACATTTTTAATGATGAATAAATATTTTAATGATAACATTGTGTTCGATTTCTGCTTCGGTTTTTTTTATTATTTTTATTTAATTTACACTTGTATATATCCCTACCCCTATATACCCTAATATACCCCTTTTTATAAACATTCCGCAGACGGAGGAGTATGCGATTTGGCACAGTTGAAGTTTATATGGAGAAGGAATGCAAAAAGCTAATATTTTAATAAATATATTGCGTTAGAAATTCATAAAAAATTAAATGAATTATCAGAATCCAAGTCCCAAGCATAAGAGCTATATGTGGAAAAACACCTTGCCAGTCCTGCAAGCCACTGTTTCAATCACTTGGAATACTGCCCCTTACTTGAATGTATACTTGAAGCTGCTTCTTTTGTTAAAAACAATGGTCACCTTTTCAAAAACCGGAAAATGTGTAATAAACAATTAAGGTAAATCAATAAACTTACTTACAATAGCATACCCAAACTGTCTCTACCAGAAACAATGTAATGCGATGTGTATACAAAAATATTCAATCCAATTTCAGTTAACATCAAACCAAATGTCTTATTTAAACGTAAATTTAAACGTAAATGGCTACGCAATAAATGTTTCTATTCGATCAATAATATGTTGGATAGCAGTTAAATTTTGTTTATATATATTTTTTTTAAATAAGCTGTACTTAGATTTAAGCTAAGTGAATAATTTGCATGTCACGATCAATAATGGTAAAATGTACGGTACTGCTTTATATTTATTTTAAGAACTCTTGTACCTCATTTTTATCAAATAAATTTATATTTTCATTTTCATCCACCTAGTAGGTAGTGAGATATAGGCGGTCACTTAGGATATAAACTTGGTTTATTTAAAAGTAGTCTTGTCAAAATAATACTAAGAATATAAATACTTTCGTAGAGTAGGTATGTAGGTACATTACATAAATGTAAATAATTTTTTTTATTCATAATAATTTGTTTTAATTATATTTACTGTGTTTACCAATAGGGTAACGTACTTTACTCGTAAATGGAATTAACTAAAAAAACGACTTCTAAAACGAACCAAATAAAAGTAAAAAATAAATTTACTTAGGCCAAAGTAATACGTATTTTAATACTTGTAATGTTGAAGTCGGTTTGAATTTTGAACTGCTGTAAATCTATGAGAGATTCCCTCGACTGTCTATGGTCTCCATCATCAGACATAATGGCACTTATGACCTCTATGGGTGCAAAGTCCTCATCAATACAAATTAATCAAACCCAAACACAAGGTAATTGCTGTAAATTGTTAAGGAGTTCCCTCGACTGTCTTTTGGCTCCATGATCAGATCTATTCTAGACCTTCATTAAATTGTAGTACTTTAAAATACTTAATGAAGTCGGTTGAAAAAGAGTACTATTCCTCTTCCTCCATCTATTCCGGATGAAGAAAAAGAATGTACCGACCCTACCACCTGTGTTCCTTGCTTGGCATGTTGTTAAAAGCAAACACACAAAACACCAACTATCCACAGACAAAAATTAAAGCGCAAAAATAACGACTCTTGTCAAAGAAACCACGTTTAGGCGCCAATGTAATGTAAGCCAGTGTAATCAATATTCATGGACATCAAAATCAAATCTCAATCATTCAATCAAATATTTTGTTTTCCTAGTGGGGCGTATAATCAGGTTATAAGGCCCCCCTGAGCTTGAAGGCCCCGGGGCACTGCCCCGCCTTGCCCCTAAGTAGCTACGCCACTGGGTGTATAAATATCACACGAATTAGTTATCATAAAATTTGTTTTATGGTTCATAGGCCGAGTCGTTAAATTAGAACAATCACTTCACTCCGCAAATAGGCTAATACTTCTCTGCCAACGTCCGCACTGCGATGACACGACGATTAGACGGAAGGTAGGTCTCCTGGACAAACGACGTGGTGCTCAGGGTGTGCGGTGTACATACTGCTGGTGTACTGAGGGATCGAAGGAGACGTGCGCAGACTCCAAAGTAGGTCCACCAGATGTTACTGCGTACTAGTAAATCTCCGTGTAGTTCCCAATAATTATTGGCAATAATGTGGGATATCACGAATATTTTGACAGGCCGGTTGGTCGAGATGTCAGAGACCAAGTTAACTCAGCCCAGTTTTATTTTTGGCTGAATGTGGTTAAAGGGGACTGCTGCCCCTTTGACTCTGCCTACCCCTTCGGGGATTACGGGCGTAATGTTATGATGATGATGATGAAGTTTAGAATTCAAATTTTATTTTTATATAAAGTAACTATTGTTTTTCTAGCAGTCTCTTTACAAATATACGTCTGTTCACACCTTGGCAGTCTCTACCATTTCAAATCAAATCAAATCAAATATCCGACGACATCACATACATTGATCTAACTCCGAGGTATGTTCACACCTTGGCAGTCTCTATCATTTCAAATCAAATATCTGACAACATCACATACATTAATCAGACTCCGAGGTATGTTCACGCCTTGGCAGTCTCTATCATTTCAAAGCATAAAAACTTGTGTTACGGATATCAGAATCAACAGTGATATTACAAATATTTACTTAAATATTGGATATTAACACCCAGACACAGAACAAACACAAGTACTTATTCATTACACGAAAGTTTGTCCTGGGTAGGGATCGAACCCACAACTCTTGGCGCATGAGGGCAGGGTCACTACCGAATGCGCCATCGAGCCTGTCAGAATCATTTATAAGTAGCTTGTTTATAATTAAATACAGACGCATATATATCATCACGCCTGCAACCCCCGAAGGGTTTCAAGGAGTAACGAAACAACCCTAAACCGCATTTTACTCAGTAGGAAAATTATGAAAATATAATGAAAAGTAGTTAGCTTAAAAAAATTACTACGAGGACATAATAGAATATTTTGCTGTACAGAAATCCTGAACGAAATGCTAATTGTGATCCTTAACAAGAAAAAACAGAACTAATAAATAAATAAATCAAGGTAATAATATTGATTCGTTACAAACTTACAAATCTTTCCTCTATGTACCTAGTATTATAGACGCAGATAAGGTTTTAAAGATAACAATACATCGATGGTTGAGCATTCAAGCCTACCTAGATTTTATAATGCGCTGTAAGAAAAAATGCTTTTAGTTGGTTGTTATTATTTTACCTAAAGTAATTCTATCCGTTTCGCATACAGAAAAATAATTTAATTATCTTTCTTATTCTTAGATATTTGTACAGGTTTCGTTACGAACATTGGAGTTAAGTAATGCTAATGTTATTTTTTTATAATTAAACGAGCTATGCATATCTTTATGTAAAATTGTTTACACAGGTTGAAAGTGAAACTGTTGACAATTATATGGATTATTACTTTTTATGTAGGTATTTTTAGAATTCTACAGAATGACTGGGCATTTCATTTCATAGATTTACTTATGTTTATATATATATTGAATTTTTTTTTATTAAAAAGGGCAAATATAACATATATGGCTATTTAAATGACAATAATACAAGTATATGGTTAGTCTAAGAATAGGCGGTTCACCTGCACTGATATATTTACATTGTCTAAGAAATTGTAACTAATAGGTATTAAGACTTGGCATTTATAAGAGTAGGTAACTAAACAGTTTCTTGCCGTTTTCTTTATAAGTGGTTTTTGAAGCCTCTGTAACTAAGGAGAATTTTATTTAATTTTAACCTAACGTGAACTTTTGGAAGGGATCGCTTGAGAACGGCGGTCTGAAACTTAATGTAGCAAAGACGAAATACCTGGCCTGTACTACAGATCCCACATCCGTCCGCATAGGCAATTCAATGGTCGAGCGCACGGACCAGTTAAAAAACCTGGGATCTGCACTCCATGCGTCCGGTGAGATCAACTGTGACGTCAGGGCACGCATAGCTGCAGCGTGGGCTAAATGGCGTGAGATTTCTGGTGTCATTTGTGACCCCAAGATGCCGGTTAAGTTGGAGGGTCAGGTTTATTAGTCCATTATTAGACCTGTCCTTCTCTATGGCAGTGAAACGTGGCCAGTACTTGAGCGACACAAGCAAGAGTTGCGGGTCAGGGATGAAAATGCTGCGGTGGATGTGTGGGGTGACGCGGAAGGACCGCGTCAGGAACTCCCACATCCGCGGCAGCCTTCATGTTCGTGACATTGCCGAAAAATTGCAGGAGAGTCGCCTACGTTGGTACGGACATTTTTTACGAAAACCGGCAAGCTATGTGGGGAACAAATGTCTGACCATGCCGCCTCTGCCGGGCCCTGGTAGACGGGGAAGACCCAAGAAACGCTGGCTTGATGTCATAGCGGATGACATGCGTGCAAATGGTCTCACAACTAGGGATGCCAAAGACCGGCCGAAGTGGAGGCGTAAGATAAGGAAGGAGGACCCCGGGCTTCGGTACACGGACGCAACGGGGAAAACGCCGCTGATGATGATGAAGTAATAAGTATATATGTATATATAAGTATATAATGTACATATATATGTTGTAAATATAAATTAATGTTTTGATAGTTCCGAGTCATTTCGTCGTATCGGCGACACATGTTTTTATTGTTATATTGTGTATGTTTTTATATTGTTCTGGTATTATAATGCTCACCGCGATGTGTGCTGTGCAAGCTTATCTTTGTTTGTCCTCAGTACCACCTTGACAAGGGGGTATTGATTGACCCGAGTATTTGTTATATGAATAAAAAAAAACATTTGTTTTTTAAATATTCGAATACTAATACTCTATTTGACAGCCATTTATTAAACATTTTCAACTAGTGATGAAAGGACTCGAGGTTTTTTAAATCTTTTTAATTAAGACTAGCCTCATTTTTTTGGACTAGACTCAAAAAAAACGCCTTGGGCCTTTTTACTAATGTAAGATGACTTTAGTCATTAGAGTTGCAACTCTGAAATAAAACGACTCGAGTCTTTTTTCACATTCGTTTTAAGACCAACATATATGAATAATATACTTAAAATATTTTTACTATAAAAATATAGGTATGTAAGGATCGTACCTTATGGCGTTCGGTTCTCTCTACCTACCCCGCTAGGGAAGTGGCGTGAAGTTTAGTTAGTTAGTTAAAAATATATGATAAAAATATTCTAAGTAAGTACATACCTATTAAATGTTTGTAATATACGATTATTTTATACCACAATTTTTAACAGTAAATTAAAATTAGGTAATAAATACTGAGCACGTGGCACGCGATAAGTGTGTGAGCGAGAGAAGACGAGTGCGCGTTTAAGCACTTGATAATTGAGCAGTTTTTGAGTTGATTTAAAAAAAACCTTTATTGTAATCTAAAGTTTTAGGTTACATTTCCTGAGACCTCTCCTTTAAGCAACTAAGGAGCCTGTAGTGGGAGAAATTCGCTCTTGCGAGGTGTTACCTGTAGGTAAAATAATTTAATTCAATAAACGACGTAAATATTTTTGTGATTTGTTAAGATGCTGTTCAACCCCTAGCTTGCATACTGAAAATGAAAATATTGCAGGATAAGCCTTAAGCGTGCGTTAAATGCGAAAACAATACTAACAAGTACGTCATTATTTTCGATTAAGATTTTAATGAGAACGTCTTTTAAAATTAAGGTGCGTACAAATTAGAGAATTAAATGTACCCAACAAAATATAATATGAATGCCTTACGCACGCGAACCGAAAATTGAGAGCGAAATACCGCTTTTTTATTAGAATTTGCTTCGATTTCATATTATTTCATTCACTGTTTTCAGTGTCGCCAACTCCTAGGAATTCGAGTCGCTAGACACAAAATCAAAAGTCGCTATAACTAATTCTACCAGGGGGTTGCCGGTTGGCAGCGCGGTAAATTCGAAATATTAATGTATAAATATTTATACTTCTCGCCTCCCGTTATTTCAATACAATATTTTGAGTGCCGCCAGGAGTTTAGTATCTTAAATTTGGCACGCAAGTCGCTTTCCGTATGTACCTATAGTTTTTTATAACATAAAGACTTTTACCTTGAAATGTTAAAAGCTAGAGCTTTTAAACAAATAAATTTTAAACATATATTTGAAAGAAAATTTTATGTTTTGATTTGAAATTAATAAAACAGCTATACCTGAAGCATATACGATTAGAACTTTATTTAATATAAGTACATAGTTTGAATTTGGTGCGCAAGCGCGTTTGTCGTTTTCCATGTACATTTCTTAGCACTGTGTAATTCTGAGTGCAGGTGATAAAAAACGTATTTATTATTGTTCTTGAACTGTTTTAATTTGTACTCTAAAAGTCGCCAGAAAAGTTGCTAAACTATTTTTGTCGCCAAAACCTTTTTTGGTCGCTAAGACCGTAGTAGAAAAGTAGTCATTTCTAGCGACAAAGTCGCTAAATTGGCAACTATGACTGTTTGTGCGTTATAATTAGTTCTGATAATAATTTACTATCTTTAATACATAAATTTTCCTCTAGGTGGATTTGAGCAAACACTATTGGTAAGTATTTGGCACGAAATCCGTTTATTTTGAATTGATGTGTATTTTTTAACCTTGTTTATAGCTCACTGGAGTACCTACCAACTTCAGCCGACTTGGAATCGGGGATTTATTCGCCGTCCAATATTCAGACAAGACGTTAGATTACAAGAAAGTGCTCTAGTGAATAGCCGCCATTTTGAAAATAAACAGTAAACCCAGACACAAGTGTTTCAATACAACACAAATACTTTATAATACATACGCCGGTCAGGCCGTGGAAAGTATATACATGTATATGTATATGTTTAATAAAAAATTTAAAAACAAAATTATTAGATGTTCATCATACATACTACATACGTAAACTTCCCATAGGTGTGTATTTCCCATAATTTTTTACTGTTTTGTTTTGTTTTATATATAATATTATAATTTTTTTTTCGAAAATATTTAATTGGGTTAACTCAATGTTTTTACAGGACCTCAATTGAATTTGTGTACGTTAATGAAATGAAAGTTGATGTTAATGAAAATCTTCAGTTAACATCATTTTTATAAACAGCTGTCTTAATATTTATCAGTCATATGGCTGTTGAAAACGATCTCAGAATGCCGAGCCCTGAATCATTGCGGAAGGTCAGTAATATTACACACTTACGTACGTATATACATATTTATTATTACCCCCGCTATCCCCAAAGGGGTAGGCAGATGTTTTTTTAACCGCATTTAGCCAAAACAAGCGGAGTCCTTGTGGTGTTATTCAGATGAAAATTGTAAAAATATTGACAAGTGGCTAGCTCGTCGCCTACGTAATCACAAACCCAAGCTTAATATAATCTGATGTCGGTCTGGGACTGAGAAAGTGTGCCTACTGTGTTCCTTGCATATCATCATAGGATGGTGATTCTGTAGGCGGCAAACAAGTTTCTTATCCCTTCTTTTGCACAATTTTCTATATACCTAACCCAAATAACATTTGCCGTGTTCGAATGACTTAGCCACTTTTTGGGGTCTGCCACCCCTTCAGGGATTACAGGTATACCTATGCATATAATATGTAAGTATGTAACATTTAACGTTTTAAGTCCCATGTTGGTCTGGGACTTAAAAATAATGTGCAAACTGTGTTTCTTGCCTAGCATGTCGTAGAAGCGACTAATGGTATATGGGGTTTTGGGTTTGTGATTGTATAGGCGACGAGGTAGCCTCTACTTTGTCACACTTTTCCATCTAACCCAGCCCATTGTCCCAAGTTAATCTGGGACTTAAAAAGAATAAATAAATAAATAAATAAATTCTCCAGACTGACACCAATTCCCTAGTTCCAAACTAAGCTTATGCTTGTGTTATGGATACTAGGTGAACGGATAGACATACTTAAATACGTTTATAAACATCCATGACTCGAGTACAAATGTCCATGTTCATCACACGAAGTATTTGCCCCTAGCGGGATACAAACCCGCGACTCTTGATTTCGTGGCCAGGGTCTCTGACCACTCGACTTACGGGCCAGGCCATAAGACTGCTGCATTTCCTTATTACGTTTTTAAAAATCAATCAATGATTAAATCTTCCTGTAGGTCATTATAATGCTTCTGCCCGCGGCTTCGCGTAGTATATCGATAAAACATATCGTATCGGCTATTCCAGTCTGTAATCAAAGTCTGTGCCTCATTTCATCCACAACCCTTCAGAAGCTTTGAATTTATTCGTTACAAACATACAAATATTTCCTCTTTATTAGATCACTGAAGATGTTGATTAGGTTTCTAAATAAAAAAAACTTTGTAAGTTTACATTGATGGCTGAGTATAGTTATAGGTATTTAGAATTTACTATGAAGAAAAAGGCTTTTTTTTTTTTTACTTGAGGAATGCATTTACGCACCATCCAAACAGAGTCCTGGGTGGACCTATAAAGGTGAGTCGGGCTCGAAACCGGTAGCAAACTCCTACCGACTAAACCTCAAGGCTGTCGTTCTTCGGGCGCTAACGCAAAACCAACGGGATCCCCACTGTCGGGATTCATCTCGAAAAGTCTACGCAGCGCGCGCTGCCGCCTAGGCCCATCTCGAGGGAGTGGTATTCTCCCCCAGAACACCTAGGGTGGTGTTTCACGACCACATAGACAGCTGTGTACCCTATCCTGACGGACCGGGTGTAACACCTGCAGTCGGCTTCTCCGGGGACGATAGAGGGCCAGAGGACCACCTCCCCTAACCCCCACGACCCCAAAGGCCCTTTTAGTCGCCTCCTACGACAGGCAGGGATACCTCAGGAGTATTCGGAGCCCCCCCTGCAGGGCGCCGCCGGGCTAGACACCATCGCCACGGCGGCCTCGCCTACGACGTCGGGCGGGATCGTCCAGCTCGCGCTGGCGCTCGGCGCTCTCCTTCTGCGACATGACACTGCCGCAGAAGGAGAGCACCGCGTCCCAAGACTCCTCACTACTCACCATGGCAGACACCACGGTCGGTAGAGAGAGGTCCTGCCCAAATGAAGAAAAAGGCTTATTGTAAGTTATATTAAGTATTTATTTCACTTAAAATAAAAGTGGCCGTTTCGGATATAGAATGATAATTCAATTATCTTTATCCTTATTTGTACAGGCTTTCCTACGAACCTTGGAATTGACTAATTCTAATGTTATTGTTTTATTTTTAAACTAACTATGCCTATCTCCTTGTAGAATTGTTTACACAGGTTGAAAGTGAAACAGTTGGCAATTCATATTAATTGTTATAATGGAAAGTTTTCTTTCTCATAATGACTTTATATAAGACCGGTGGTAGCTTAATGGTGAGTTCAAACCCGAAGATGTACCTTTTTTTTATCAATGTACGTATTTATACCTCTAGCTCGGCGGTGATGGGAAACATCGTGATGAAACCTGCAAATTCAAATAACTTTGGATTTGTAACTCTAGGATCCTATATTGTCTGGTTCCCCTATCTTAGGGTTACGGAGGTCAGATCGGCAGAAAGGAAGAAGATAAATGACTGATTTAATAAATGGGCATCTGACTGGCTCGATGGCGCATTCGGTAGTGACCCTGCCCCATGCGCCAAGAGTTGAGGATTCGATCCCCACCCAGGACAAACATTCGTGTGATAAATACTTGTGTTTGTTCTGTGTCTGTCTTAAGTTCTGTCTTAATATCCAATATTTAAGTATATATTTGTAATACCACTGTTGATTCTGATATCTCAGATCAATGTATGTGATGTAGTCTGACATTTATTTATTTATTGCATTTTAGCAGAATTTAATATCTAAGCATTACTAAGTCAGTACTGGCAAGTTGTGGTTATCCTGTTTCTAGATACTCTAAGTTAGGCTATCAGTAGTTAGAGGAGTAATTAAAAAAATAAAACAGAAGCAGGTTTAGGCGTATATTAGAGTAAGAACGATAGGCGAAACAATTAATTAACGCACCAAGGGCTTATATTGCCCTGACATTTAGGTGTCGTGACTCGAATACATAATCAAAACCTAATACTTTAGACACGGACTAGTAAAAAAATAAGGATTCCACGCTGTCATACTAAAGCGTGAAGCCACATTTATGCATGTGTGAGTGAGATACTTATGAATACCAGATACCTACTCGTATTGTTTTGGTATTATCATGCTTACCGCGGTGTGCGACGCAAGCTTATCTGTGTTCGTCCGTAGTATGTACCACCTTGACAAGAGGGTATTAACCCCATGTACTAATAAATTATAAAGTACGTATATCAATTCAAAATAATTTTATTTCAAATACCTGTAATACTTTATAAGACAGCTATATATCTATGTTTTTTTTTCATTTCGGATACCTATAACGTTTTTATACTAATTTTCTAATAAAGAGATCTCTAAATTTACATATATACATACATACATACATAACATCACACCCATAATCCCCGAAGGGGTAGGCAGAGTCAAAGAGGCAGCGGGCCACTTTAACCACATTCGGCCAAAAACAAAACTGGAAGTAGTGACAAGTGGCTAGCTCGTCGCCTACACAATCACATACCCACAACCCCATATACCATTATTCGCCTTTTACGACATGCTAGGCAAGAAACACAGTTGGCACATTCTGTTTCAGTCCCCGACCAACATGGGACGGAATAAATGGATCTGTGAATTTCTTCAAGATTATTCATTAATTAATCTGTTAAGCATAGTACCTAAGCTATGACGTCAATGTGTGATAAAGAAAAAGTTTGAAATGAGAACACCTAATCCGGTTTTAACTTTGCCATTTTGAGCTGAAACCATGTTTATATGTACGATATTAAATTAATCCTTTAGGTTTTTAACTGATTCATCATACAAACTTACGCAATTTAAGTTATCTTTATTTAAAGATTTTCAAGCATTGTCCAATGCTGACACTGATCTATTAATGGAACCTCCTGAGAACTTGAATCTAATATTTCTTAAAATGAGTCGGACTGAACGTTGCAAAACAATTTTTTTTTTGTTTTTATCTGCAATCTTAGTAAGTATATATGTTTTCTATGGTGCTACCTTGTACGGTGGTGATACGAAAATAAATTTTATTTTAATAGATAACTAACTAAACTTCACGCCACTTTCCTAGCGGGGTAGGCAGAGAGAACCGAATTAATAATAATTAATAATTATTATTTTAATAGATATTAAACATTAATTACAGGTGCTTATCCTGCTCGGCATGGGTTTGAGCACATTTATGGAAACCTTCATTTTAGGGCACGGCGTCAGCATGGTCGCCGCCTTGTATGCGGATAACGAAAAATTACACCTGACAGATGACGTCATTTCTTGGATAAGTAAGTTTAAGGAATTTTGAGCAAGATAATGTTCAGGCACCATATATACACACCAAATAGCTACATATTTTTAGTGGTGGTGGTGCCTGAACATTTTCTTGATTGATAGATAATGTATGACAGATGTCTACGTAGAACGAAATGATATGAAGTGTGAAAAGTGATAGAACGTAATACAGTGAGAGAAACGGAAGATATTGGAGAAAGGAATGAGAGACGAATGGAGGAAGACGAGAGTCAAATACGTGTAGAAGAAGAAAATATTATATTGTGTTTTAGCTAAAAAAAAAATTACGTGTTACTGAAGGAACCGTGTTTGATTTGCCAAGATCCCACCGCGGATATATTCTGCATACTACATTGTTGGATGATCAGGAGGAACTTAGCTCGTGGTGTTTTCCAGTGATCAATTGCCGTGTTAGGACAGCCGCAGTTCTGTTCATCTCAATGTGCTGGGGTTTTCTATCACCACTATAAATATTGGAGTATAAAACCATACTTTGATTTTTGCAAGTATATGGTTGGATTAGAGCTATCGTCATTATCATAATTTACAACCAGAATTCGTCTGGACTGGCCTGGATATAGACTTCTTCTAATAAATGCCATAGAGCTAACTCAGTTTAATAGTTAAACGTGCTAGTATTTTTTCAGTTTCATTTATCCGTTTCAAGACCTTCTGAAAAGCACAAAACATGTCTATATAATGTACTTATATTATTTTTCAGTTGCAGTAGTATTCGCCCCAATGTCATTAGGGGGCATAACGGCGACTGTCATCACAGAAAGATTTGGGAGACGGCTCACACTAGCATTATTCAACACTCCAATAGCCATATACTGGATTGCACTATACTATGCACGAGACGGAACCGTTTTCATACTCTGCAGGTTATTAGCAGGATTCTGCTTCGGAGGAACAATACCCACGATTTATGTGTCGACTACTGAATACAGCTCACCGAAAAAGAGAGACGCCAATTTCACTTTTGTGTCTGCTATGGGCCCACTAGGTGGGATTGTTGGACAGTTTTTTGGCCTTGTATTGCATTGGAGAACTGCAGCCTTAGTAGCTATAGTCCCTGCAGTGCTAACTGCGTTGCTCCCGTTATTTTATGTCGAGAGTCCACAATGGTTGGCTTCTAGAGGAAGGTTTGATGACTGCGAAGTAGCCTTCAGAGCATTGCACGGCTACAAGTCAGAGAAAGAGTTGCAACTACTTATCGAAGTCGAAAAATGCAAGTTCAACGAGAAAGAGACGAAAGCTCAAATAATAGTCGCTTTAATGAGAAAACTGAAATCGGCAGCGACTAAAAGATATTTTTGGAATATTATGGTACTCGGCTATGTGATACAGTTGTATAAAATTGTATGTGGTTTCGTGTTGAAAGGGATTATGGGGGTGACTATATTACAACATATAACAGGAGAAACAGATGTTTTAAGATTTACTATATTAGTTGATGGCCTTACGCTTCTAGGAAGTGCTATAGGGTACATTATTATTAGTAAAATAAGGTCTAGGATTTTAATATTTACTGGAGGAGCTATGAATAATATCGTACTTATTATTTTTAGTATAATTCTATATTACAATTATAGTAACAGCACTGTCCTTTCTTGGGTCAAAACTTTTTTGTTTGGCCTCCATTGTTTCGTTTTAAATGTTAGTATATACCCTTTATTGGAGCTGATCCCACAATTAATGTTTCCTTTGGAACTCAAAACTACTTGCACAACTATAATTGCTTTCTTTAGTAGCATAACATTAGTGGTTTATTCTAAAACGATCCCCAGTCTCTTTGTGCAAGTAGACTACTATGGAGTGTACACGTTAAATGTAGTAATTATGTGTCTCTGTCTTTTGTTCTTTTGGAAAAAAATACCCGAAACGAAGGGCAGAACATTGCAAGAAATAGAATTGTATTTTAAAAATAACAAATTTGTAAGTATCGACGACTTATTAAAGAATGATCAAATGAAGTCATTAGTTTAAGTAGACACGGTTTTTCCTGATACTTTTTACATTTAAGTTACAAATGAACAGTTAGAAGTATTAAATCCAAAATATATATAAAAACTTTTTCTGAAAATTTTTAACTACATAACGAATTATATTTACTTTGTAAGTAAAAGTAACAAGTACCTAATTATCATTTTCAACTGCTTGACGTTTTAACTGATAATGACGACTCAGTACAAAGGAATAAACTGATAATCAGACATCGTGCAATGTATGTGTATTTACTTACAATTTACCATCACCCCAACAATTATTATATATTCATTATTAACCTGACTCAGTGGGGTAGCTACCCAGGGGCAAGCCGGGGCCGTGTCATGGGCCCCCCAAGCTCGAGGGGCCCTAGAACCTGATTGGCAAACTTTATAGAAAACATTATAGACCCAATGTTCCATCTAAACCAGCCCATTGTCCCTTGGTCTGGATCTAAAAATAATGTGCTAACTGTGTTTCTTGACTAGCACGTCGTAAAATGCGACTAATATATAGGGTGGGACTAATATATAGGGTATATAGGGTGGGTATGTGATTGTGTAGGCAACGAGCTAGTCAGTTATCACTACTTTTTCACAATTTTCCTTCTAACCCAGCCCAGTTTTATTTTTGGCCGAATGGTTAAAGGGGCTTGCTGCCCCTTTGACTCTGCATACCCCTTCAGGGATTATGGGCATGATGTTATATATTATATGCCCCCTGAATTTATTTTATAGACCAAAAGTTGCGTATGTCCATGGGCTTTGTTTTCTTTTTTGTCACCTCGCTGCGCCATTGACCTGACTCATGTTCGTGTATCTTATGACAAGAAAGTCAAAAATCATTTGACCAGAACATGAACAGAATAAGGTAACAATTTTACTTTAGCCCTACCCGTAAGTTTTAGGGTAGCTGTGGGTACGGCGTAACTGCCCATAAACTCTAGTTTAGTTCTACCCTAACTACCTACTTGTACTTCGATATATCCACCATCCCAAATATTGTTTCTATAACAATACGGTAAAAATTAACCCGATAGTAAAACTTCGGTGTTGTTTGGTAGTTGTAGAAATGGCAGAAGCTAGTTTATTTTTATTATTAAAAAGCATTGAAAAAATTTGAAAATAAATTAATAAAAAAAAATATCAAACTTTGCAGCATGATTTCTTAACCTTTTTTGACACACCGCCAACTCATAGATTTTTTTTCTAGACCCCAGATAGATTATGTTTGAGCTATTAATACCTACTTATATAAAGTAAGTAGTATTTTTGCTTTAAACCCCTTTGTTAATTTGATCTGAGTCTTTTACTGTCTCTCAGAAATGTCCGAAATGTCAATGGCGAGATCATAGAACCGTGTCGTTGTACACCATTATAAGGTCTTGCCATTGATAATTTAATAATAGTCTTAAATCTGAACCTAAGTCGACCTTCACCGAGCTAAACATAGAATGAAACATATATTATACCAAATTTTGTATATTAGAAAAGATTTGGCTAAAAAAAGTCCTCGCCTGACTAATTTTAATTATAAAAAAAATTATATCTATCATAATCATATCATAAAATCACGCCCGTAGGCAGAGTCAAAGGAGCAGCAGTCCCCTTTAACCACATTCAGCCAAAAATAAAACTGAGCTGAGTTAGATGGAAAATTGTAAAAAAGTAGTGACAAGTGGCTAGCTTCTCGCCTACACAATCACATACCCAAAACCGGATATATCATTAGTCGCCTTTAACGACATGCTAGGCAAGAAACACAGTTGTCAAATTCTTTTATAGTCCCAGACCAACACGGGACAAAAAAATATATTTTTAGTTAAATGTTGTAACATCAAGATAATTTTTTTTTTTTTATCCTGACTTAAAGTACAAAACGTATTTTTATGAAGAACTACGGTGCAAAAGAAGACAGCGAACATTTTTTTAAAGAAGATTAAAAGGCTGACTCCAACTCTATACCACCATGTTGGATTTACCTACTATAAAAAAAATTAAGAACAATATATGTAAATTCTATGTGACTTAATGCAACTGATTCTATATGTGCGAAGGCAATATTTAATTACAAATAGTGAGTCCAGGATTTGTTTAGCCAACCCATTTTTATATATTTTCTAACATACTTACTAAACTTAATATATAATAATATGTTCCATTCTATTAACAGCTCGGTGAAGGTCGACATATGTTCGGATCTTCTGCTTTATATACTTATGTATACATTTCATCGGTATAAATTGTTTCAAATCCAGTGACATTTGACAACAATGACAAACAATGAAGAAAAGAGAGGTTGATTTAAATAATCATGTTTAAAACAGCTGGCGTAGACGCTAGTTGTCTTTTTTGTATCTCACTTGTGTCACCCAGCATACTTACCAAAAACATATTACGTCTCTGATAGCCCGTGAAATGAGTTACCTACATACATTATTCAAACAACATTCGTAAAACCCATTTTTATTACTTTTTAGGTGCCTCAGTGATACTCAGTGATAGTCACAAAATAGATGATGAAATTTTAATAAAAGTACTACATATAACGTCATATTCTAGTTGCAAGGACACCGTTAATTGATCGATCACAGAATGCCGAGTCCAGAGAAATGGCGTAAGGTCAGTGTTACACTGTCTATTATTTTATTAAATAGGTATGTTGAATCTTTTGTCTATTTTGTATTAAGCATATTGATAATTCTATTGTCTTTTTTGTATTAAATATAATTCTACAAATCGAGCGGTGGTAGTATTATTGGTAAGGATATGCGCCTTATATGTGGAGGGTGTCGATCCAGACTCGGGCACGTACCTACATCTGTTTTTTTTTAAATCCAAGTAGGTACTTATGCCGCTAGCTAGCTCGGCAGTAGTACAGTACCTAAGATGCCACCTAGACGTTACTCAAATAAAAAAATATATATATGTGGCAGGTACTTACCTATTAAGTAAGTAGTAGGTGTTAACGAAAAGTTGGTGTTATAAAAAGTAACTAAAAGTACTTTAAATATAAGTAGGTAACTTACTTTTAATTACAAATTAAACGACGTAGGGTTGCGCTCAAATATTTTTTATAAAAATAATTGAGGGCGAACTATCAAGCATCTGCTTGGAGATACTTTATAAATATAACTGAAAATATAGGTAGGTAACAGACATGCATTTATTAAGTAAATATCCTAATAGAAATACGTGAACACTATGTAAGAATATAAATTTTATCGACGTGTTAAACTTGCGCTCATTAAAAAGTCGGTCTATAAAAAAAAAATATATATTTATTTATTATTATTTTATTTATGTTCTTCATGTGTAAAGGACGATGAAACTTAGACAATTATAAATGAAAGACAGGCGGTACTGTGGTAATCCAGGATTGCTCTGAAAATCATGGCATCACCACTTAGGTGATGCCAAAAAAGAGGCGAATGAGTCCACCTATCACACAGTTCATTACAAACGGAGTGAGAAGCTTAAAAAAGTGTATGAAAGACCATTTTTAATTCTTGCCTGTAATTTTTTTCTTACTTTCTATCTATCACTTGCATATTATATTCTCCAGATTGAGACCCGCTTATACAATTTAAACCCCATCTAAGTCTATTGTGGTATCCCTGTCTACCAGCCATTGAGCTTGTATTGCTTACCACATTTTATAAATTATTTTCAGGCACTTATTCTTATTGGTATGGGTTTGTGCTCGTTTATGGAAGCCGTCATGTTTGGTCATAGTGTCAGTATGGTCGCCGCCTTGTACGCGGAGAAGGAAGAGTTACAGCTAACAGATGATACAATTTCCTGGATAAGTAAGTATAACTTGGTTTAGATCATGAATGTCATCTCTCCCGCCGGGATCCTCGGTTTGTCGTACCAGGGGGCTAAGTAAACTCTGGACCTGGACCATTCAGGGTTGAAGCCAAGAGAGACTTTGAAGTGGACCGTGACTGCTCGAGTTGGGACGAGCCAGTCGCGCCACTGGCCCCGGCTCTGTCTGCCGAGGAAGAGGAGGAGCGTTTCGTTGCTCACCTCCCTATACTCGGCAACCCAGCAAGGGCGCACTAAGGATGCGTTGCGGTGGGTGTTTTCCCGCGTAGACAGGGCTCTGCCCTCAATTTGGGCCGCCGGGAGGAAGGCGGCGCCCCATGACCAGACACTTTCCGCGTGTCCCTCTGATTCAGCCGAGGGACCAGCGCGAGAGTGGGCCCACGATGCCGGTCGCGACTGGCGTATGATGATCGCAGAGGTCCCTGAGAGTCTCACAAAATTATCTCGTCCCCCCGAGGCGAGGTGGTATGCGTAACGCATTTCTCCGGGTTAAAAAAAAGATTATGAATGATATGACATTGTTATTAGGCTATTAGAGTTATTAAGGTTTGTTAAATATTTCTTAGAATAATCTCTTTTATTCATAGTTACAACATTGTTATGCAGATAACGTTTGACGATTTGACCTTCGAATTAGTAATGTAATTTTTTTGGAAACAGTTGTGATATAAATTGAGATCACCGTAAGAGTTAGGCATCTATTGTTCTCTCTTAAATTGAATATTAAGTTAGTATTTTGGAGTTAAATGTATTTTAGTAACTGTTTAGTTAGATTACCCCTTAATATTCAACCCTGACTGTAGATTAAATTTGGTACCGCTGACAATAAGCCGCCGCCACAAGACCTTATTAGTAGATAAGGATAAAATGTGCTATTTTAACTTAACCTAAGTACTTACTTACTTATGTATATTTTTTTTCAGTTGCAGTTGTATTCGCCCCAATGGTATTCGGGGGCATGACGGCGACTGTCATCACAGAAAGATTTGGGAGACGGCTCACACTAGCAGTTTTCAATGCTCCAATTGTCATATATTGGATCGTACTATACTACGCACGCAACGGAACCATTTTCATATTATGTAGGTTATTATCAGGATTCTGCTTCGGAGGAATAATGCCCACAATTTATGTGTCAACTACTGAATATAGCTCAACGAAAATGAGAGGTTCCAATTTCGCTTTTGTATCTGCTATGGGCCCAGTAGGAGGGATGTTTGGACAATTCCTTAGTCTTGCTTTCCATTGGAGAACAGCAGCACTAATAGTTATTATTCCAGCACTAATTGCTGCGTTGCTCCCATTGTTTTACGTTGAAAGCCCTCAATGGTTAGCCTCTAGAGGAAAGTTTGAAAAGTGTGAGGTGGCATTCAGAGCATTGCATGGCTACAAGTCAGAGAAAGAACTGCAATTGCTCATCGAAGTTGAAAAATGCAAGTTCGACAAAAAAGAGACGAAAACTCAGATAGTGATTGCTTTAATGAGAAGACTAAAATTCGCAGCGACAAAGAAATATTTCTGGAATATAATGATCTTGGGTTATGTGATACAGGTGTACAAAATTGTTTGTGGTTTCATGTTGAAAGGGATCATTGGGGTAACTATAATACAACATATTACAGGGCAAAAAGATGTCTTGAGGTTTACTTTTTTAACTGACGGTCTTACGCTCTTAGGGAGCGCCGTGGCATATGTTATTTTAAGTAAAATTAGGTCAAGAATTTTAATATTCACAGGTGGAATACTGAATAACGTCATATTAATCATTTTTAGCGTACTTCTTTATAAAAAGTCGAATAATGATGCTACCCTTGCTTGGGTGAACACTTTTCTGCTTGGTCTCCATTATTTTGTTTTAAATGCCAGTGCATATCCATTACTGGAAATGATACCACAAGAAATATATCCTTTGGAGATTAAAACTGTTTGTACAACTATAATTACCTTTTTTGGAACGATGACATTGTTTGGTTATTCTAAAATGATCCCTAGCCTCTTTGCACAAATAGACTACTATGGGGTGTACATGATAAGTGTTATGATCATGTGCTTTTGTCTTATATTCTTTTGGAAAAAATTGCCCGAAACGAAGGGAAGAACGCTGCAAGAAATAGAATTGTATTTTAAAAATGAAAAATTTTTAAGTATTGACGATTTATTAAATGATGACAAATTAAAAGGTTTGGTTTAGTTATCTAAATAAAATGAGAACTTCTTAAACTATACTTATTGTTTTTATTATTCAGAGTTTTTTTATTTGAATGAAATTAAGTATCTTGATTTATGTAGTTTAAAAAAACAATTGTAAATTGTCGGTGCAAATAAAAAATTGCCATTTTATTAATAATGATATTATTAATAAAATGGCATCAGCGATTTTTAATCCATGGTCGTGTTTATTAGAAACAATGTACACGTGGCTCCTGTAATAAAACTCTGAGCAAATGAGCCACCGGCCATTGCCATTCCTAAGTGAACAGGCAGCTCCTTGGGTGCTTGTTCTACGTACTACTCGTAGTAAATGAGATTTAACAACATGTGTTGTATGTTACACACAAGTGATCGCTACGAATGGTTGACATGACGTGTAATTCAGGATTATGTCTTCATTAATTGCATTTGGTACATAATTTTTATATCAATAGTTTCAAGATTGAGCTAGTCAATTCTTGGTAGGTATTTTGAGTTTTGCCATAATCATTACGTTACGGAGCTTTACAACGAATAAGGACTGAATAAGGACGAATTAAGGCAACAAAAGGAATAAAAATTTCTTACACATGAATAAACAAATGCTATGACGTTCGCGCTTTTAAAAAAAGTGAATGTCACTGCCCTGTCACTGTCAATGTCATTAACAACGCGAACGAAAGTCGAAAACAGAGGAGGACGCACTTCATTTTGTGAAACTGTGAATTTATTAAATTATTTAAAACAAAGCAAACTTATTTTTGCTTGACCAATAACTTATTGTTGTAAAACTAGTTTGCCGTGTTTTATAGTTGAGGTTTGCCATGAAACCTTAAGTTTTTTTCGTCTGCGTCATGTCTAACTCTAGTAGTAAGAATCATAATAAAAAGTCGAGTGCTAACCGTGATAGGAACAAGTCTGTTGCTTCGGAGTCTGGTGGCTCCAGCCAGTGCGACACTCCGCCACTCAATGAGAAGGTAAACGTGTGTTTCCGTGTATTTTATTCAGGCTGTTTTTGGGGTTATTATTTAAGAACAGCTACATTGTTCCACTTTTTCGGCTGGAGATTATGATTAGATTACTTCAAAAAAATTATTATAAAAGCACCGTGAAATTCTGCACTGATCGCAGTAGAATTGTATTTTCAAAAACTGTAAATTCTTTATAATATTCAAGTATTTTAATCCACAGTGTCAATGTCACAATTTTTAGCATTAAAAATAAATAAATAAATTAAAATTCTAGCGAAAAATAAGATTAAGAACCTGTGTAAATTTAATAAATATGTAAAAATTATTTATGAATATTAATAGATCTTTAAAGTGTAGGTACTTACTATAAATTAGAATTTATTTATCCATTTTTATTTTTGTTATGTACCTATTTCAGTAACAAAATTATTAAGTTTTAGATGTGAACTTGGTACCATTGCTTTAATAAATTATATTACTTAGTTATCCCGTGGGTTAAACTGTAAAATTATTGTTCAATACATTTGAAATGTATGTATTTAATTTACCAGCTGAGAATTTTCTAAACAAATATTATTACATAGGGCTGATTTTTCAACAGTCAGATAAAAGATAAAAATCAAATAAATCACAATTCGGACGTTTGTAAAATGTCATTGCTTGTTACCTAAGTAAAAATACTGTGTGACATCCGCAAACTATATACTTTATCAGTTGGTTAATTCTTATCTGACCTTTAGAAAATTGGCCCTTAGTTATTTAGAAATAATAATGTAACAAATTTTAATAGAGTAAAAGTGAAAACCATAGTTAGCTCCAGAACCTGGATTTGATCTCATTCTCGAAACAAATCTGCAGGTAATTCTATGGTTTGCCTCTACTTTGTTATCTGCTATTTTTTGTTGTTATTAAGTATTAGCCTTATATTCGAACTGTTAGCTTAGTCTTCTATATTAGTGGTGTTGGTTTTCTCTAGACTTTTGCATTCCCATCTATCTTTTCCTACTTTATACTAAGTTTTGCCAGCATCCTGGCTTATGTCGTCGGCCTATCTTTTTTATAGTCTGCCCCTCTTATGTTGTTATCTGCCTATTAATACCTACGAAAAATATTTATATTTTAAATTGTTATTTTTGCTTGTACTATGTTAACCTTTGATATGCAGTCAATGTCCTAATTTGTTAGGAATGTGACTATCTTCTATCGAAGCTATTCTGTTCCATCTCCGGCTTTTATCTTTTGCAGGATGCAAGCACATCACAAGGAAAGTTTGCCGGCATTGGCCCTGATTCGGTACTATGCATGGCTGAGCAGGTTGCTGCCGAGATCAACACAGAAGCTGCCACAAACTTTGCTGAGGATGTTAGCTATAAGTTACGACAGACTATCAGTGTAAGTATGACGAAGCATTTAAATATATCGGACAACATGACATACATTAATCTGACTCCAATTAAATTAACGTCAATACTTGTGTTACAGATATCAGATTCAATAGTGTTAAAATATTATATACACCCGGACACGGAAAAACAATAGTAATCATTCCATAAATGTCATTTATTTGTTATGGGTGGGAATCAATCACACAATTATTGGTGCATAAGATAGGGGTACTAAATGTGCAATTGAGTGCAAGTAACTAGTTCAAGCTTGTTAAACTGACACAGAATTAAGAATTCATTCATCCAGCCGTAGATGAAGACTGCCCAATTATATAGACATTTGAAGTTAAATGAGTGGAAGGAGGGGAATCCGATACTGCTAATAAATAATTTGTTTTTAATTAGCAAATCATCTTGACTGACGATAATGGCCACATCGAAAATCAGGCCAAAGAACTTGTTTTTCTTGCATTTAGTTTACAAATTAGTAAGTTGTACAATTCAAGTGAAGTGGCGTATCTATACTTATAATAAATCTGTAGAGAGGTCAATTCTGTACATGAAATATATTTTCAAAATAACTATCAGGGGGTGATTAGTGATCGATACTGATGCCAAAAATGCAATCAGTAAAATTTTTGTCTGTCTGTCTGTCTGTCTGTTTTTGTTCCTTATAGAAACAAAAACTACTCGACGGATTTTAACGAAACTTGGTACAATTATTCTTCATACTCCTGGGCAGGTTATAGTATACTTTTCATCACGCTACAATTAATAGGAGCAGAGTAGTGAAGGGAAATGTTGGGAAAACGGGAGAAGTTACTCCATTTTTTTAGCTTCCGTCGCGTGTGCAGCCTTAATGGTTAAAGTTACATAGAAATCATGTATGACGGAAATAGTCTTTATAATATTAACCATAAACGCGGGTGACACCGCTGGCACAGCTAGTTGTAAATAAAATTGTAGTTGTTTGTAGCAGAGTCATTCTGCAGTTGTGTTGGTTCAGGCATGACTAGGTCTACTTTGACTGAGTTTCAAACTTTTCAAACTTGATTAAGCAAAAGGCAGCTTTTAGTTTATGCCAGTTCTTGGAAAAACTACCTTTTGCTCAGTGATTCAGTTTATGAGTTTATTTTTTACAGTTTATTTCGTTTAATAAAAACCAAAGCAAAATTGGGTTTCGATAGACTATATCTACTCTATATTACCTATTTTTTTTTTTTTAATATCAGTCAAAGTTCAAGATTAATTTATTTATCATCTCAATTAGTCAAATTCATTTACAGGATAGTATTAAATATTTAAAAAAATGATGTTATCTATGTTGGTTACAGACGATTGCGCTGCATAGTGAAATGTTAAAGAAATCTCGAGTTGACTGCTGGGATGTGAACTCCGTACTGATGCTCTCTGACGCCAGTCCCGTTGTGGGCACCACTGCAGCGCAATATGCTCCTATAGGTGAAGAGAAACTGTGCTGCCAAGTTGTAAGTGTGCTATATCCTACTGATCTGTTTCTATTGGTTACTGGCCTGCATTGATCTTCACATATTCAGGACAAACTCAAACCACTAAAGATGTGGCTATATAGGTTTTCGACAACAACTCTGTTTAAAACTCTTGTAGCTTGCTGAGTTTCAATATATTTAGGTCTGGTTAGGAGTGACCTGAATGAGTACAGCCATTAAACAAACAGCATTGTATTTATTTATATATGTTACAGTCATAGTGATTAAATAGCTATTATACATAATGACTGGTCATTATATATAATGGCCAAATTCACTAGACAAAGTAATAAATTAATCACTTTGTCTGGACATTATTCATAATAGCGTGTCAAAGTTAGCCAAAGTAATAAATACGGTCTAGTCGACTTGTTACCCCTCCCGCTCTTCATCCCGCTACCGCGTGGCGTGATCGGCGTCATTTCGTGGCTGACGCAATAGTGTTTGTTGTCGTCTTGTAATGAGAGGTCGCGCTGTGTGTGCCAGAATTTCCGCGAGTATTTACATTCAGTGTCTGATGATGGCAGATGAAATGAAAAAACGTTTCTATGAAATTATCACTGTTCTTATTGCAAGTAAAGGAAAAAATAATCAGTTGTTTACAACTGATCAATATTTGTCTTTAATTTTAAAAGTAAAAGAATGTAAGAACAAGATTACTAAGAAAACACCTGAAGATTATCAACGCTTAGCAAGATACGATGTCGTTAAAATTGGAGTTTCAGAAAAACTAATAATTCCGGTAAAAAATGAAGGTGATCCCATTATGTACTATGCCCACCTGGACGAAACTTTTCAAATAATCCACGACTGTCATATTAGTATTGGACACGGCGGCAGAGTCAGAATGATGAAAGAGTTAAAATTAAGATATAAAAATGTAACTGCTGAACTAGTCATAGTGTATTTGAATCTGTGTGAATCTTGTCAGAAAAAGAAAAATTTGCCAAGAAAAGGTCTTGTCGTAAAACCGATTATCAGCAACGAGCTTAATTCAAGGTGCCAAGTGGATCTCATAGATATGCAATCGCAGGGTGATGGTGATTATAAATTCATCATGGTGTATCAAGATCACCTAACAAAATTCGTGCAGCTGCGTTCCCTAAAAAGTAAGCGAGCAGAAGAGGTAGCGTATCATTTATTAGACATTTTTACTACATTCGGAGCGCCTAGTATTTTGCAAAGCGATAATGGTAGGGAATTTGCTAACAATGTGGTTAAAGGTGTCTGTGCGATGTGGCCGGAATTAAAAATCGTTCATGGTAAACCCCGACACTCTCAATCACAAGGATCTGTTGAAAGGGCTAACCAAGACGTAGAGAAGATGCTTTGTACCTGGCTGGAATCTAACAAGACGACGAAATGGTCTGAAGGATTACGCTTTATTCAATTTATGAAGAACAGAGCATATCACGCAGGGATAAATCGTAGCCCTTACGAAGCAATGTTTGGCTGCAAAGCTAAAGTTGGATTAAATAGTCTTCCTAAAGATGCATTGGTTGACCTGTCAACAGAAGAAGAGCTAGAGAATATGTTGAATGAAGACGAAATCCAGTTGAATGAAGAGAAGGAAACCGAATCCAATATTACCGAAGCTGTGATTAATGAAGATGATGGAATAGAAAATACTACAACTTTAAACGCTGATTCGCAAAATGAAAATTTAGATTACCTGGCAGGAAAACTTGATACTGAGACCGAAAACCAAGGAAATACTACAGATCCATCTAATATAACGCAAAGTGATCAAGAAATAGTAATTGCTCTCGATAAAAAGAAACAAGATATAGGACACATCAGAAAATCAGTTGGACAATCTCTGAAAAAACAAGCAGATAAAATGTTAGCTCAATCTTCGCTTAAATATCCTGCTGCTAATACAGGCGATAATGTAGTGGTAAAAATTCCTGATGTAGACCGCGCCAAAACCGATGACAGAAACATTATGGCTGTTATAATTTCTCAGGAGACAGAAGGAATGTACAAGTTAGGCACTAAGCATGGGATTCTAAATCAACTTTACGCAAGGAATCAGTTTACTGTCTGCAAAGAAACGTTTTTTACAATAGATACCGTTCCTCAACATGAAGTTGCCATCAGGGAATGTGCAAAAAAAGAGTCACATCTTGGCGGCCAAGGATTTCAGCATTGCAACTGTACTAGAGACTGCGTTTCAAATAGGTGTAAATGTAAAAAGTCAAACCTCATGTGTAACTCAAAATGTCACAAGAGCCTTACTTGTAAGAATAAATAATAATTATGACCTGGTTAATTAATGTCAGTTCGTTTTAAAAACTTTATTATTTTTGTCTTTATTGGGTGTTGATCCCTGTGTTTTTATTTTTTTGTTTTATAGCCAGTGAGCTTTAAATTTACTTTATAAATTAAAGTTAAATAACTTTATAACAATGTTAGTTGACGTGAAATTACTATCTTATGTTATTTTAATTTTTTAAATAATCTTTATGATTAGTTAAGGCAAATTTAAATATAATTTTATAATCTTAAACGCATACCTACGTGTTTTATTACATTATCCAAGTCGTCGAAGATATTATATATAATAGCTAGTTAATGTGATTAATTTTGTGTCCATTATCACTTTAACCAAACTGAGTAGATATTATGCATAATGGCTAGCCATTATACATAATATCCAGATTTATTACTTTGGCTGTAACATATACACATACTAGCGACTTGTCCTGGTTTTACATGGGTGGATTTTTCTTGTAATTAATATAGCTTAAGTTACTGAGCGATAATGTAGCATTCATGGTGAAAGAATTTTTGGAATTGGTCCAGTAGTTTTTGAATTTATTTGTTACAAACATACATACATAACATCAACTTAAAAAGAATGTGCCAACTGTGGTTCTTGCCTAGCATGCCTTTTACGACATGCTAGGCAAGAACCACAGTTGGCACATTATTTTTAAGTCCCAGACCAACATGGGACTTTGTTACAAACATACAAAAATACAATTCTTAGATGTTTATAATATTAGTGTAGATTAATCAGTGTTCATAATTTTACTTTTTATTTAGGAAGTAGAGAAATAATAGGGTTGTTGACATCATTTATATTCAATTTAGTAATATCAATTCTGTAAAAGAAATTATTTTTAGTATGTTGTAAAAACTTTTTGATTTTGAATTATATTAAGTTTACGATTTAAAATTTTACAAAAACTGCTTAATATTTAGTCAGTTGGATATACAAACTAGTGACGTCATAAACTGACAAGCCTATACAAAATCTATGAAGTGATTGCTTTTTGGCAGCTTTAAAACGTATCTCAATTGCCTTGCCAGCCAACATCCCTATTGGAACATGGAAGTTAATCCGTCTCATCTCATTTATGATTGCAGGAAAGTCTCCTGAACGTAACCGAGTGTGCGTTGACGCCGCAAAGTTACGTGTACTCCACACTGCCAACTGTCTCTGTCGAATGGATCACAGATGAAAAAAGTCTGAATAACAATAGTAATATAAGTGTCAGTTTACAGAATTATTATACTAAGGTTGCGAGAGGTAAGTGAATGCATTTAGATAGTGATTTATAACATTTTACATTTTATATTGTAAATGTACAAAGGAAAAAAGTTAATTCAAAATAATTTACATGTCTGACCTGTTAAGAACAGGTGTACAACAGCTCTGGATCTTTACAAAAAAGGCATATTTCTGTGCAGGCGAAGTGTACACGCGACTACTAAATATAGAAACATATGGAAACCAATAATCTCTATAGTATCTACCAATATATTTTTCGTGCAAAAAATACTAATAATTAATTAAAATGAAATTTATTTAAAGGTGCCCTAAATAAAATTTTCACCAGATGTTACTGTAGGCTATGATTGTTTCGAAATATTTATATCCAATTCACCATTCTGATGGGTCTCGTCAAAGAAAGCTAAATACATTATGATATTAACAAGATCTCGCGTCTGGTGGATTTCTATCATTTGGCGTATACAAAAACTCATTCAACTATTTTTTTCCAGCAATATTAAATTTAAAAAAGAAACCCAAAGAGATTGCAGTAGAAGACTTGACTACAAACACACGCATCGGGCCGATATTCCCGAACCTGTTCAACCTGGCCGTGCTGGTACTGAACGACGACAATCTGAACGCGCTCAACGTGCCCGCCAAGAAGCCGCTGCAGGCCAACGTGCTGGACATGGTCGACGCTCTCTGTTCGAACCCCTGCAGCTTAGATACTAATATACAACAGCAGGTATTGAGAAGATAATATTTGTTACTTTTGCAACCACATATTGATGTCCTATTATGAAAATATGTGGTTAGCTACCCATTTGGGGATTGCGGGTGAAAAACGCCCTTAGGCAGTCTTCCGCGCCTAGGGAGGAATATGCAATTTTAAAATTAAGGAAAGTAAAATTTACAAAAACGGCAAGCAGTACCTTATTGTATTTCTGCAAAAAGTGCATATAGTGTAAACATACTTTTTTGTGCTTTTTTTTCGCCAAGATATAAGCATTAATTAAAAACGCCCATCGGCGCTGATGGGCGTATGCAGACGCAAGCGGGTTAAACTGGTTTCGTTGTCATCATGGTGTAAATACATGATCTGGGTTATAGAGTAGGCAAAATGAAAAGTTCCTAAGAGATATAAAAAATACAATATTCACACATATTAAATAATGAAGTTTTGACTTGTTGTTTATTATCTAATATTTTATGTTTTATTTTCACAGTTTCAACGGTTATTTCCTGTGATGGTCTCAAATATACTAGGAAACGGGTCATTGGCCGAGAAAATGGTAGCTATTCTCACTAAAATTACCAGAACTTGGCCTTCTTTTATAGCAATAGGTAAGTCTGTTTTTGGGTAAGTCATCCTAATAAGACCAAATTATTGGAACCACTGTGTGTTAATACTTAATTTTTCAGTCATTATGCGGCTCAATAAAATACATAGCCAGTATTTTATTGAGCCGCAAAACGGCTGTTAACGTATTCGTGCGAAATTCATCGCTTTTGGCTCTCTAAGTCTTACGAATTAAATAATTATTATATTTGATACTATCATGTAAAGGAGATATGTTTTATCATATAACTTTTTTTACAATATATCAAAGTATTTATTAAAAAAAAATATATTATAAAGAAGATTCAATATTTATTGGACTCAGTTAATGATGACGGCATCCCAGGTGATATGTCCCATTCTTCTCGTTTTCTATAGTCGTTATTATAGAAAATAATAATATGACTACAATACTTAGTAATAAACACAAACATACAATTAAAAAAAAAAAAAAAAAAGTAAAGGATGAAAATTTAAAAACCATAGATAATAAAAATAATATTGGTAGCATAATTTACTATGAAGATTGCGTTCCATTACACCTATAGGTATATCACTAATTGTAATTCTTTTGCATTAGGTAAGAGCATACTATTCGACTACCTGTCGCAAGGCACGAAGGAGCGGCTGACGGCGCCGATGATCAAGTGCGTCATCGCGCTCGGCCGGCGCGCGCTCATCGAGTGCCTCGACCAGCACCTGGACCACCTGGACGCCTGGATGCACGCGCCGCGCCGCTCGCACCTGCAGCCCGACCTGCGCGAGACGATACTCGTGAGACGCGCTTTACTTACTCACTTACTAACGGTCACTTTACGAGCGCCCGGCCCAGCACCTGGACCACCTGGACGCCTGGATGCACGCGCCGCGCCGCTCGCACCTGCAGCCCGACCTGCGCGAGACGATACTCGTGAGACGCGCTTTACTTACTCACTTACTAACGGTCACTTTACGAGCGCCCGGCCCAGCACCTGGACCACCTGGACGCCTGGATGCACGCGCCGCGCCGCTCGCACCTGCAGCCCGACCTGCGCGAGACGATACTCGTGAGACGCGCTTTACTTACTCACTTACTAACGGTCACTTTACGAGCGCCCGGCCCAGCACCTGGACCACCTGGACGCCTGGATGCACGCGCCGCGCCGCTCGCACCTGCAGCCCGACCTGCGCGAGACGATACTCGTGAGACGCGCTTTACTTACTCACTTACTAACGGTCACTTTACGAGCGCCCGGCCCAGCACCTGGACCACCTGGACGCCTGGATGCACGCGCCGCGCCGCTCGCACCTGCAGCCCGACCTGCGCGAGACGATACTCGTGAGACGCGCTTTACTTACTCACTTACTAACGGTCACTTTACGAGCGCCCGGCCCAGCACCTGGACCACCTGGACGCCTGGATGCACGCGCCGCGCCGCTCGCACCTGCAGCCCGACCTGCGCGAGACGATACTCGTGAGACGCGCTTTACTTACTCACTTACTAACGGTCACTTTACGAGCGCCCGGCCCAGCACCTGGACCACCTGGACGCCTGGATGCACGCGCCGCGCCGCTCGCACCTGCAGCCCGACCTGCGCAAGACGATACTCGTGAGACGCGTTTTACTTACTCACTTACTAACGGTCACTTTACGAGCGCCCGGCCCAACACCGGACCACCAGTAAAACGGTGCTGTCATGATGTGGTCAGCTACCCGACGGGAATAGCCCATGAGGAAACTTCCACGTCCATTTTAATTAACTATGAATGTGTAACTATAATTCAGTGTGTCTGATTGCCCTGCCTGCTTTAATAAACAGACTTGGAATATCTGTCCAAGAACTCAATGAAGAGTTCCTGGCCGTGGTAAATCCGCTGGAATATGTCCAATAGAATGAAGAGAGTATTTTTGTCTGGTACCCTTATACATTAATGCATTCATGAAAAGTCTAATAACTAAATGTATTTTCCGCAGGACGTGTCGACCTGCCTACTCAGATCTGAGCCGACGACTTACCTCGAGGACTACGTGTCCGCCGACTATACGCTTTACGAGATGCTTGGAGATTCCGTCCTGCCCAGGCGGACATTGTTCCCGTATACAAGTAAGATTGATGGAGCTTTGTACTAATATCTTACTATACTAATATTATAAACGCGAAAGTTTGTATGGATGGATGGATGGATGTGTGGATGTTTGTTGCTCTTTCAAGCAAAAAGGAAGGAATATAATAATTGATATGTTCTTCTTACTTTTCAACCGACTTCAAAAAAAGGAGGAGGTTCTCAATTCGACCGTATATATATATTTTTTTATTTAGATAGTGGCTTTAAAGATAGTATATTTTTTTAGTTGCGCCCAGATTATACTAAACGATTATTATTGCATTTCTCTCAGAACCAGTCACAACGAAAGACGCGGACGCCGAGAAGACGACCGAAGAGGAGTTCACATACACGCCCGTGATGAGGCCTGTGGCGCGCCGGCCTAAGCTGCGACAGGTGCCTGTTGCGCCTACGCACAGGGTAGGCCTGCATCGCGACCACGTGTTCGAACCGACCCGCCTCAGGCTCTCTCAGTGCATCAGGATAAAGATCAAGAACTGTCGTAGTCTTGACGTTCCCCGGAGACCCTTGCGGCCCCTGGGCCCGTCGGGGCCTCGGGGCCTCCCCGCGCAGGGCCGCCCGCCCGCGTACAGCACGCAGGCCCGCGCCGGCGTCGTGGCCGCCAGCGGCCTGCTGAACAGATTTAGGTACAGATTAAAAAATCCCAACGACGCTTTTCCAATATTAGGAGCTTTAACTTTGTAAGGTTAGTGTAAGCGAAATATACTTAAATTATTTTTTTAATGCTGTGTTTCCTTTGCCTTTAAAAAATATTGTCGTGTAAACATTTTGAGGCTGATCGTAGGCACCCTCCATGCACGATTTGCTCTCGTCCGTCTATCCTAGTCCCCTATTCTTGTTAGTTATTTCCTATTCTAAAAGTAACGAAATTCAGGTCTCAGCATCACTGTTATAAGACTCACTAAATCCAGGATCATAATCCACGTTGACACTAAACGGGTTGCAATAATAGATGAGCATTACCAATTATATTATATCTACAACCGATATAATTTACATTAATCCTCATTCCTGTCCAAGTTCAAGGAACAACTTACTATGGTCAAAAATGGGGACTAACACATTGATTTCATTGATATCCGTTCAGTGTGCTTAGCTAAATGCGCGCTAGCGATTCCTTATCGAACTTCGCTAACGCTCGTAGCGCGCCACAGACTTATTCGGGTGGACAAATCGGGAACTAACTCTGAGTTCCGCACTGTGAGTTCTTAGTGAACAAGTTTGTGGCGCGTTACGAGCGGTAGCGAAGTTCGTTATGGAATCGCTGGCGCGCATTTGGCTAAGCACCAAGATTTGTAAACGTGCTTGATCTAACGCCTGAAGTTCACGAACAGCAATAAGTTGTTTTACTGTAACATCAGGCACTTGCAATGAAATATCTAGCCCAGATTAATATAGCTAGCTACAGGTAACACAGGCCCGGACCATGAGTTTAGGGGGCCCTAATACTACTTAGGGGCCCACATAATTACTCAAAGTATAAGACGTAGACTTGAATTAGGTAAATTAATTGAATAGGTTGGATTAATCGCAGGATTCGCAGGGCTGCAAACCGTACGATCTGTTTAAATTAATAAAATTTTAGATTTTTTCGCATTATCGGTAATTTTTGACTTTGACTTGACTTAGCTAGGGGCCCCTTGAATCCACGGGGCGCCTAGGCTGAAGCCCAAAAGTCATATGGTAGATCTAGCCGTGGGTAAACATTGTTAAAGATATAGGAGCCGACTCGTGCGACACATTCAGTGTAGATACATACTTAGTCATAAGTAAGGTGCCTACTTACTTACCTATTTGAAAATACTTAAATTAAATGCATTGTACAGTGCATGCAATACCGAAGAGGACAATTAATTAGCTAACGAGAGTACGAGATACGTAAAATATGGTGCCAGTTAGAATACTTCAAAATTAGTTTAGGTACACAAATAACGAGGAACTGATTTTAGACTACAAAAATGCAGGAAATCGTTAAAAAGGGATCGAACGAAAAAATAGCATTGGTATTTGAAATAGATCCGCCCTTGTTCTATCCATGTTAGTTAAGCTTTTACAGGATGTAAAAAATCACAAGTTCCTTACTTTGCCATACATATCTCAGAATTTCCCAGAGGTGATACAAGGTTCCCCTGCTTAAAAAAATACATTATGAGCGGATCTAGACTTAATCGATCTGTAGGCTAATAATCCGCCTCTGGTCTAGCCACAGCCTTACCAATCTTAGCTGTTTACAAAACAGGTAGTCCAGACTTCGTTAAGAAGTTGACCTAATAAACATTGTTATTAACTAGCATTATTAATTACTTAGTCTACTTACTTCTAAAAAAGCTGGGTCGTATTAGTTACGTAATGAGCCAACCGGTGATATACCGGTATTATCGAGTAGTAAATAATACAAAGTTGAGCGAGATTGTTTGCAGGCGTCGCCGGCCGGCGCCGGCTCACCTGGCGTCGCGACGTCGCCGGCTGTGGCTCACACCGACACGACAGTAATATGAAGATCTAGTTGCTTTGTAAGAATGCGAATTTACCAACAGACTGAGTAAGCGGCAGATTTAGGGGTATTTTTTTTCTAGGGGAGTAATTTCATGGCATGTCACTGTAGGGGTTAGTTGGAAAATATAAGTAGCCTACTAACTGCAAATGTCTAAATCCGTTTCTGGCTCTATGGCAGTGGTTCACAAGCTTTATTGATCTATTACCCCACTGTCTTATGTCAAATTTAAAATACGAAAACGCAAATAGGCTTTTTAGACAGCAGGGCATCACACATATTTATATCTTTACCTTGACTTGATGCTGTTTCTGATGGTTGTATAGCATCGGGACAGTTTTTAATAAAACGGGTTTTTGTCTCGGTTCTGGGAGCTGTGGTATCAGTTTCCATTAAAAAGTTACTTTGGGATCAGATCAATGCATTTGATCATGTTTAGCTCTCCACATTTTAATTAAAATTTCCTTCTGCTAATTGTATTAACGGCAACATAGAATAACATCAAAGTTAGTCTGTTTAGCAAAATCTACGATAAGTATCAGTTGTGACCCAGCTGATTGATTGATTGACGCTGAAGTGAGCCATTAAGTAGCTTACGCCTCTATTATCAGCTAGTTAACATTTACAGTGCTTACCTACCCGTAATCGAATCGCTTATTTCAATACGATTGGCGACAGTTACCTCTACGTGTGACATTTTAATCTTTACAGAGCTAAGATATAGGATGCATTAGGTAAATAAATTAGGTACTAGGGAATAACACTAGTGTTTTCAAAGTAACCTACATAAAGGATAGTCCCTTTTTGAACTTTTTACTTACACCGTCAGGCGTCAAAGTCAAAATCAAAGTTTCTGTGTAGATATACAGCAGGCGGGACTGCGTAGTTGGTGAGACAATATCAGTGATAGTATCTTCGGTATATAATTTTCTATCTATAGCTATTATAATGTTTGTGTTTTAGCTAAATGTTGAATGCGACAATAAGTCTTTACCTATTTCATGAAAAAGCGAGATACATTTCGCGTTTCTGTGAAAACTCTAGATCGGTGTCACAAGAACCAGGCAGATAGCTTAAAGCGACTGTTTTTACGCGATAATTTGATTTTTCTAGAACTATCTGGTATTTTCGGGAATCATGATTTATGGGAACTTGTGCTGATATATTTTATGATAAAAAAGTACGGTTCTATATGTACTTACTTACTATGTGGTGGATTGTAAAATTAAGAAAAACAGATTTAGTGATTGCTTTAAAAAATACTTTACAGGTACATCATACGCATCAATAGAATCTATATCTAGCAATTGCTTAGTATGTGTAATGTTTTTCAATCGCAACACTTAAACAATGACATTGTACCAAGTCCTACCTATTTTTGCATATATAATTTATACCGATAATCCTACGTGCCCGCTCTTAGTACTCATTGAAACCTACGATTCCACTAAACTGCTGTAGGTAGCCGTAAACAGTTTAGTTGATTGATTGATTGACACCCGAGTGGGCTATTATGGCGTTTACGTCTCAATTAATGGTCAGTTAACAGATAGCCTCGGTGCCTACCCTGTAATCGGACTGATAATTTTATTACGGATGGTGACATTTAATACCCATGTGATATGCTTTGATCTCAGTCCTTAGATGGATGTGTTTTTATACCACTAAAGATGGTATGCATGCGGTCTGAATGGTAAGTAGTGCCCACAGGCTACACGGGTACCTACTGGAACACTAGAGGAACGAGCGTTATATTTCTAACAAGGGTCCTTTAGACCATTTTACATAATAACCAATTTAATAAGATGATTGAAGCTCATGATCTCCCTACTATTATTTTAATAGTCATTTTCAAATTCAATGGTAAATGACTGCTTACTTGGTAGGGTTTTAGCATAAAGCTTAGGAGCTTTATGATATCTGGGTGCTTAAATAAACTTTGCTAACGCTCGTATCGCGCCATAAACTTATTCGGGTGGACAAATCAGGAACTAACTCCAAATTTGTTATGGAATCGCTGGCGCGAATTTGGCTAAGCACCCTATTTACCAATAGATACTTTAACAGATTTGACGAGGGTGTCTTTGCAAGTACGTACCGTATGATTTTATTATAGCGTAATGAATTGAATCACAATTTGAAACAACCAACTAATAATAAAAAAGTTTTATAACAATCAATCGATTTAAGAGCATCATTTTATCACTTTAATCAGTCATCAGCTGCCCCTTTGTCGCCTCTAAAATCCAACTAAATTAAGCTTTAGAGGCGTCAAGTTTAGTTAGTTGTAATACCAATGTATTACCTATCATTTGCATCGGATTTGCCCCAGTAAAATGATTGTCTAAGAATAGCCTAGGAATTTATGGCCCGTAACCTATAAACTGAGTGACATCAGGTGTCAATGGTACCGATGCGCGCAGGCGCCGCCCGGCAGCGTCTGAGCGGCGTAGATGCGCTCGCGCAATCACACCGTTGCTCGTCGACGAGCAAACAACCGAGTTTGCTCGTCGACAGACAGAGGCTAGAAAAAAAAAAAACGAAATGCTGATTCCTTTCTAACATTATGTAAATATATTTTTAACGAAACAGAGAGACAAAGTAACTTGCGCATTTTTTATAAATGTTTAGTTATAATGGCTCAACCGATAGCGATAAAATTTGGATGCGCGATAGAGCCTCTATGTAACAAAAAAAAATCTTCGCAAGTGAAGTCGTCATTGATCATATCAATAATTATTTATTATTTTCCCGTATCTGCTTTACTTATAACCGCTTTCTGATTGAGAAGAAGAATATTTCATAGATAAAATTAAATGTACATGTTTTTTTATATGTCAAGAATAACTTATATAAAACTGGAAACACTGTGGAAATCCTTCGTCAGTCTAGAAATCAGTCCGTAAAGTAGGTTGTAGATATAGGTATTTTTCTGAAGTGATAACTAAGTAAGTATACCTATGTAGCGATAAGTTATATAAATAATGAAAGTGGCTTCTACATCGGGCATTTCCATAGTTAAAGTTTGAATCAGCATTGTTGCACAAACCGAGTGACATCACGTGTCACGCGATACCGCAGGCGCCAGTTTTGAGCGCGTGTATTAGAAGCTAGACGCCGGCGCACAGAGGCGCGTGTAAGTAATGCCTTCTATGTAATATCAAGCATTACAATGTATTCATGCATGACTATAAGTAGTACAGTAATCTTAGTATAAAAAGTAGTGGCCCTCGCTACCTTGAATTCTAACGTAATAAACAAGCTGAATTGTATATACCTTTGTTTTGGTGTTACAAACAAATGTTGTATAAAAAGTTACAAATGGTAACGTGTGAGCGTCCTTAGATATTTATACGCAAAAATCAGTTTTTTAAGAATACCTCGTTTTCACTATCTCCATCATATACCTATGTATTTATTATAAAAATCTGATAAGATAGAATTCTATAAATTTTGGTTGACATTTAGGCATAGATACATGCTCTACGGTTATTAGGGCTCCTACCATTACAACCATCACGTAGTACCTAAGAACTTACCGAATCATCGTTATAAATAAATATATTTATAACTAACTTCGCAATATGCGCGTATAAGTAGATACTATAGAAATTGATAATATCTATACGCGCATAATGCGAAGTTAGGATAAATATAAGTACCTACCTACAAATGATTATTACTAAAATGGGAACGATGTTAACTATGCAAAGCTATTCATTGCAGTAATAAATAGAGACATCAGGTGATCATTACTGTTGTATGCGCACGAGATTCTCATGAACTCCGTTAATTATTCACACTGGGTATGCAGGCAGAGTAATCTATAGCTCTGAATTTTTTATTTTTATTTATTAAAAGGTCCTGTATTGATTGCGTAAGGTGATTTTGAGGATTTTTTGGCCCCCTCTTTCCCGGAGTGACATTTCGTAAGATTGACACAACACATATCTATTACCAATCAAGTGGGAATCACATTTCACTCAATTTGACGTAAGTTTTTCTTTAAAGGTACCACTTAAGGGAATAACCCATTTAGTTTCAGAATAATGCGACATTTCACTACATCTGACTTGTACAAGCCATTATCAATGACCTTTTCTCAATCAAGTTACTGCAATTAAGGATTTATTTTACTATTAGTTAGATATTGTAGATCACAATATCTAACGGATTATTATTTTCTCTAGATATATTTTTAGTCATATCACTTTTTGTCATGATCATTACGTGGGAGTTTTATGATTTTCATAGCAATTGTAAGTAATTAGGCTTCTATAAAATCCGCAATTGTCTGCGGTGCCTATAGGTCGTAGCATTAAAACGCGTTTTGTCGTGGGATGCGCATGTCAGAATATGTTCTCAACGATCACTTAACTAATGTGTGAACATTCCTTAAGGCTGGCGATGTTACTACCTACACACAGTTATATGACACGGTCTAGGCGCTCTGATAGATGTGTTTATTGCAATTGATTGTCTGTTCCGATACTGGCGCCTCCGTAACCATTAGTTACAATTTGCAACACGTGCCTGCATCAAAGATGCTGTGTTATAGACCAACCACTAATAATATAGTAGTTCCTCACGAGAGAATTTACATGTCTGTTATATCTTTAATTTATTTCGTGCATAAGTAATGGACAGGCACTTACATAAATTATAGTCGCCACTTAGGTCGTTGTGGCGAGTATGCGTAATGTATTCCACTAATCTAATATTCCAGATTTTGCCATAAACTACGTTATTTATGGGTAGGACATTCCGACTGTCAGTGTTGAGTGTAGAATCTGAATTAATGAGGGGTCATGCTTAGCAGACAATATAATTGCTTAAGGCGTGATGTCAGAGAGAGATAAAGGTCTGAAATCGGGAGCTCTACTCTTCATATCTGGTTATTAACCTAAAGTTCTCTAATTTATATACCTGATACAAATTCCGGTATAACGAGAGAAAGACTCAAATTCGGTTATTTTGGCGAATAATTATACATCGCAGTTTGGTTTAGCAGCGTGTAATCTAACAAGGGTGATCAAAATAGGATATTTATTGGATATCATCTTTTCCGGGATAATTATACTGGCTACGCGGAGTTGACTGGCCCGTTGGTCGAGTGGTCAGAGACCCTAGCCACGAAACCAAGGGTCGCGGGTTCGAATCTCTCTAGGGGCAAATGTTTCGTGTGATGAACATGGACATTTGTACTCAAGTCATGGATGTTTATAAACGTACTTAAGTATGTAGGTATATCCGTTCATTTTCCATAGTACAAGCATAAGCTTGTTTGGGACTAGGGAATTGGTGTGTCAGTCTGGAGAAATATTATTTATTTATTTATTAAGACAATAACGGAAATAGAAAAGTAAAAAGTTATTACATTAAGGGTATTTTTTTTGTAAAAAAAAAATACTAGGCATAGTATTTGTTTACTTTTACAATAGACATTAGGCATTTTTTACCTTGAACCGTCACCATCCCGCTTTCCCATCAGCTTTGTGTACGCTTAGAGCTGATTCTTTAACAGTCAGATAAAAGATAGCAATCGAATAAATCACAATCCGGATGATTGTAAAATGTCATTGCCTGTTTCCTAAGTAAAATACCGTATGACATTTGCAAATTGGTGTCTTTAATACTTTATCAGTTTGTTAATTCTTATCTGACCATAAAAAAATCGGCCCTTAATGTATGATTCACAGTTCTCCAGTTAAGATGACAAACAGTCAAGTTACCTCATATCAAAAGAATAGCTTTAAATAAACAAATAACTTTAGAATGGCTTCAAAATGTATTTCTTTGGTGAAACTGACTCGACGACTAAACTAGATTAAGGTTATGCACGACTTTTGAAGTTAAATCATGAATGATTAAAGTTCTAGATTAGTTTTAGTTGGGATATATTTACTATTTACTTATTTTATTCGGTTGCCAATGTAATAAAATGACTTTGAATGATTGCCTACTGGTATGGCCCGTTGGTGGAGTGATCTGAGACCCTGGCCACGAAACCGACGGTCGCAGGTTCAATTCCCGCCAGAGGCAAATGTTTCGTGTGATGAATATGGTAATTTGTACTTAAGTCATGGATGTTTATAAACGTATTTAAGTATGACTATCCGTTAGCCTATTATCCATAGCACAAGTATACCTATATTGTCCCACCCATGTTGGTGGAACTTAAAAATATTGTAACAAATGTGTTACTTGCCTAGCATCTCGTAAAAGGCGATTAATTGTAAGTATTCTGGATTTGTGATTACGTAGGCAAGCCAGCCACTTGTCACTGCTTTTTCATAATTTACAAATTTTTTGGCTGAATATGGTGCATATCGCTCTTCGAGCTCTGCCTACCTCTTCGGGGATTACGGGCGAGATGGTATGATGATGACAAGCATACCTGCTTAGTTTGGAACTAGGGAATTGGTGTGTCGCATGGAGATTTTTTTTAATTTTTTTTTTCGGAGCAATATATTATTATAGTAACATATGTTTACCTTTATGCATATATGAGTAGTACTTACCAGAGTACTTTTTAGTAGTAATGTTGACCTGGTTTCTTATACTTCGAAGCCTTTTTCAACAAAATTTAATACAATACATTTCTATTGGTTAAATGATTATGCTAGGTGGGTAACCATTGAAAAAAAACATTGGTTACGAGAGATATTTTGCTAGCAATACATTGTACCTTACATCCTTATCTGGTAGGCACTTACGGCGGCACCCAAACTTGGCTTCATGCCTGATGCTTCGAGCATCAAGCAAAACGTAAATATCAGTTCCTACAATAATGTTACAACGCCGGAGTCCTAACGACGCAAAATATAACATTGAAAACTTTATACTTCAACTCATAGTTAAAGTTTAAGGTGTCAATTTTGAAATACTACTTTATACTCTGATGTAGTGACGGACTAAGCCTATTTTAGGCCCGGGGCGGCAAAGAGCTGTACGAGGTCCTATTAGGGATACGAGCGGTGTTACTTGCCTGAAATTAGGGGGAGGGGTCCACTGTTTGATATAGGATGATTACAGGAACTTGGAGATGATATGAGGACCCCCAGGACCAGAGGCCCGGGGCGGACCGCCCCTTCCACCGCCCGGTTAGTCCGTTACTGTTCTAATGTGACTAATTTTTAAGAGGAATATAAGTTTTAAGAGTTCGAGGGATGACAGTTCAGAAGATTAGGACGCCCGACTCACTTTTCTCCTTAGGATTTATAAAAGTGTATATACTAACTAAGTATTATACCGCTATTTGGCGTGAGAGAAAACTGGGCGAGGAAGTTTTGAAAATTTAATTGTTATTAACTAATATTTCAGTTCTCCTACCTGTTTACGAAGTTACAAAAGCAAAAAAAAACAATAACAGATTAGGCATCATTAGGTATACCTAGGTTTTTGGGTATATTAAGTTACTGTCCAATAGTTTCGGCTTCTGCTATTTGAAATTCAACATTGTTTATTTTTAATCATTTAAAATCACAAAACTGTTGAATATATCGTTTTAGTGCACATATCAGTGTGATCCAGTTTTATCCAGTCTAGCTTTTCATATCGCTTGACAAGCTCGATGGCGCATTCAGTAGTGACCCTGCCTCATGCGCAAAGAGTTGTGGGTTCGATCCCCACCCAGGGCAAACTTTCGTGTGATGAATACGTGTGTTTGTTCTGTATCTGGGTGTTAATATCCAATTTTAAAGTATATATTTGTAATACCACTGTTGTTTCTGATATCCGTAACACAAGTACTTAAGCTACTTACTTCGGAGTCAGATCAATGTATGTGATGTAGTTGAATATTTATTTATTTATATAGTCATGAATAAGTCCCACGTGTGATTGTCATCGCCTCGTCATGCCAGACCCGTATTATATACAAACCATGCTAATATATTCAGAATATGAATGGGTGACGAAACCGTTTGTGTCAAAAAACTCAACACTTCACAATTTAGGGCGATATTGTGCGGTTTCGATTCACGGTCAAGGCGCGTGTTTGCTAAAGCTATAGCATCGTGCGTACTGATCCAACAATGAAATGCAACGTTTGTAGCTGTGGACTATGTGTACTTAAATTATGACGCATATCATAAATTTCATAAAAAGGGTGATATTCTGCTCAGGGAAATAGTGGTATTTCGCATCAAATACATTTATACCATAAAAACAACGTTTCATCTAATTAGTCTAGTCGCAATAATCATCATCTTCCTAGCGTTATGTCCCGTGCCTGGACGGAATCCGCTTGGACCATGATCCAGGATTTAGCGAGTCTGGTAGGTGGGTCATTGAAGCGACTGCCGATCTGATATTCGTTGACAGACAATGTTTGGATCGTGGTTACTAATCCAAAGTTGTTTGAATTTGCAGGTTTCATCACGATGTTTTCCCTCACCGTCGAGTTAGTGGTATAAATACGTACGAATATATACGTACATACGAATGCGCCATCAAGCTTGTCAAACATTATTCCAGTCGCAATAATATAAGGTTTTTATTTTTCTAGAGTTTGGTTAATCAGTCTCAAAGCCCACTAGGATATTTTTTTTCTTCAAGGTATAGAAGGTTATCTTTAGTATATACGAAAACGGAAGGAGGGGACAAGTATTTTGATTAAAAGAATCAGTATAAAAAAAAATATAATGGTCTCTTAAAACTCATGAAGTTACAGGCTTTCTGTGAATTCTGTGTCAGTTGTCGGTTGTCTTCGCGCGAGTATGGTTTTGGGCTTATTACGGCGTTTGCGCTTATTATTATTAATGTTCTCCTAACCGATATCGGTCACGGCGGCCAATCTCAACGATGATTAGCCAACTGCGCAGGAGATATTATAGTGCACAAGTGCACACTCTATTGCTTCACTTTCATAGTCCGGTGAGACGGCAATTCGACATGACCAGACCAACGGCTTGACGTGCTTTCCGAGGCATAGGAGTGCTTAAACCGCCAACTTCCTAACTCCGGACTGTCACTGAGTAATTTCAATAATGAAATACCCAGTACTTATGCGAAGCCATAATTTCATAAACAAATGTACGACATTCTGGTTCCGAGTAAATACATACATAGGCTTTGTGCAAGAGTAGATTAGTAGAATGAAGAAGTGGAGTTTGTAAATATGCGTTCAGGACGTGGGTTCGCCTCGCGTCATTGGGTTGAGCGAGTAGACGCGGCTTGAAAAATTACTTCATTGTTGCGACAAATGCACTCAAACATAATGGCCGCATCTGCATATTGTTATTAATGAGACATTTTTTAAAGTTATTTTGTCTGCTTTCGGTCATGGTGATATTATTTTGGTAAGAGTGTGCTCTATCCGGAATTATTCTATACTCTTCTCTCTTTGAGGGGTGTGGGTTCAAACCCGAGCATGTATCTATGGATTTTTCAAATCTATGTACGTATTTTTACTACTAGCTCGGCGGTGAGGGAAAACATCGTGATGAAACCTGCAAATTCAAATAACTTTGGATTTGTAACCATGATCTAATATTTGTCTGTCTCCTATCTTAGGGTTACGATGGTCAGATCGGCACTTGCTTCAATAAAGCTTCAAAGCGGACCCCGTCTCAGCATGGGACATAACGCTAAGAAGATGATATAGTTGAGGTTGAGAGAAAGACAAGAGTCTTTCTCTCAACCTCAACTTAGGGATTTATATTTTGGTATGAGTTGCACATAAGAATTGTAAAGTATTAACGTAACTAAGAGTTTTATTACTTTCTTTTTAGTATAGACCTGTAGCATCCATGCCTGTAATCTAATTTTATGTTAAATTAGTGAGGGATTGACGGTTGACTTATTATTTAAAACAAAAGAAAAAGTCTTGAAGGAGCAGTAAAGTAATCTACTTTAATCAATTTTATCCAAAGACCAAATAATGTTTGGTCATACTGAAATATCTTAAATACATATACGTAGCGCCAAGTAGCTGGCTGCGTCCCCTACACATTCACAAACCTAAACTAAGGGGGCGTGTTGTTCCTCACTTGCTTTTTACGACACGCCAGACAAGGAACTCAGTAGGTAAATTCTTAAGTCCCAGACCGACATGGAACTAAAATGGCAGTTTACGAAAGTCATCTGCACAGCACCGCTGATGGGCGTGCGCACGGAACGCATCGCCGCCGCGCGCGTCACGCGCACCGCAACCATTCAATACGGTTCTCTCAGTCAGATGTATTGACGGATCAGCTTTATCAAGGAAGGGACCAGCAAACAAAATTATATGGAATTCGTGAAGTTGTGAAGAAGAGATTGGAAAAGCTTTTGCTTTTTTCATTAAAATTTTTGGGGGGACGCAATACAATATTCATCATCATCTTCCTAGCGTTATGTCGTGCTTAGACGGGGTCCGCTTAGACCATGATCCAGGATTTAGCGAGTCTGGTAATTACATTGAAGCGACTGCCGATCTGACCTTCGTAACCCTAAGATAGCGGAACTAGACAATTTTTGGATCATGGTTACAAATCTAAAGTTGTTTAAATTTGCAGGTTTCATCACGATATTTTCCCTCACCGTCGAGCTAGTGGTATAAATACGGACATAGATTTGAAAAATCCAGAGGTACTTGCCCGGGTTTGAACCCGCTCTCCTCCGTGAAGAGGAGCGCATGTCCTTACCATCGAGCTACCACCGCTCTTTTACAATATAATGTTAAATAGTCCAGCAAGTATTTTGGCACACGAGTTCCAGTGGGGGGCGTCGTCAGGCTGCCCCCACCTGACGCCCTTGCTTGCGCCCAATGCTCTACTTTTCTTTGGTCAGATTTATTGGTCGATGAAATCATTATTACGGTCAAAATATTCGACGTCTTATACTATCTACTATATCTATCATTTTATGGTTGAGTATAAGATCCAGTGACTTCAGAAACAAAAGTCTAAGTTTTGACCTATATTCTAGATTTAGTCAACTGCCCATGGTCACGAATACGTTTCTATAATTGGAGATTTTCTAACCGCCAAGCGTCAAGGTTCTTCATCGTATATTTATGTACCTACTTAGTTTTTAAAAATACAGACGTGTGTGGAATTTGAAAATGCACTTATTTTAGGAACTAATCTGACAGAATTAGCTCAACCTTTCTAACTGACTTAATTTTGGAGATAAAACTTAAAAGATTTAGATTTACCTTTTGGTCCCTTACAGCAGCAAGCCGACCGAGCGAGATGCTAGTCGGATGGAGATGATATTTTGCGGTCAGCACAAAAATAGAGAAAGCCCCGTGCGACCGAGACGCGGTGCACTCGGTAATGGATCCGGACCGCAGCGAGCTGTGTTCGATATCGTATTTGAGATTTCTTTAGGTGTCTCTTCCTCTTCGTCCTCCTATCGATTTATCCTGCTTAAAGCTAAAGTATGCTGTGACCACCATCCCAGATTATCAATATTGAGTATCCAGTTTATAGTCGGGTACATCATGACCATAATCCTGGTAAATCCATATTGAGTAAATAACATTTGTAACAACAAATAAATGGCATGCGTATTATTAAAATAGAACTAGAAGGTATACTATTAAAGTATGCATACTTACAAGCTCACCCACGAGCCCTGAAGAGATAGGCAAAGAAAAAAAATACTAAAAGTTAAGTTGGGTTAGCTGAAGAATTTGGATAAAGTAATGTTAATTGCCTAGCTTCAGCTCACTTATGCAATCATATACTCAATAATAATGATATATGAAAAACACATCGTTAAAGTAAATACTTAGGATAGGTTAAGTAACTATAAAGTCAACTTTTTTACATAACATCATACCCATAATCGCCAAAGGGGTAAGCAGAGTCAAAGGGGCAGCAGGCCCCATTCAGCCAAAAACAAAACTGGACTGGGTTAGATGGAAAATTGTGAAAAAGTAGTGACAAGTGGCTAGCTTGCCGCCTACATAATCACATACCCAAAACCCGATATACCATTAGTCGTCGTTACGACATGTTAGGCAAGAACCACAATTGGCACATTCTTTTAAGTACCAGAACAACATGGGACAATGGGTTGGGTTAGATGGAAAATTGTGGAAAAGTAGTGATAAGTGGCTAGCTCGTCGCCTACACATTCACGTACTCAAAACCCGATATACCATTAGTCGTCTTTTACGACATGCTAGGCAAGAAACATCTGGCACATGCTTTTTAAGTCCCAGACCAACATGGGACTACTTTTTTATATTATCATGTCCTGTTTCATTACCATGATATCCATTACCGCCGAGCTAGTGGTAGATGTTAATAAAGATAAATCACGCAGTAAGATTTACATATCCAGAGGTACAATATGCACCCGAGTTTGGACCCATACCTACCCCCCGCATGTCTTTTATTGGTGTTTTTACCATTACCACCGTTCTGAATATTTGATTGTTCTTAGACAATGAAAAAATCATTATCAAAACAAAAAGCTCATCTAATCTCAAATGCACTTCTACGGTTTGCAATTCAAATCCGTCTTGCGCTACGTAGTAGCGATTAGGTATTTGAGCATTTAAGAGGTCACGAATGAGTTATTTGTAAACAATTAAACATGCAATAATACAGACACGTGTAACCATCGCAAGTTATCATCTGTTAATTACATTTAAACAATGTATGTTAGGCACGGGTTGCAGCTGCATAATTAATTCTAGCAGCAAGTTTATATATTATAAACACTAAATAAGTAAAATCAATAAGCCAGATTTTTGCTCTAGAATTCAGTGTTAAAACGGAGAAACGCATATAGTGAGAACCTTGCCAAAAATTACTTTAAAAAGGTACCACTGCTTCCTATTATAGGTTAAAAATTAACTATTTATCTACCATAAAAAGCAGTTAGTAATCTCTAAAGCATTACTTACCAATATTAAAGTACAGGAATACTTTGTTTGAAAGTAGCTAAAATTGAATATAATATATAAAGGCGAAAGTTTGTGTGTATGACTGCTGAACGGATATGGATGAAATTTGGCACAGAGATAGATTATAGTCTGGAATGTCATATAGGCTACTTTTTATCTTGGAAAAATGCACAATTTCTGTAGGATACAGAAATATTAGTCTACGCGGGCGAAGTCGCGGGAAACAGCTAGTTGAATATAAATAAAATCAGTCAGAACAAAAAAAAGGCCCCACATTTCGTACATTTAACTTGGGAGATTTCTAAATTAGGTCAGTATACAATTTTATGATTATAAGACCCAAAATACGATAAGTCAAACCCCACGACTAATTTTAATTCAGAACCATGTTAAAATAAGACAAACTCAAAATGCTATACTGTCGATTGTGTTTTTTCGAAATTCACTCTTTATTGATAATATAAATTTTAATTACGAAATCATTCTACTTTCAAATAACGTTTGTGTTACATAACCCTTATAAAAACATGGGCCAGACGATAATTATAAAATGCCATGTCAACAGAATTGATCGTCAGCTACCTATTATTGTTCTTAGGCTGTGATTGCACTGATTCACAGCTTAAATGTATAGCCAATTAATTTTATAAGATGCTGAAGATAGTTCCAAAATGTTAGGAAACTCTTTGAATAAGGCGTCAGTATTTGTTTTATTTTTTAACTTTTTCGTTAACTTTATATCGTCTGGTGACGTTATTGCTCATGTGAAATGCCTGGCAGGGTTTTATATTATTACTATTAGCCCAAAAAATAATATGCGAGTAATTAAATTTAAAGTAGTGACCAGTAGCTAGCTTGTCGCCTACATAATTACGCCCAAGCCCAATCTCCTTCTACAACATGCTAGAAATGGAACAAAGTTGGATAAATCTTTATAATTCCTAGTCCAACATAGAATACACTTATTACATTGTTGTATGTAGGTATCGTGTGCATTCGGCATTATACCCATCGCAGGCGCCGGCGTCCCACGTGGCAGACGCGGCGCCGGCGCGTACGCATCAACTAAGACGCGGTAAAATGTTAACGCCACTGTTGCGTTTCACGGGGCAAGCCTTCTGCAAAATACGTGAAAATTAACACCAGGCGAGTCTATAGTATTACATAAAGAATAGCCGTGGTATATGATACAATATATATTATGTATAGTCAAAGAGATCCGTGGTACTTTTTAAACTTGACTGTGGGAAATTAAAACAGTCTCTCTTATTACACGGACACTTGCACCAACGAATTAACGACACAGGACATCTAAATTTGAAGATCCGATGAGATATTTATTAATTTTGAATTGATTAGGATAATCACGTTTCTACAGAAGGGTCCCTTAGGTTGTCCAATGGGTTTCCAACCTTCTAAAGATACCGTTATAGAAATCGCTGCTTTATTATTTTCACCAATATTAAACTTTAGTATGACAAGCTTTATCAAGTAATATTACTAGATAGACTAGACTATTTAAAGATTATTATAGATCTTATATAAATGTCGGAGAAGGAGAGTATCTATCTCACCTCTGATGTCTGAGACAGAATCTCTCTCTTAATACAGATGGCCATCATCATCATCTTATTAGCGTTATGTCCCGTGCTTAGACGGGGTCCGCTTAGACCATGATCCAGGATTTAGCGAGTCTGATAATTACATTGAAGCGACTGCCGATCTGACCTTCGTAACCCTAAGATAGGGGAACCAGACAATTTTTGGATCATGGTTACAAATCCAAAGTTGTTTGAATTTGCAGGTTTCATCACGATGTTTTCCCTCACCATCAAGCTAGTGGTATACATACGTACATAGATTTGAAAAATCCAGAGGAACGTGCCCGGGTTTGAACCCGCATTCCTCGGTTAAGAGGCGCGTGTCCTTACCATTGAGCTACCACCGCTACCTAATACAGATGGACATATTGGTAAAAAAAAAATTGTGCCATAACAAGTCTGAAATATTAAGAGCTGGTGACGTTATGGATGAGCTAGAATAGTCCTTCATGTACGAGTCAAGATAACACGCGTCAAGAATAACTTGCATTGCTCTGTACATACATCTTCAAGAGAAGCTCTGATGCATTCTGCATCTGTGTATACTTGTCTGGGTTGTTTACACGTCCTTGCGAAGTGAGTGTTCCGATACGTCGTCTGCAGCGTTGTATAATCGTGTGAACACAGCGTTACAGCCGGGCGCAGGCGCCGGCGTCCCACGTGGAGACGCGGCGCCGGCGCATACGCACCGACTAATACACGCTAAAATATCATCAGCCCTGTTACACTAGCTTTAACTGCGCCGTAAATCGCGCCGATCGAGGCGGTTTAATAGATCGTCGTAGACACTGCTTCTTACGACCGATGTTTGCTTTCGGATGATCTTAGTGGTTTTGTAACGGCAATAAAGTTTTTATTGGCGCTCGCTGGTGGATATTTCTCTTAGTATCTCGGGATTCATGCTATATTACTAACCGTGCGGCTTTGGTATTTAATTATAGATTTAAATTGACAAAAAAAAATTAACTACATATTAAGACTTGGCATTTAAAAAAGTAACTATCGACTTTCTTGCCGGTTTCTTCTTGGCAGAATCTGCTGTTTGAACCGGTTTATATTTATTATCAGTGCTTTTTTAAAGCCTATATAAATAAAAATCATTTCATTTCATTTAATATAAGTTAGTTACATCCGAATTTATGCATTTTCGCGTTTGTTGTATACTTAGGTTAAACCCTAGAATGTGTTCTCTTTTCTGTTTATTGAGTTGACATTGTAGCAGTAATGATATACCTTGCAAAAAGCAGAAATAATCATGTTTAATTGTAAGCCAAAAATCGCTTCGATCTTTTGACTTTGGACTGAATAACTTAACTTTGAAAAAAATTAGGACTAAGTTATTTAAAAAAGTTATGTAAGAACATAAATATAAATGTAGGTATTTTGTTTTTTATGTATTCCTTATTTTAGAGAAAATTATTAAACGTTTGGTCATCATCAATTCAAAGAATCTTTCGTTTGAGCTTAACAGCTCCATTATAAGATAAATTTCCCCAAAAGAGCCAACTATCGAACTTTTTGCGATTAGGGTTTCAGTAAGGAGATTATATAAAAATTGGCATCTACAGAAGATAAGATAGCAGGTATACTTGCCCGAACTTTCCCAGTTTCGGTCGAGCCGGCAAAGACATTCCGCGCCGCGAGAGCGTCGGGTGTGTCCTCGAACGAGACAATTGATGTCTACACGAATCGGTGTATCTGAGGATTTACAGTGAACTGTTTAGTGTTCGGGTCTAGTGAATGACATCTGAGCAGCCTTGAGATGACGTTGTGGAATGCATAGACGGTAAGTTTTATTTAGTTTAGCGTTTTAGACGGGAAACGGGATTTGTGAAACGTTAATGTGTATTATTTTCGGTAACGGCATGACGATAAGTGATTCAATATTGTTGCTACTTCGACATGATGTAAACATTTTTACTCGTCTGAAAGGTAGACAATGTGTTTGGCGTCAATTAGTTTTAAAAGTTTTAATGGTTTATTTGACGGATAGATATCGCTTAGATAAATCATATATCGCTTAGCTTAGGTAACATTTAGAAATTGTATGTTTTCTTCAAGATGAAACAGTCTTCATTTGTACATCGTTTTACGCCCTTTTACTATGACTTGGATCACTTTAAACTGGTTAAACATGAAGTGATATATAAATAGTGAATTATAAATACGCAACGTGTGATATACGATAACTTTTGGTTACGAACGAAAGAATGACAATCTGGTTCTTTTGAAAAAAGTTTGTGCAAAACGGTAAACGGTTTTAACATGGACCTTAATGTATAGCGAGTCCCCACTCGCTAGAATGAGGCTAGATTATGTCCTCATTTACGTGCAATTAAAAGAATCGAGGAGATATAGCAATCCATCACGCCTGTAATCCTCGAAGGGGTAGGCTGAACCAAAGACCGATAAGGTTCTTGAACCACATTCGTCAAAAAGAAAATTTAATTGTTGGGCTAGATGTTAGGAAAATTGTGAAAAGTACCTAGTGACAAGTGGCTAGCTCGTCGCCTACATCACAAACTCAATACACTATCCAAGATCGAAAAGATATTCGAGATATGAAACTACGGTTCTTCGGCCAAATTCCATCGTTTTTTATCATTAACATTGAAGATGCTACCAAATAAAATTATAGTTTCCTTTCCTGCATTTCACACAATCTGAAATTCGAACTGTTACGGAAAGTTTATCGTGTTTCTCGAGAGATTTAATTTTTTTCTTATGATGAATTTGCTTAAGATCTGTTTTAATGTTAAAATATAAGTGGCTTAGACATGAAAAAGCAACAGAGACGCAGATAGTTTCTTTTGCAATCGTGATAATAGCAAAATGAGGTCTACAAAGACCTTTATATCTTTGTACATTATCAACGTAGACTCGTTTTTACCGCATTTAAAGCTGACGTTTCGATTCAAACGTACTTTTTATCAATCCACTGACGCTAATAAAAGATTCGCGCAATCCATTTTGTGTGCTAAAAGCACATAATTCGTACTAATGCCGAACACCGACTGATTGAGCAGTCTATAAATATTTATCCTTCGCGCGCTAAATCCAATCACTGCAGACTGCGGGCTTGCATCAACTAATTGACGTGGAACTTCCTCATTTTTTGGGGATATGTAGACTAATGAGATCATTTCTGCTTGTTCGCTTAGTCATGGCTAGGCCACGTCCGATGGACGGAGGATAATAGGGCAGTATATCAGAAGACCAATTTCTATTTTCTAGATAGTCTCATTATATCTAGGTAGATCGATACAAGCTCATGGTAAAGAAACTTAAGGGTGCAAGGGATTTTGTTTCGCCTTCAGGACTTTAAATTATAAGCACTGATTCATTCTTACGTAGCGGTTTTGATTTGGCGGGCATAGAAGAACAACATCGCGATTAAACCTGCACATTCATAAAGTTGGACGAGTATCCATGATCCAATTTGCCTGGTTTCCGTATCTAAGGTTTACAAGGGTCATAGGCAGACGAATCAATGTCTCGCTGTCTCTTTATCTCTTAATCCTGGATCATGGTCTAAAGATGACACTACTTAGCACGGCGAACTCTAGGAACAAGAAGAATGTGAAGGATTCATAGTGATAAATTTGAAGATTTTTTGATATTTGAAAAACATTCTAAAACTTAAATATAAAATATTTCATTAAATGCTTCGTTAATATAAGTTCGTATTTTGTAAAAAATAAAATATTACATAGATTTTGTCTCCTTTTGTTTTGGCGAATTTCGAAAAGATTTCACATAGATAGATTAACCGTTACTTTTCCAATATAAATAATTAATTATATAGATTTATTCAAACAACGATAACGATATTTAGGTTCTGAAAGTACTTAGGATTTACAAGAAAATCCACATTCAAAATGATCGCTATAAAGGGCGAACCGAGCCAAATTGCTAAGCGAACCCGCAGGCAGAAGCTAGTTCATCGTAAAACCACACGCTAAAAGGCTTTGCGTTGCACTGCCAATGCCAAGGGATGTTAGGGCCAAATAGCTCGTCTAAGCCAGGACAGGTTGGCCGGCCGCCAACCATATTAGCGTTGCGAAAACCCTTGCTATTTCAGATAGCTGGAGATTTAAAATGAATAAATCATTCCACTTTATTCATTCCATTCATTTTTCCATCTAACCCAGCCCAGTTTTGTTTTTGGCTGAATGTGGTTAAAGGGGCCTGCTGTCCCTTTGACTCTGCCTACCCCTTCGGGGATTGTGGGCGTGATGTTATGTATGTATGTATTCGACAAATGACGGAGATGTCGGTAAACAATTTACATAAAGATTTTATTATTAAAAAATGTACAGTCGAACAGAACCAACGATTTGAAGTTTTATAAAGAGGATTAAAATATTATATAAAATATCTATATAGACTGGTATCTGTAGGTGATCTATATATCTTTGTACCCGTGTATATGATCGTTGAAATATACTATTGTGTGATATATTCTCCTTTTTGTTCTGGGTTAAAATGAAAGCCGACCGACTAACGATCAACATAGAGCCCAAACTTGGTCCTCAAATCTTGGACAAAGTTAAAACTATATGACTGCGTTCTCACATTTACACTAGTCAGCAATTAGGGAGGTCAAATGTGGGTCGAGAGTTTTTATGAAAGTCCGTCATTTTTTGAAGATATGCAAAGTACAGGCGTACGCAGCTATTAGTTCGCCCCCTCCGAACCCATAATTGATAGGTTCTTATAGTACTCTCTTGCGTACGCACATGTATACAAGCTTTGCTGAAGCTTTGTACAGAGGTAATGGGCAGTGGCATACTACTGGAATGATGTACACATGGACGAAGTGTTGTTAGTACTTGGTAAAACTACAAGTCGTTCCGTGATATTCGCTGATAGCCATATATATCACAGCCCAAGGATGGAAGCAATATATACATACATACATAATACATAACATCACGCCCATAATCCCCGAAGGGGTAGGCTGAGTCAATGGAGCAGTAGGCCCCTTCAACCACATTAAGCCAAAAATAAAGCCGGGCTGGGTTAGATGGAAAATTGTGAAAAAGCAATGACAAGCGGCTAACCTGTCGCCTACACAAACACACACCCAAAACCCGATATACCATTAGTATACCTACGCCTACTCAGTCACATACCGAAAAGCCCGTAAACCATTAGTCGCCTTTTACGACATGCTAGGCAAGAACCACAAATAGCACATTCTTTTTTTATTTTTGTCCCATATCAGCATGGGCCAAGTCTCAGACCAACATGGGACAAAAGCAATATGTGCGTTAGAAAGAGTATTGTTTCGCTTGCTCACGACAAGATGGCATGTTACACTGTCTCCATTTCAAACGGCTTCATACTCGATGGATATTAGATGTTGCGTAGCTAGATTTTGATCGCGTTTTTTAAATGTGTAGTCTTGTATCTAGAACATATGAGTATGCAGTCCGAAACGTGAGTCAGATGTGCTTAAGCAAATAAACATGTTTGTAAAACATTTTTAGAAGGTAGAGTATAGGATATTTTGTTTATTGTTTTAAATAGTTATTGATGAACCTGGTATCTGTGATAAATATTGCCTTTTTTACTAATCTTACGTCTATTTTTAAATATTGATTTGCTATTAGGTAACTGTTGTGTCTATTTTATGCGGTCGTTTATCCGAAAGCTTGCTACGTCATTTATATAAACTGACCGATTATAGTAGTCATGACGCAAATGATAAAGAAGACATATCTGAAAAACTTAAAACATTTTCTCAAGTGAGCTCAACTTAACAATATTATGAAAATTAAAATGACAGCCCTAGAGTATCTATTTCTAGACACAACTCAATTGCTACTAGGTAGGTGCAGCCTCAATACTTTGTGCCTCAAAGAATATTCCATTTCAAATCACTTCAGAGGCAAACGACTACATCCATGCTGGGAGCGACCAATGTCCCTATTAAGTAAGCTGAGCGCAAATAAGATATCTGTGTTTACGTCTGTTGCGTCGGGAGATGCAGAATGCAGAATGCAGCGCAGTGCAGACGGCGTCGTCTGGCCTGCGCGACCGGTTGCAATTATTGTATTACTAGTTGTTGCCCGCGAATTTGTCTGCCTTGGATGTGATAAAGAAAATGATTGCGCGGAACCTTCTTATAATTATTTTTCCAACATACTGATGGTAATACTATCTATCTGTCCAGTTTCGTCTAACTAAATTAATACAGCCATTTTGGAGTAAGTCGGAACAAACAGACAGACATTGGTGTATTATATTATTTTATATAAATTTAATAAGCTGTTATTTTACATTCCAAACAGACAGTTACATTTTATTTATCTATACAGATTTATACAAGCTAGTTAGGAAAATTTACTTAACTGTGATGAGCTGTTAATATCGTATTGAAGACAGAAAATATATACGCATTCAAATAAAAAGTAAGTCCGTCTTTTAAGGAAATTTAAGGCTCATGTTTGATTTGTTTAACCATATACTGATCTGTGAAATAAGTGTGAGTAATAATATGTTTAAAATCACGAAGGAGACTGGTTAAATTTCGAGTACGTACAAAAAATTTAATTACTTATTACGTTACCTCAATGTTTTCATTTAGCTTACCTCATATATAAAGCTTATTGCTTCTTAATTTCTGCCTACCCCTTCGGAGATTACAGACATGATGATACCTTATGTTACGAGTAACTGAAGGTGTGGGGATACACCGTGCCGAAACCTGCATAATATAATTGACTAACTAAACTTCACGCCACGCGGGGTAGGCAGAGAGAAGCGAACGCCATATGGCACGGTCTTTACACACCTCACTTGCTTCTTCAACATTCATGATCCTTTTTATACAAGCTCTACGGTTTTATGGCTCCTAACATTACCTGCTTAACACACGACCAATCTGTTCGTCGTAGGTGAGCCTGGGCCTTCCGCGACTCCTACATCCACTTTCGCATTGTATATCTGTTTAGTCAATCTTTCGTCATTAATTCGTTTCACATGTCCGAACCACCGGATGCCTCTTCTTACCTTGACTCCGACGCTGTCTTTCGGACCAACTCTCTTTCTTGCATAATATTACTATGGACATATTTCCATAGTTATATTATAATCCTACTAGGACTACCCTAGTCTAGTTCCCTTGTCTAGAAGTTCAGGTGAGTGACTCAAGTCATATGTACATACATAGATGTCACGCTTTTTTTCCCATAGAGGTAGGCAGATATCACATTCTTCCATTTGCTACGATCAGTCTTAATATTTTTATATTGATTACTTATTAGGTAGCTACCTATTGTATTGATATAATTACCAGATTGGCTAAGGTGATGTTCAAAGCCCACTACCACTATGACTGGGGTGGTAATATGTAATAGCAGATAATACCTACATAGAAATTATAATTTTAAAGTTTTCTTCTTTTTGCTTAAAAACAAACCCATTATCGTATATAAGTAGGATTATCAATTTCAGAAAGTGCTTTTCTCAATGACCTACTTTTATCTTAAGTACTGACTAGTGGCTTTGAACTTAAAGAGCGTCCTATTTTATATGAGAACAAACCTTTTTCGTAAATTAGATTTCTAAAACTTAAGTAAAGAGTTAAATCAAGTAGTTTGACAGTTGGTGCTGTTAACTCCAATGAATACATTAAAAAGTAATGGCTTTACCTGAGCAGGGTTATTTTTAGATTTCTAAAAAAATATATTATGCGCATATTATGCTCTATGTTTATATACTAACCTATGCAAAAAAGGTCGCATACGCCGTTAGGAAAATGGCGTGAAGTTGGTTTAGATTTTAGTTTTATACCAAAAATAGGTGGATCCATAGCTCAGTAACAGTTGCATATACACATACCTTTATTAAATTGATCTACAACATGTCGTGGCAGCCTTTAAGTAAGGCAACACTATGAAATGTTTTTTGTTGAAATTAGCAATATTAATGTAAGGTGTATGCTTTGTTGGCTGTCCTTAAATAAAATAAAAATAAAAATGTGTTTATTCACCAAAATAAATAAATAAATAAATACCATCACGCCCGAAAAGATAGGCAGAGCCAAGGGAGCAGCTAGCTCCCTCAACGGTATACACCCAAAAAACTGTCGCCTACACAATCTCATATCCAAAACGCGATATACAATTAGTCGCCTTTTGCGACATGCTAGGCAAGAAACACAGTTGGCACATTATTTTTTAAGTCCCAGACCAACATGGGACAAACTCAGATGCAGCGTCATAAAAAAACAAGCTGACAAATAAACATACTTTCACATTTATACCATTAATAAGGACCCTGATAATCTTTACGGAGTTAACACAATGTTAACGCTAATCATTATATATTATACGTAGGCATAGACACAGGTTATTGCGGTTTCATAATTGCGTTTCAATTAACATTATTGTATTAAATAATGAATAAGGATAGTATATTATCGTTATCATGCCATTTAAACTGTAAAAGGGTTATCATATTACATTGTACCTACATGTTAAACCTTTCTAGTATTGTAAATGCGTCAGTGTATTTGTTTGTCCTAATATGGATTTGGTTCCAAAGTACGTAGTCTAAGTATTGGTAGAAAATCTGTATTGATAGAGGCATTACAAATACCTAGACGTGAAACAAGTTGTTTTATTAACCAGTACTTATTGTATTTGCGTGACGATTGAACCCGCGCCCCTTACGTGGGATTCTATGTTAACCATTTCACTGACGGGACTGTCATCTCAATAAATTTTGACGAAACTTTAAACATAGTGCATGTTGCAGCGTAACGCTGCTTTTATTTTTAAAATTACGATTTCTCGCGAAATACAATCAAATATTTTGGAATCAACGTGAAGTGATTCGCAGGCAACAGATAATATAGCTAATAATCTATACGTAGGTAAGTACTCATATATAAAGCTGGAGAGTTTGTTAGTCTGTTTGTTTAGGCGAACTCGCTAATCTCAGGAATTACTGTTCCGAATTGAAAAAATATTTTTGTGTCGTATAGTTTTATCGAGGAGGATTCAGTTTATATAATATTAACTATAAACGCGGATGAAACGGCACAGCTAGTATTAAAATATTTGTACGAACATACTATCAAAATCAAAGTCTGAACACTGTATAAGTAAATTGGTCCTTCCTGAAATGCTATATAATAAATACCTGACAGAAATAGTCGAACCGGAATAAAATCATATCTAGCCGCGACGGCGTTGTTTAAAACAATAAATTAATTACAAAACTCAGCGCGCTAATATTTATTTTGACGCGCGACGCCGCTGGCGCCATCTAGCGCAGTTTTGATAAGCTATCTTTATCGCGTTGTAAATATCTCTGGCGCCGACTCCAATCACGGACTTTACGACTGGCCAGGGTTGCCAGAATATTAGAATTAATGAGCTTGGTGCAGCATACTTATATTTTTTTGTACTTAGTTATAAGTGGTTACCTGACAGGAATTATAATAGTGTAATGGTACATGAAAGAACAAAATAAATATATCTTATGACGTCTATGAGATGTGATATAATTTAGTAAGCCAGAAATTGGAAAATGGAAAGACCATATCGGGCAGCATTGAAACAAAAAGAAACGATTGTATTACCAAATTAAGAGAGAGAGAGAGAGAGAGAGAGAAATAAAGAAATTTAAATTAAGAGAGATATTAAAAAAAGAGAAAATTTTTTACTATCTACTAAGTAGATTTTCCTCAATGATATCACGACTCTCAAAAAAATTGCTAGATACGATCGCTCTATTAGAACTTATTATCATTATAATGTCTCATCGACCATTCATCATCATTATCATTATCATTGATTTGAAAACAACACAATCAATAAAATTACATATTTCAATAAAAGCCTCCATTCAAGCGGCTTTTTATATTATTGAATTCCATTGATCGTTAATTAAAACGTCACAGACTTGGCCTCATTTCAAAATCACGATTTAGAACTTCTCAAGTACCTAACATGAATTGCCAACCCTGCAACTAGATGTATATTATTATTACACTCTCATTTCAATAAACATACTAATTAGCTGAATAGTTAACCCTAGATGTGAAATCACGGCCTGCAAACGGTACAGCCTTGATATTTACAGGAGTGCGTAATTTATGGCATTTTTATTGTGCGGTCGGTCAGGCCGTGCCATTACATTTATGCACTTATAGAACAATAAGTAATTGTGGACACGGATTGTGAGATGTGTGATTTAACAGTAGAGATGTTCTGCGCATGTTCTACGCTATGTTCAGATGGGAATCGCGAAAATTAGTAGAAACGCTTTATATAATATTCTTATAAAAAGGAAAGATTTGTATGAATGTAACGAATGAATTAAAAAACTACTGGACCGATTTAAAAAAATATTTCACCACTAGAATGCTATATTATCCCTGATTACCTAACATAGGCTATAGAATATTTTGAAAAAAGTTAGGTTAGATTAGAAAATAAATGTCCACCTGTGCAAAACCGGGGCGGGCCGCTAGTATAGAATAATTTGATAATCAGCCAAAGATTTGCTAAAATATACCATCTAAACAGATTGAATGTGGTTTAGAGGATTCAGTACAATTTGTATATACAATAATTAATAGTCAGTTGACAGTAAACGACTTTTGATGATTGGAATGTAACTTTTATTATATTAATAATAATAATAATAAATAAATTCTCCTGACTGGCACACCAATTCCCTAGTTCTAAACTAAGCTAATGCTTGTGCTATGGATACTAGGTGAACGGATAGACATACTTAAATATGTTTATAAACATCCATGACTCGAGTACAAATGTCCACGTTCATCACACGAAACATTTGCCCCTAGCGGGATTCGAATCCGCGACCCTCGGTTTCGTGGCCAGGATCTCTGACCACTCGACCAACGGGCCTGTCTAGCCTGTCTCTGTGTGTGCTCTATTAGAAATAAAAATGTAATGTTATAAAAAGCACACGTTATTTTGTTATGACTGCTCGTGACAGTTTTGTTACAAACTGTTTATAATTTTGTAAGGTACCTATGTGGTATTCTTACCAATGACATTTATATTGTTCATGAGAATTGAGTATTTTTGAACATCATGTTCTTTTGTAAAAATAAGGCAACTGGCTGACGATGAAGTAGGAAGATTGATGTGTAAATAAATAAATAAATATCCGACGACATCACATAAGTACATTGATCTGACTCCGAGCTAAGTAACTAAGGCACTTGTGTTACGGATATCAGAATCAACAGTGGTATTACAAATATATACTAACATACATATTAGATATTAACACCCAGACAAAGAACAAACACAAGTAAGTATTAATCACACGAATGTTTGTCCTGGGTGGGGATCGAACCCACAACTCTTGGCGCATGGGGCAGGGTCACTACCGAATGCGCCATCGAGCCAGTTAAGCCAGTGTATTTCAGTCAACTATCATAATATGATGTCATATAACCTGCTGCTGTGGGTATTCACAACAACATTCTAACTATTTTGTATTGTAGAAGAATTCTGATAGAACCTATGAACTAAAAAGAACACGCGAAAGATTTATCTAATTTTTCAAGTTTAAAAAAAATCTCGCAGTTTATTTTAGACTACTGTGTTAATTTTTTTGGAATACAGAACTATTCCTGTCTTTTATTAAACCTATATTATTCTTTTACAAATACACAAGTTTACTGTTTCAAACCACCTATTTTATAACCACTTTTTCAAATTAATATTTATGACTACAAAAATATTGAACAAGCCTTTACAGAGGCATATTTCATAACATTTACATAAGATTAAATTGCACATTAAACATTGAGTAAGGCTTAGTACACGATTGAAGACTTAAAGGACAACGCTAAATGGTAAGCTCATAATAGACTGTTCACCTACAATGAGTACCTCTGTTTAGGCAAGGATAAACTAAGTGTACATAATTGTAAATGGGAGCCTTTATCTACTATTATGTAAAGTAAAAATGGGTTTAAAATATAGCTATTAACAAAAAGTTATATGGAACTTAAATTTTTTAATGGTTTCAATTCTGTATCGCCGCTTGTTTAGAAATCGGGATCCTACCAAGTGTACAAATAGAAATTGAACTCTGATAGGTATTTGTCAGTATTAAAATTTATATAAAATCATGTGCGTTAGTTCAATATTACAGTATGGTCTATTGTATAAATGTATTCTATTGTATTCTATCAAAAGATCTATAGGCTAATTTTAAGAATTATAAAAAACAAATAGACATTCTGTTCTGGGTAACTCCCCGCTCAAGGAAAAACTATCGTTTCAGACTAGATGAGAGTTAGAAGAATAGCCAATTAAACACAATCATTTATCATGCTGACAAACAATTCCCTACAGATACCTTCAAAGGAAGGAAAAGAAACTACTCCGGACTGTTGAAATATAAAAAAATTCTAAATATCTTTATAAATGTTGGCCTCAAAAAAGCACTCGTAAATCGGCAATTTTACAAAACTCTGTAGAGCAATGTGAATCTACTACCACCGGCTCAGAATGCTGATTCTATCGAGAAAAAATCGCTATTTTTTCAGCGTTAAAAAAATAAAATTAAAGTGTTAAAAATAATTATCTCAATAAATGCTGTAATGTACTCCTGATGTCACGAAGTGACTGGTCATCCGTCACTACACCGCACAATGTTTTCCTTCAACTTGACATTTAACCGCTGTAAATAATATTTATTAATAATGGCGTCATGTAAATACATATGGTCATTCATAAGATGACGAATGTACGTACGTGACAAACCGCAAATCAAATATTAACGTTTTGGGAAACACGGATCACAAACAGGCTTAATTTGGATAATTACTAATATTATAAACAATTAGTACATTTCGCGTTGGCATGGCATGTAGCTGACATATTTGTGCGATATGTAATAATGTATACGTGATCATCGTTAGATGATGATCCAAGCGGACCCTGACTACGGACGTTCCTATATCCTCCGTATGTTACCCTATAATTGTGATTTTGTAGGAAACGAGCTAGCCACTTTCCACTACTTTTTCACAATTTTTCATCTAATTCAGCCCAGTTTTATTTTTAGCTGAATGTGGTTTAAGGGGCTGTCCCTTTGACTCTGCCTACCCCTTCAGGGGTTATGGGCGTGATGTTATGTATGTATTTATAACCTACATATCCCTATAGTTCCCACCGTACCTATTCGGTATGTGCTGGTACCATAACCCTAGATTAGCGAGCCCTGGTTATTACATTGGAACGACAACAATTCTGGTCATCGTAATCCTTGATTAGAAAAATTGTATTATGGCTACACATACAGTTGTGTCATTATAATTGGAGAAAACCCTGCACATTCAAATAACTCCTTAGTTTTTACTAATCGAGCTTATATGTATGCAAGTATAAGTTATAGGAAGATATAAGACATTATAAATAAAACTAAGTGAATGTGTCTGATACTTAACAGGCCTCCTAATAATTAGGCACTAATATTAATCTTGGCTTGTCATAGATTAGAAAACAAACAAAAAAAATGGTAGGCCCATTCTGCAGTGTATTAAAACCGAATAACTGTTGAACGGACTATACATAACATCATGTCCGTAATCCCCAAAGGAGTCAGCAGAGTCAAAGGGACAGCAAGCCCCTAAATCACATTCAGCCAAAAATAAAACTGGGCTGGGTTAGATGGAAAATTGTGAAAAAGAAGTGACATGTGGTTAGCTTGTTGCCTACACTGTCACATACCCAAAACCTGATTAAATGGACTATAGTTAGTACGTAGAACAAATAAATAACAGAACCCAAGAATTTAAACTATTTTAATAATGCTAAAACTATTAAAGTGCTTCACCACGTCGATAAAATCAGGCGCGTGGAAATATCTTTTCCTGCAACCACAGCTTCCCGGATCTGTAACTGTGGCGCACTTTGTCCCGTGCTAAGTGACATTAATACTAGACGATGACGCAATTGAGGTAAGAGCAAAATACGTTTTATTGTTTTACATTGCACTACGTTCCTGTTTCCTTGCAAATTGTTGCAACGGAAAAACAGTAACTGAACTTTGAACAGTTGTACGCAATGCATAAAAAGTTATGTTTCAAAACGGGTAATAATTGAAGTTTATTTTTGTATTTCTATATTTATAAACATGCTCGTCGTTAATTAGTTCTATAATACTATGAAATATGTACTAATGTAGTTTTCGCCATTCATATATGGGAACAGATTATTTACCCTACTTAATTGCTGTAAAGCTTTATGAGACTAATACATTTAATAAAGGATACATTTATTCATGGTTATCTGAATGTGCATGTACCTTGACAATGTTTCTCACCGCCAAACCAGTAGCATAAATCTGAATTTAGGTTTTATGAAAAAAAAAAACAAAAACGAGAATATTAAAAGGATTTGTGATCTTTGTACGTAACACTATACTACCACAGATCTAATTATCGCTGTTCCTTCTACTGTTACATGTTTTTAGTGAGTATTATTTTTGTTAATATTATTTATTTTGTCAACCAAGAGTTTTCCAGCTTTCAGAAAACCTATTTTTTTTAATTATAAAATACTAGTGGTTTCCCCAGGTTCTAAGCTACTGGCCAATACTTGTATACTGTGCGTGCGCACCCGTAGGTACTAACGGGGTGACGTAAGAAGATCTTATCGGGCGTCGGAATGTTCAAAAGGCGTCGTCTCGTGACACAATTGCTGTGACTAACTTGCGGAATTAAAGCGCGGCTACTCATTAACGATGCTCATTATGATTTATAGCCCTTACTGAGACTAGCTACTAGCAAAGGTTTGCATAGAGCAAAGTAATTCTAATAAGACCTTCTTTTATGACTACTTTTGTGTACCGTAGACAAAAATTCACTCTAGATTTGCGATGTTTGTTTAACTGTCTGTGATTTTATGTTTCTAATAAAAAATCTGAACCTGGTTCAAACCCAGTATTATTATGAATATCCGAACTACTAGGCACGTTATATACTCGTGGTTCTAAGTTCACAACGTCTTACGTTTTTGGGGAAGGTTTCTTTTCGGGGGGAAAATCGATGGTGGTTTGGAATTAGTCTTCCCATCACCACCGGGCAGGCAGGGGAGTAGAAAGCTTTCATCCTTAAAAGGGGGGGGGGGGTTCATTTGTAGTTACTGCTTGTATGTGAATGGAGCTGCGAGCAAAAGTCAGTAAGTTGGTTACTAACAGGAAATAAAGATCAGTACCTCTCAGACAAACCGCGAACTCTGTACTCATAATTAAATCATTACTTGTATAATAGTATAATAATTTTTCCATAGCTTCCTCATGGGGCTTTCTTAGGAGCAGACAATATACAATAATAGTACAATTACACGTTACAATATAATGACTATCCTGTGAGGGTTATCCCGTTCGGGGGGGATAATGGCGATATATGATGTTAAGGTTTTTAAACCCCCCGTCATCTATAATTACATTACTGTGACCTTGATAAACATCGTTTGATAAGTTATATAAATATAATAACTAATAAATACCAAACAACATCACATACATACGAGTAGATGTGAATCCGAGCTAAGTAGCTTAAGCAGTTGTGTTGCGGAACTTGTGTGCCAAGCTCTATTTATTATATGAATCTATTAAAAATATTCTATTGCTATTGCCTGGACCAAAAAACATACGGCATTGCCCCCCTGGACCGAAAGCTGCGTACACCCATGGTGGTATTACAAATATATACTTAAATACTTGATATTAACACCCAGACACAGAAAAAACTCATTATACAAATATTTATCCTGAGTGGGGATTGAACAAAACTCTTGACTTGACGCATGGGACAGGTTCACTACTGAATGCGTAATATTCAAGCCAAATATTTGCAGATTTTAACAGAGCTTTCTCACACTAAGTCACACTTTGTTGATCTCTTTCCGTCCCGTCTCTTAATTTATGGATATCCCGAGTGCCATGTGCGGGATACGAATGGATGAAACTTAATGGCTAGTTTAATAATATTATGGGCCCATTATGGCAGTTAATCTATTTTGCTCAATAAAAGTATGGTACGATTACCATAAGTGCCGTCTGTCTGTGGACTCGATTGAAAGAAGTGTGGTATGTTAGTAGTTAATGTGATTTTGATACACTTTTTAGATTTTAAACGCAATGATAGCTCACGAACGGCTTGTTTCTTATGAGGATAGACTTATTGACCAATTTTAGTAAATTATCTTGTTTGTCATCATATACTATAAATATTGCTATATATATTGACAGGTATCGTTTATATTACTTTTTTACTAAATAGAATAAATTTCGTTCAAAATGCTTAAAGAGGATTAAATAGTCCTTTGTTGTATGATCTTATTATACAGGCATACAGTCTGTCAAAGTAGGGGGGCTTTTGAATTGTTTTGCTAAAATGATGTCAATCATTTTTTTTTTCAAAAGTATTAAAATTTATAGATTTTAGACGCATGTTGTGTTAACTTAAATTTCGCTGAAATACATGCAATAATAAATGATTTGTGTGTCTAAATATCTCACAACTATGGGCATATAATGACATAACTAATGTGACAATACAGACCAGTTATGTCGAGCTAGTGTTATAAAATGCTAACCACTTGTAGATAAATGTGTAGCAACTTCATTAAAATGATAAGCAAATTGATAGCATCGGATCAATAGCAATAAATCTTTAGATAAATATAGCTTTACAGAGCTTTATGTTTTAATAAATGCAATTATGAAAAAATATGTCTTTATTTACGTGTGTACTATGCTTATTTAATTGGCTTGTTTATTGAAGTGATAAATTAAGTAGGTAAGTAGTAAGTACTTTGTAAATTTTCCTCCGAGATGTTTTTCCAAACCATTACTATTATATACGTGAAAGTTTGTGTGGAAGGATATATGGATGTTTGTTACTCTTTCACGCAAAAAATACTCCACGGATTTTAATGAAACTTAACAATAATATAGCTCATACATCTGAATAAGACATAGGCTATGTTTTATCGATGTACCACGCGAGAAATTCCGCGGGCAAAAGCTATTATAGTATAATATTGTATGTTGTATTCATTCATAATATGTTTAAAAGTAACATTAAGTCAGGCGACACAAATATAATTTGTGTTAAACATTAATACCTAGTTTTGTGTACTGTCTTTATTTAGTCTGTGACAAAGAGGTTAGTATGCGTTCCTGAGATATCTTTGCATATATATTTAACTAGCTTCTGCCCGCGGCTTCGCTCGCGTGGTACATTGATGAAACATAGCCTATATGTTATTCAGGTGTATGAACAATATTATTCTAAGGTTTCATTAAAATCCATTCAGTAGTTTTTTTGTAAAAGAGTAACAAACATCCATCCAAACATACAAACTTTCGCATTTATAATATTACTACACAAAGACGGAAAACAAACATAGGTTATTGGTAAGTTCTGCGTCACCAGCGGTCCAATTCCTCAGAATTTTAGGCTTTGGTCTTAATATCTTAATCCTGTTACGATTGACTTTAATACGCCTTCATCATTTACATAGCCTATTACGCTTAATAATAATATTCTAAATCAATTTAATTGAAACGATCCGTTATTATTATATGTCAATTAAAAATCACATAAAATATGAGTTCTCTTCGAAACCTACATCTATACTAAGTATGATGTAGCTACAATTGATTACTTCCTCAGATGAGTTCACACGGACTGATTTAAAGCCCAATAAATGCTTTAATTCGGTGTTTAACGACCACAATAACATATGTAAGTAACTGTTTGTTTGTCGATCTGTGTTGATTTTCTTTGCCATTTGTATTACTCTTGATCCGGTGTGGGCGGGCGGACGTATATGGGGCATTTATAAGTGTAATTTGCAATTAGATCTCCATATTTACTTGTATGGCGATAGATATTTACATAATGACTGTGTTTCTACTTCTACTGTGTTTTTGTATTTGCTCACAATGTAAGACTATGGGCTTTGTAGCCAAATCATAGAAAGGGTTTTGGGAATAACATTTCTACTAGACAGAATAACTGTGTCATAGCGGCGTGTTACAAGCAGCATGCGGCCCGCGGGCCGCGCGTTGCCGACCGCTGATTTAAACGATTGAACAGAGAATATAGGTACCTATATGATTGTGTAAGTTTTATGTGATTTTTTTAAACGCAAAGGTACTAAACGTTTTATATTAATTAATTTATTTTATTTATTTATAAATGGATTGTTCCCTAAGACAAACGTAATATTATTTTTCACAAGAATTCGATTGAAGTTTTGGGTGCAAAGTAATAGTTAAAAAAACAATTTAATTAAATTCCAGTGTTTATTTTTTTGAATCACTGTAGCAACAAAGCAAAGAGAAAATAATATATTTAAATGATATACTCATTGGCGGATACTAATCACCGATGTTTCGCGCGTCCTGCCTACGTAATCGCGCGTATTCTCTAGTACGTAATTCGTGACATTGCGCCGTAAATTATTATAATTTACGGTGACAGAGCTCTGTTGTGTACTTGTGATTACGCGTTTACTTTTGTAAAGAGAAATCTGTTGTCTAATGAAGGGCATTAAAAGCGGTGTTAACTCAATCGTAAGGACACGCGCTTTTCATGCTGATTCGAACGGGGTCCAAAATATTTTTTTCTCATCTACGTACGGATTTATATCACTTGCTTGACGGTAAAGGCAAAAGTCATAAGGAGAAGAGTGAATGGCTTAGGCTTTACAATTTGGGTCATGAAGAAATAGAATCATAAATTGGATCATTTATAATTTTCAATCTCTTCAACAGATATTGTAACTGAATTCGAGTCGAGTGGTCAGAGACCGTAGCCACGAAACCGAGGGTTGCGGGTTCGGATCCCGCTAGGGGCAAATGTTTCGTGGGATGATCATGAACATTTGTGCTCGAGTCATGTTTATAAATCTGGGTGTTAATATCCAATATTTAAGTATCTATTTGTAATACCACTGTTGATTCTGATATCCGTAACACAAGTGCTTATCAGATCAATGTATATGATGTAGTCGGATATTTATTTATTTATAAACGTATTTAAGTATGTCTATCCGTTCATCTAATATCCATTAGCACAAGCATAAACTTAGTTTGGAACTAGGGAATTGGTGTGTCAGTCTGGAGAATTTATTATTTATTTATTAATTTATTGCTGGTGGTATAAAGACGTACTCTATTTTTGAAAATTCCATTACTATGAGAAATTTGTACAAAGTCTTGAATTGAGATACAAATTAACTATTTAATTGTTACGAAATATTGAGAAATATTTAAATGTTTCAAATTATTTAAACAGCTTTGTTTTTGGCCCTGCTAGATTAGTATCGACTTATTTGTACAAAGTTTAGAAATCTGACAATTAAAATTGATTAGAACAAATGCCTATACATTAGTTGCAGTTGGAAATAAATAGCGGTCTACATTAAGTTATTTATGTGATCTGTCAAGTTAGGGATATAATAAATTTGCTGTTTGTCGCGTGTTTCATGTTTGGTAGTCAATTGACCGAAGTGACAAATTGAATTACGATTTATTGGTTGTAAAACAATGTTGTTGATACATTTTTGCTAGAATATTTTTCAGTAATACGTATTGGTTGTAAAGTGACCGGAAAAAATTGTTTTCGCTTGCAACGGCAGAGAAGAAGGTAGGTGAAGTTATATAAATACGTAGTAGAAAATGTTGTGGACAAATCTCACATCATATAAACCATGTAAGTACTACCCGCGGCTCGGTCCTATATCCTAAAGCAATAACACACATGACAGACTGTCTAGCCAGACTAAGAAGATTTATGCAAAAACCGTTAGATTATTATATTAGTAGGTTCATTAAGAAAGCCGAAATACTAATATATATGTAAACATTATACATTTTAACATTTGTTTCTACTATATGACATAATAATTTGGATTGTACAGTTCGAAAAAACCCTTTAACCACATTCGTGAGAAAATTGTGAAAAAAATTGTGAGAAGTTGCTAGCTTGTCGCCTACACAATGACATACCCAAAATCCGATATACTATTACTCACCTTTTACGACATGCTAGGCAAGAAACACAGTTGGTACATTCTTTTAAGTCCCAGACCAACATGGGACAAAAAAAAATATAAAAAAAGTATTTAACCCTAAAATCGAAAGCATAAGTATAGTCGCAGCATATGCCTACTATGAATCGAACATGGCCGCCGTAATAAATTCAATTGTAACCTAAAATTGCCTAAACCAGAATGTGGTTGATTGGAGCGTGACGTCACTGATCAGCTGCTATTGAGTGGGTCAGGATGACGGATTGTGATTGGGTTTTAATGATTATTATCTGCCTATCTATTGGCCAGTATGAAATCTGTAGTGTGACTATTCTTTTGATATTATGATGGATTTTTGAACATTAGAAAATAAGTGACTATAAAATTTTCTCTTATGTACCTATTGAATAAGGCATAAGTACACCTTGTAATTGCAACCTCGGATCTTTGATATTTATTTATGTAATCTATGTGTTTATAATTCGATTTGCGATGCGAGCGATGAAGAGCGGCTTTTTTAATATATCCTAGAATCTAGGATATATAAAAAACCCACGAAACCCCTTGCCTTGTTCTAGGATCTAGAACAAGGCAAGATAATCCCACACACACATTATACACCGTTCCCCCAGAAAATATTTTGATGATGCGTGAAACCATTTCGTTTAAAACAATAATGTTGAGAAATTTATTAAATATATCGTATGGCTTAAATATTAATATCTTATCTATTTTTGTAGCATAAAATCACAAAAAAAAAATATACATAAAATGAGTATACCGCTTATCAACATACTAGCAAGTCAGCACGCACTTGTCTTCACATTTCCATAGACTACGGCGACTCCCCAGCATCAGATAGGCGCTATGCTTGGTTGCCCTTTTTGTACATACATAGCACATCACGGATCACGCCTGTGATCCCTGAAGGGGTAGGCAAAGTCAAAGGGGCAGCTAGCCTTTTTAACTACATTCAGCCAAAAATAAAACTGGGCTGGGATAGATTGAAAATTGTAAAAAAGTAATGACAAGTGGATAGCTCGTCGCTTACTCAATCACATACCCAAAACCCAATATACCATTAGTCGCCTTTTACGACTTGCTAGACAAATAACACAATTGAAACATTATTTTTAAGTCCAAGACCAACATGGGACGCCATTTTTGTGCTATAATAAATATTTGTATACTCAAAGTATTACAAGAAGAGTGGCGAGCCTACATATCAATTGTATCGGATAGATGCAGAGGAAGATAAAGCTAGCTATGCGATATTGAAGTGATTTATGCGACCCGACAGGTATCTTGTTGTATTCAAATTGAAATATTAGAATTTCCTGTCAATTTAAAATTTAATTTAATATTCCATACGATAGATATAATGAAGAAAAATGTGTTTCTAAAAGTTTGCTCAATGTTAAGCAATAATATCCGTAAATTGTTACTGTATAAAAATATATAATAAACTTTATGTTTTATCCGATGTTGGTCTGCAACTTAAAAAGGAATGGGCTCAGCCTAGTTTTGTTTTTGGCTAAATGTGGTTAAAGGAGTCTGCTGCCCCTATGTTTGACTCTGCCTACCCCTTCGGGGGTTGCGGGCGTGATGTTATGTGTTTGTTTATGTTATATAGCCTTCCTCTATAATGGGCTATAAAACACTGAAAAAAAAATCAATTTGGACCAGTAGTTCCTATATAGAGCGGTGGTAGCTCAATGGTAAGGACACGCGTCTCTTAACCGAGGGATGCGGGTTCAAACCCGGGCATGTACCTCTGGATTTTTCAACTCATGTACGTATTTATACCACTAGCTCGACGGTGAGGGAAAACATCGTGATGAAACCTGCAAATTCAAACAACTTTGGATTTGTAACCATGATCCAAAAATTGTCTGGTTCCCCTACCTTAGGGTTACGAAGGTCAGATCGGCAGTCGCTCCAATATAATTACCAGACTCGCTAAATCCTGGATCATGGTCTAAGCGGACCCCGTCTAAACACGGGACATAACGCTAGGAAGATGATGAGTTCCTGAGATTAGCGCGTTCAAGCAAACAAACAAACAAATTCTTCAGCTTAATAATATTAGTATTAGTATAGATATGTACCATTGAGCGGTGATAGCTATTATTTAATACACATTAAATAAAAATACCTACCTTACTACACAATAGTGTTGCTTGAAAACCAAGCATGATCTTCTGCAATTCCAAAAGCTAAGTTCAGGTTACTATTTAGGTAATCTAATAGCCTCATGGTGAGTGCATTCTGAGAAAGGAGGATGACACATATCTGATGTAGGAATAACGAAGGTCGAATAACAGTCACTTGAATATAATAACCAGATTTGTTAGATATTGGATCATGGTTCAAGTGGAATCCGATCAGAACCGAGACATAAGTAGATATGTATGCTGTACCTTACGTTATGACTGAATAATTGATGTCCAAAGAATGGCATTATTTTCTTCAATTGTCAGGAGCATAGGAAATAAATCTTAAAACCTTTGACCTGTGATCTCTAATCAATGAATGAATTACGTAATCCATTTATCAAATCGACTATTCTGGTACAATACAGATAATATCAGTGAACCGTCTGTCTCATGACCTTGGAACTTACAATACAGGTGAATTCAAATGATGTTGCAGTCTGCATTAGGCATCCATGCAGGCTTCATGTATTTCAATGAATGATCTTACAACTATCATACAATATATATAGGGTTACGAAGGTCAGACAGGCAATTGTTTCAATGTAATTACCAAACTCTTTAAATCATAATCATGGGTCTTCGACAAGCTCGATGGCGCATTCGGTAGTGACCCTGCCCCATGCGCCAAGAGTTGTGGGTTCGAGGACACCAGGACAAATATTCGTATGATGAATACTTGTGTTTGTTCTGTGTCTGGGTGTTAATATCCAATATTTATGTATATATTTGTAATACCACTGTTGTTTCTGATATCCGTAATACAAGTGCTTAAGCTACTTACTTCGGAGTCAGATCAATATATGTGATGTAATGTGATATATTTATATTGTGATATGGGTCATAGTCTAAGTGCAAGGGTTCACTTAGACTATGACCCATGATTATGATTAGGGAATTAAGCTCGGGATATACGCTATGAAAATGAACTAGCATATATAGAAACAGTATAGTATAGGTATATATAGGAGTTAAAGGGGCATGATGCCCCTTTGACTCTGCTTACCCTTTCGGAGATTATGGGCGTGATGTTATGTATATATGTATGTATGTATAAAAGGAACTTACATATTAAAAAAACTACTAGATATTGACAAAGGCTTTTCGCTTATACTTTAGTACATACATACATAACTCCACCCGTTATCCTCGGAGGGGTAGGCAGAGTCAACGGGGCAGTAGGCCCCTTTAACCAGATTCAGTATAAAACAAAACTGAGCTGGGTTAGATGGAAAATTGTGAAAAAATTGTGACAAGCTAGATTGTCGCCTACACAATCACATACCTAAACCCCATATACCATTAGTCGCCTTTTACGACATGCTAGGCAAGAAACACAGTTGGCACACATTATTTTTAAGTCCCAGACCAACATGGGACATGGCCTTTTATAATAGTTTATTAATATTTTTGTCGTAAAGGTCATATGTATATAAAAATATAACTTTGTATATATGCACGATACTACCAAAATATTGTTTAATTTCGTGCCCTGAATGCTAGCACTGCATTTAACAAATATCGATTTGTATTATCAGCGCTATACTATGGCTCTGATAAAATATGCGCATAATAACTGCGCGTACGCACGTGGGCTCACGCAAGCACCGCGGCCGGTAGGTGTGTCCGGGCACGTAGGTGCCATAGTGAAAGCTGGAAGTAGTCCAGTTTATTTTTGTTATCTTGTTCATTGCATACATTTTGTTTACTATGTTTTATGCTTATTATAAACTCGCTAGTCGCTAGTCGCTAGCTGCTTATAGTAAACTGGATAGATTACAATATTAAATTCAATTCAAGCTTTGCTTTTGTGTGTATTCGATGATTCCATCTTTGGTGTCAGATCGAGGTTGTACCAATCGCATGGAAAATCTTGTAATTAGGTAATAAAAGTCCCATGTTGGTCGGGGACTAAAAAAAAAAGAATGTGCCAACTGTGTTTCTTGCCTAGCATGTCGTAAAAGGCGACTAATGGTATATCGGGTTTTGGGTAAGTGATTGTATAGGCAACAAGCTAGCCACTTGTTACTACATTTTTCAAATTTTCCATCTAACCCAGCCCAGTTTTGTTATTGGCTGAATGTGGTCAAAGGGCCCTTCTGCCCTTTTGACTCTACCTACCCCTTCGGAGATTATGGGCGTGATGTTATTTGTGTAAGTAATAAAAGCAATAATGCTATTTTATTTCAAGATTTGTGTAAATTATTATCAGAAGATTTATAGTTTATAATACTGATAGACATACGAAAAGACTTTTAAAGCAAACATTAATAATAATTAAAACTAAATAATTAAAATGATGAGTACTTCATCATTTATTTCTTTTAATTAAAGTTAAGGAATAATAAATACAAATTTCAAAATAAAAATCATGGAATTGCGCGCGTTGATGTCTTCTGTTTGATAATAATGTATAAATTAATTAATGTTATCATATTTCTTTCTAATGTTGCAAAGGACACATTCAGATTTCGATTTAAATGGGCCACTTAGAAAATTTACATAAATATGCTAACCATTCGCATACATAGGAACTTATCTATAATCTAGTATTCCATAGACAAGGTTCTACACAACTTACTTTTATATTTTACTATGTGTTACGCTATTGCAACCTTCCCATAAATTCCCCCATGATGTAGGTGTTTCAATTAATAACGTAATAAGTAATAATAAATAATGGCCAATTAAAATAATCCGATTATAACTACAATAGCTGCGATTCCGTAACCTGTAATTAAACATAAAACTCAATAAGATCGTGTTTAAATATAGATGCATCATCTCTTAATTGACGTCGACATTTGTGTGTTTTTTATACTAATTAATTAATGAACATAATATTTACACTTACGTAAACATAACATTTACGTATTATTAAAAAAAATCAAAGGATATCAGCAAATTCCTTTAAAGATCCCGATATAAGCTAGTAAAGTATTATCTTACTTAATTTAGCAGAGATATATAACTTATTACGTTATATTAACTTTTATACATACGTATATAATATCACGCTTTTTCCCGATAGGGTAGGCAGGAAGAGAACATCTTTCATTTGCGACTGGCTCACACCTGTCGCTTTTTGTACATTCATCGATTGGTAAATGATTTATTAATGAAAGTGAGTGGTAGTAGCTCAATGGTAAGGACACCCGCCTCATAACCAAGGGGTGCGGATTCAAACCCGAGCACGTAACACTGGATTTTTTAAATCCATCAATACCATAGATTTTTGCGTAATTAAAAAAATTCTAAATCTATGATCTATACTATGATTTATACCACTAGCTTGACGGTGAGGGAAAACATCGTGATGAAACTGCAATTCAAACTACTTTGCATTTGTAGGTAACCATGATTAAAAAAATTTAATGTCTGGTTCCCCTATCTTAGGGTTACAAAGATCAGATCGGCAGTCACTTCAATGTAATTTGCAGTCTCGCTTAACCCTGGATCATGGTCTAGGCGGACCCCGTCTAAGCGCGGGATATAACGCTAGAAATAAAAATAAGTAAATGATTTATTAATAGATGGGCTTTGGGTATACGTATATTAATTAACGAAACAAAAATAACGCCAACATTTTCAATAAAAATCTTTGAGAGTAGCTAGACTGAACACGAACTGTTGTGATGAGTGTATTCAATGTATAATGTGTGTATAAAATGAAACACTTTATGGGATGACTAGATGTGTCATCTAAACTGGCGCAATATCTTAAATGTAGATCTGTTCACGCACTGTTATCATTAGAGACATCAATTAGTCACTTATTTATGATCTTGGTCCTCTTCACCTCGTCATTGGTGCCATTACACTAGTCACCATTTCATCAGCTATTCCTGGAAAGTTAAAGATAGATGTTATAATTTGTACAAGATGTTACAAACGTAGCATTACCAATGTTATAAAATATGCACTTGTAATATTCTTCCTACCGCTATCTTCAGTTCTTAGTCGGGGACAATCTGCATTAAGTCCCAGGATTTATCAGTCTAGTGACATCGAAGCAATTGGTAACTAACTAACTAAACTTAACGCCACTTCCCTAGCGGGGTAAGCAGAGAGAACTAAACGCCATATGGCATGATCCTAACACATCTTGCTTGCTTCTTCAACATTCATGATCCTTGTCATACAATCTCTACGGGTTTTATGACTCCTAACATCATCTTTTGTTAACACCACCTCCAATTGGTATGTGACGAATATATTTGGTTATCTGACCAATATATTGATGTGGTTACACATCCATAACCATTTGAATTTGCAGGTTTCCTGAGGAAGAACTAATGGTTGTTTAACTAAGACATCAGTATTCTCTTACTATGGATCTTCTTCTTCTTTTTTCTTATAATACAAATCTATACTTTCTTACTGTTTAAAGTTTCAAGAGTGGTCCATTATAAAGTAAAACTACTCATACTGAGGCGCGCGTCTCTGCCTGTTGAGCTACTAGCACTCCAACATAATTTAAGTGAATCTCTAAATATAAACATAATGAAATACAGCTTTAAAGTTGAATCTCCTGATTACACTGCTACTTGACGATCATATCTATCAATTTTGACCCATTCATCCGACGCGATGTTTTTTGAAACTTTTCCTGTGTGTGTTCCGCTCATGATGTCATAGCAATAAATAGATTAAGTCATTACGGTCGCACAGGTAACCCGTTCGAATATTATTAATACTGCTCTCCTTTAAATTGGCGACACGTGTCGTGTCGTCATTTTGCAGAAAAACAAATACGATGATGTCATTTACCAAATCGGATGGCGGTCAAGGATTGGAAAGAATTGGATAAGATTGTCTATCGCTCTTGAACATCGGTGACTATGTCGATTGAGGTGGGGGAGGAAAATGTAATGCAAAATTGAATCTGATAATTGATTTTATATAGTTGATTAATATTGATGATAATATTTTAGTTTAAGAAAAGGTGATACAAACAATCATCAAAGGTGAGACAAACATCTCTTTAAAGACAGATTAAAAATTAAAGCAAAAAATGGCTTATTCTGAGATAGATTGAGGTATATTTCCTGTTTAAGAAGATAATATTTCGTCCTAGTGTAGTAAAAAAAAAGTAGAGCAGAATTACGTAAGTGTCCATTTATTTTGATGCAGTTATCTCTAGCCTTCACTTCTGAGTAATGAATACATTACAAGGTCACTGAACGTAACAGAGTGAGTAACTTTATGGGATGGTGATGATAGCTACGGAAAAATACATATTTCTAATCCATATGACGTCACAAGGATAATACACTATGGTCTAAATTAGGGAATAACTAGTCCGGTGGGAATACATATTACTACTTGCTTGCTTTATTTTATTTATTTTACCTGATTGCAAAAAAAGTTACATTTTAAAGCTTTTTAAGTATTTATTTCGAAATAATTATCATTTATTACTTCTTTTTATAATATTACTTTTTAAATGCCATGGGCTGCTGAGGAAATTAATCGAATAGATTTAAAAGCAATACAAACAGGGAATTTTAATTGCTCTAAAATTAATAAATATTCAGTCAGTTGAGACTACCAAAATGAATGCCGTTATATTTGTTATTTTTATGAGTGCTCAGTAAATAGGCCCGGTATTTATAAAATAGGTGCCAGAAATGTTGACAGATAGTTTAATTACGAGCGATGACATTAAAGTTTTCGGTGCGTACAGCCTATTAAAAGTGTTTGCGACTTTGATTTTTTTTTTTAAAAGAGATGTTTTAAGCGCAAGGTAACATTTTTGGTGACGTCACATTCACATTCACATTCGCAATTCGAATTTGAAATTGAAACTTCCATTCCTTCCAGAGTTTTGAAATTCAAACCAAATACGAATACTCTAGTCTCTAAGGCAACTCTGTATACTAAGGTGTACTCCTTGTTATGTTATGTACGGCATTTTAACAATGAATAGTGGAGATTTAATGATTGTCTTATTGTGTCCGCTGTCTGCCACCTCAGGTAATGGATAAGCTTCGTAGCCAGACGTTATTTATTGCGTGTCCATGTAATGTACTATGCCTTAAATTAATTATTATGCCAGGAATTCGCCGCCTGCTAGAGACTTAGGTGCGTCAGTTTAATATTTCAATTTATTAATTTATTAGCTGTGCCAGCGGTGTCACCCGCGTTTATGGTTAATATTATAAAGACTATTTCCGTCATACATGATTTCTATGTAACTTTAACCATTAAGGCTGCACACGCGACGGAAGCTTAAAAAATGGAGTAACTGCTCCCGTTTTCCCAACATTTCCCTTCACTACTCTGCTACTTTTAATTGTAGCGTGTTGAAAAATATACTATAACCTGCCCAGGAGTATGAAGAATAATTGTACCAAGTTTCGTTAAAATCCGTCGAGTAGTTTTTGTTTCTATAAGGAACATACAGACAGACAGACAGACAAAAATTGTACTGATTGCATTTTTGGCATCAGTATCGATCACTAATCACCCCCTGATAGTTATTTAAAATATATTTCATGTACAGAATTGACCTCTCTACAGATTTATTATAAGTATAGATGTATACTGCTAATGCGGAAGAAAGAAATTGTAAGTGGCACATATAGATGGTTTTATTTCATACATATTGTATTTATTATCTTTTAACAAGTATGATATTGTCTGTCATGATTACTGAAATCGTCAAGAAACGTGAAACGTTTATAAAACATTGTAAACTAAGAAAAAAGTATATTAAAAAACTAAAGTAAGTGAAGGGCTAATATTTAAACTGTAAGTCAAAATAAAAATATTTTTAATATCTTCTTGTAAAGAAGAAAATATCGAACATAAATTGTCAGATCTAATTATGACATTTGTGTTATTTTAAAGTTAAAATTTCATATTTGCTGGTTTTTAAGTATTTTACCAAAAAGGTTCCAAGTTTAATTTCGGTTTCTGAAAATTACTCGCAGATATAGTAGTTTTCCATTGGTGAAAGATTTTTAAATCTGTCCATTAGTTTTAGAGCCTATTCAATGCAAACACACAAACAAATCTTTCGTCTTTATAATATTAATAATAGATAACAGCCATATCCATTTAATATGCGACATCTTACCAATTCCCCGTCCGCTGTTGAGGTGTCACGTTCTGTGACAGGCGCGTTATCTAATATCAGTTGTATCGTAATTATTATTGACTGTCGGCTCGACCGGTTACGCGGCGTAGAGTACGGTGCAGGCAAAAAATATGTGAATTAGTTTAATGCGCCAGATATTGTCGGTTCGGGGTCTATCAACTTACACGCGGATTCCCATCTACACGTAAACTGGGTGGTTTATTATGTAATATTCGGTTATCACATACATACATAACATCACGCCCATAACTCCCGACGGGGTAGGCAGAAACAAAGGTGCAGCAAGACCCCCGATTCACATTCAGTAAAAAACAAAACCGGGCTGGGTCAGATGGAAAATTCTGAAAAAATTGTGACAAGTGGCTAGCTTGTCGTCTACACAATCACATACCCAAAACCCGATATACCAGCATGCCTAGCATGTCTAGCTTGTCGTAAAAGGCGAAACACAGTTGGCACCATTTTTTTAAGTCCCAGACCAACATGGAGCATTCGGTTATTGGTAAGATTTTTTTAGTTTTTTTTAAGACAGTAAATTTACTGTTTTATTTAGGTGTATTTAATCAGAATGAACTGTCCCTTTCATGCAGTGGTTACGATTTCGAGTTCAATTTAAGGGCTGCGGATTCAATGCCCGAATCGAGTCAATTAGTTGTTGTGTAATATACTTATTGGGTTTGAATATTTTCCGTTTATGGTATTTTTGTCGATTCGGATTTCCGTTACAAGATTTTTAGTATACTTACTTATATAGGTACTTTCATATGAGATCAATTTGAGTGATCTATTCGGTATGATTGGCGTTAATTAAATTTCTAAACCTGACGACCATTACAAAAGATCACTGGATTGTACTTAGATTTTTTTTAAAGTTGTGAATGTTTAAATTTCCGAATACTGCGTACCTAGAATTGTTAATTTGTATCTTGTAACTAATTGCGCTCCTCAACATTAGTGACTAACGCTTAAAAGCGCAATTTCCACACACACACATTCAAGTTCAAAATTAGGGTATGAGTTCACTACATGCAAAAAATGTTACACACACCGCGCTTGACAGCCTGACAGCTCCGTCGCCATCGATCAAACGATTATGTAATCGAGACAACGATCGATTTTTTGTCAACCATCGATATGAATAAGCGAGGGCTCGTAGGGCTTTAGGAAGTACGAGATTATATCAGCGAGGTTATTTTTTTTTAATCCGTGTATGCTTGTACAAGCAATGTCTTTAACGTAAATTTATGTATGTATAACATAAGGATTCAATTGCAAACAGGCTTTGTAATATAAGAAATTTTGTAATATATTTTAAATTCGATCTATAGGCGTCGCCAATCTTGGTAAACAAACTTATATATTAGTATAGAAACCGATAGATGTGGGCTTATCGTATACAAAATTTGAAACATACGAACAAACATTTCTTTTGGAAGACTAATAAGTACTTATGGTGTAGGAGATTTTCCAAAAGGAAAATTTAAATTTTTGTGTATGTCGGTAGTACTTACCTACCTATACTTAAAATCGTAGTGATAATTATGTTTGAAATATGTCGATCTATTCCAACTGAAAGATCTGTTAATTGTCTGAAGGTAGAAAACTTTTAAGTATTCCTTGTAAAGTGATTGTCAATATAAAAATTAAAAAATAAATCAGTAAAATACATATGTATTTTTTAAACAGTTTTGTACCCAATTTACAAACATAATGAAAAATTTAATACTGAATGATATTTAAAAGAAATAAAATTGTTATTTATACCAAATAACAGCGTAAGAACCCACTCTTTCCAGAAAAGTTTTGGTTAAACATCGAATATTCGTATGATTGAAGTAAGCGCTATCAGTAAATTCGTCATGCCGTTGTGAGTAAGGGAATTTCCTTCGTTCAGCTGACGTTGGCAGAGCAACAACAACCATTGACATAATTCTCAGACCTATATTTATAATGCCCATGCGCCTTTCCTGAAACAGCCTACAAACCACAAGTACTTAGATTTATCCCATGCCTACTTAATAATATTATTAATATTGTACGATTTGTTCAATTCTTTTCCTCGTATTTGGCAATCATCATTACGTAATTATGCTATGCATGATAAATGTCATGGTGAAGCCAATGGATATATATTAATACGTAAAGCAAAAACTTTGTACCTCTTTTTATGAGAATTACGCGGACGGAGGAGTATGAGATTTGGCACAGTTAAAGTTTGTATGGAGAAGGAGTGCAGAAAGCTAATATTTCAATAAATAATGTATTAAATTAGCTATACCTACTTAAAAAAAACCACTAGTGGGCCATCACTATAAATAAATTAATTCTCATAATCAATCAATCAATAAATCATCATAATTACTTATATCATAATTGCTAGTGTAATAATATGTATCATCATCTTCCTAGCGTTATGTCCCATTCTTAGACGGGGTCCGCTTAGACCAAGATCCAGGATTTAGCGAGTCTGGTAATTACATTGAAGCGACTGCCGATCTGACCTTCGTAACCCTAAGATAGGGGAACCAGACAATTTTTGGATCATGGTTACAAATCCAAAGTTGTTTGAATTTGCAGGTTTCATCACGATGTTTTCCTTCACCGTCGAGCTAGTGGTATAAATACGTACATAGACTTGAAAAATCCAGAGGTACGTGCCCGGGTTCGAACCCGCACTTCTCGGTTAAGAGGCGCGTGTCCTAACCATTGAGCTACCACCGCTGTTGTGTAATAATATGTATGTAGGTTTGAATTTAAAAATGATCTCCTTGATGTATACTCATAGCTGTTAGCTTTGTTGTGAAATCAGTGCGGCATAATACAGATATCTGTTACTTTTTCGGGGATTGTGCGCATAATAGCATGCATGTAGGTACTTGTAGTTGCACATCATGATATCTGTGATGTACCAACATCTGCTAGCTTTGTTGTGGCAACGGCATCGTATACCACAGATATCTGGGCGCGTGCTAACGGGCGAGCTCGGAAGCAGAGATTAGCGGCAATAAACCGGCGCGTGCGCTGATACCGCGCATCTCCTGCCAAATTTCACTGCAAGCGCTATATGACGCGCACGGTGCGCAGATGCGTTGTACAATCGGATACGAGAAAAAGAGTATATGGAAAGAGAAGTGTTGAGGAATTACTCCAGATTAAGTTGTCAGGAATTATATATTATATGCTACGTGCCATGGAATTTACATTGCGCCTTAGATTCATTCAAATTTCACAATTTTCTATCTAACCCAGCTCATTGTCCCATGTTGATCTGGGACTTAAAAAGAATGTGTCAACTGCGTTTCTTGCCTAGCATGTCGTCAAAGGCGACTAATGCTATATGGGGTTGTGGGTATGTGATTGTGTAGGCGACGAGCTAGCCACTTGTCACTACTTTTTCACAATTTTCCACCCAACCCAGCCCAGTTTTGTTTTTGGCTATAGAATTTCTTTTAGTCCTTCATATTGATTTGAGTCATCGAGTATCGATGACTGCTGATAAATAAAAAAAAAATGATTAAAAAAAAAAGATAATGGAGCCGTTCCCGCCATCAATAGTACTAGCACATCAACATTACGCGCTCGATGGGATGAGTCACGGTGTTTATACGTTTATCGGCCATCGCGTGTTAGTGCGCGCGCGCCGCGCCCGCCGCCGGGCTAGGGCCGTTCCCAAGTTGCGCATGGATAAAGATCAAAAGTCAAAGTCAAAATATTATTTGTTTATATACATTCAAAACAAACACTTATAAACCAATTAGTGCATCAAACAATAATTGAATCAACCGGTTGAGATTGACGATGTAGAACATGTTACATTTGTGGCGTAATATCGCATATGCCACATTTGGTATTTACCGTGTTTCCAGAAGACGTTAGTGAACCCAGATAGATCCACGACATATAGTTTGGACAGATAGGTACCTGAATAAGTGATAAAATCTAATGAATATATCAACAATTATTTGTTCGAGGCGGGTATTTGAATTCGCTTCCTTTACCTTTCACGTGAAGTCTGAAACATTGAAACAATGGGGCTATCAAATTATTATGTCGTTTTTCATCTTGCCGATGCTTCTGCCAACAGTGCCAACGTACCAGTTATATTAAACTATATACATATGAATGTCCATTCGATTTATCTTCCGGGCAATACAATGAAATCCCAAAGGCTTCAAACCAAAAATAAAGTGCACCACCTAGATTGCGTAGGTCAGATGGAAGTCCATGTAACCAAGGAACAGGGTAATTATATTTCCCCATATAATAAAGTTATTATAATGTCCAGATTTCAGAACTTATCCCTCATCGTACACCAACTGTTTAATAAATAGAGATAGCAAAGAAAATACTAAAGTATCGAAAATGGCTTAAATTGCTACGAGAAAAGGATGGTACGGCCGTGCCGCTTTTTTGCTCGACTTGGCGGGGGCACTACCGTGCCCTCAGATTAATTTACAATGTAGACTCTACATGTATCGAGGTAGTTGGCAGCCCTACGTGGTATAGTCAATCACTCGGACAGTCGGTGTGCGCATGATTTAAGGCGATTAGGATTTAAGAAGATTTGATAATAATGTTTATAACTTAGTATAGTATAGTTATTAAAATGAATTTATTAATAAAAAATAATTAAATTCTCCAGACTGACAGACCTATTCCCTAACTAAGCATATAAGCATGTGCTTTGGATACTAGGTAAACGGATAGACATACTTAAATATGTCTTATATTGAAAAAAAAAAAAAAAAAAATCAATGACCTTTCGCTTTGTTCTAACGAAACCAAAGGTTAAGGGTTGAAATATTGCTAGAAAACAATATTTGCGTAGATATTATATATTTACATATAAACCCACGGAAGACCTGCAATACGTTTCCTTTGTTTAGTATTCTTAACTTGGTGCTCTTAGTAGGCTTATTGCCTCAAAAATTTTGCGCTTCAGTAAATAATTTATCTTCTTTCTATAAATAAGTCAAGGCAATAGTGGGTAGGTAAAAGGTATTTACTTGAGGTATTTTATTGTAAAATACAATCGAATTATCATTGGATCAGTACTCCTATAAGTTTTAATACCCAGCAGTCTAAAGTAGATTAAAAGCTTTGACATTTAAAACTTATATTGGTATTCAATCACAGTGCGCAACATTTTACGAAGTCGGGACGTCTACAAAGACAAATATTGGCAGGCCACAGAACCGGATAGATGGTGGCCTAGACGCAACCTACTGCAATCAGCCGCCCAGCGGCACGCGTGCACAATGCGTCTTAATTTGCACCTACGGACCAATTGCGACAATTAGGGCCCCAACGCGCTGTCAGAACGTTGTTTTAATCAAACTGGTTTTACAATGAAAGCACAGTGAAGAATACGTGTGTAATTATCCGATGTGGTAGTTTGACTTTTTCGACGTGATTTCTTAAGGTTTGACGTAGATTACATGGATCGACGTATGTCAATAGGATCTGCGTAGATTGATGTACGTATACATTAATAATTCAACCTAAGTCAACCTGCATATTTATTGAACGACGTGGAACTTTTAATTAGCTTCTTTTGGTTTTACAGAAGTCTGTCAATTTCTATTAGTAAATGTTCCATCTAACCCAGCCCAGTGTAATTTTTGGCTGAATGTGGTTAAAGGGCTTGGTATCCCTTCGACTACCTTGTACCCCTTCGGGGATTATGGGCGTGATGTTATGTTATGTTACGTTATGTTTTATTGGTAAATATTAGAAGTAGGTTTGCAACTTGGCTACTTTACCTTAGATAATCGCAGGATTTGTATGGTGCTCTTATAAAGCTCTGTATAACTAAAAACTATTGTATTGTAACCTTACCTAGACTTTTACAAATACTCGTTATTTAAGTAAAAATAGCGTCTGTAATAAAATTATTTTTTATATGCTACTATTCTATACTACTACTATACTATTTATATCAAGCTTACTAATAGGTTCATGCCTACTGTTATACGGGATATCTTAATCGCTTTAGGTCTTTAGGTGTATTTTAACTTACTGTACTCTTCTTATACTATACTTGTTGAAATGCACACCGTAGTTTACGGCTTACGGTATCAGTTTACTTGAGGTTGAATTTAAAGTCTCGTTATGAATTTAGTATTCAATGGGCAGTGCGAAATTGTCTTTAATAGGCCTGGGCGACAACGACGAGTTAATTGTCGGAGATGTGATTTGATTACTGCTAGCAGTGTATACTTATATATATAGTAGTGACAAAATAGTATATGAAATATATAAATTGGCACTTATACTAAACTAACTAACTAAACTTCACTCCACTTCCCTAGCGGGGTAGGCAGAGAGAACCGAACGCCACATGGGAAGACTACAATACTACAATGTATATATTGTAGGCATTATTAGCAATTGAATAATTATTTATTTATATAATATAATTAGTTGTATAATTATTTATATAATTATTATCATTGAATTATTAAGTATGAAACAATGTTCCATATTTACTTAAGCTAAGTTTTATTTTGGGATAAATGTGGTTTAAATAAGTTTTTCTCTTGGCCTCTGCCTACCTTTGGGGATTGTGGACGGGGTAGTACCGTCTGTGGGTACATTCTTGTCTTTATTATTATTATTATTGCTATTCATTATCATCATTCAATTAAATTCATAGCGTTACATTACGTTCTTAGTCGGAGTTAGCTTAGATCAATGATATTGCATTTAGCGGCTCTGCTACATTGAAGCAACTGCCTATCTGACCTTTGAAATCGATAAATAAGGGAACCACACAAATTGGATTGCGGTTACACATATATAGTTATTTTGACTGTGCAGGTTCCTTCATGATGCATTATCTCATCGCCGAACAGGTGGTTTAAATCCGTAGTTAGATTTGAAAATACTCAGTTACAGGTTTGAACCCGTATTACTCGCATATGAGTCGCGCGTCCTTAGCATTGAGCTACCGCTGTTCTTGACAGTCCTTATTATTTTCATCATAAAGGCAACGGGCCCATATTTTTGACATTTCGCTAATATCCATCTACCCCAATATAACAGCTCTGTCCTATAATGCAAAACAGCCGTTGATTCTTTTACTAAATATTTGTATTTAATTTTTTATTTTATTTTCAAGATGTACCTATGAACTTGTAATGTGGTAACTTACCGTGATACACGTCTAATTTTTTTTTACGTATTGAATTTTTTTTTATCTGACTGTACTGAATACCTTCAATAATTTGACGGTGTAGTCGGGACTAAAAAAAAAAATATTCATAAGTGTGGACTCCGAACATTTTGTGTCCGAAATGTCAGCAAGCCTTCAAAACATTATTCTATACTCACAAACTCTTGTTAATGTTTATTCATTAATTAGAATATGCAATGTAAGTATTGATGCCTATAATGATTATTAGACAAACAACAAACAGACTCTTAACAAGTCGCAACCACCGCGAATGCACCAAAGCATAACCTAAACACCATCTATTTGTTAGCACACAATCGGAAACATTCCATCTGATATGCATTATTTGCCGAAGAATGTCACATGCCTGTTATTTGTTATGCTAAAACGGTCGAAGCATTAAAAGTCTTGACTTAATGGCAGTTGAAACGCCCGAGCGATCAGCACAAATTACAGCCGTAATCAAACTAACAATTGTTTATAATGAATTAATACATGGAACCGCTGCAGTCGGCAATTATGCAGATTTTATGACTGCAAGCAGTTGCGCCTCATCATCAGGTGAGTAAGGACGTTCGGACGAAGATTGTTACTAGGCTATTTACTTGTGCAAATGACATCTTCTGGGAATGAGGTGATGGATGAAAGAGGGAGGCTTTAACTTTTTTATTAGGGTAATGAATGCATGCTGTGGGAGGTGAACGTGGTGTATGGGAAACTCGGTGCACTTTGAATCGGTAGACCCTCATCGACCAAAGTGGACTAACCGGGATATATTGGGAAACCCTTCATCGCTGGAGTGGTGATGCTGTTGGCGCTCTGGTAAAATCTTCCACAGCAAGGGACGCCTCCAAAGCACTATGCTCTGGTGTGGATAGCTCTGCTATGAGTTACTCTGCTATGGGCGGTTCTGCCACTCTGGGTGGAAATGGTTGAGCGTGCTTGAAGATTAAATTCTGATATCAATATTACTGAAAATTAAGAGTCTATATTATATTGATTCCAAAAATGCGATGAAAATTAAAACAACATGGGTGAATTGAGGTGTTGGTTCAAACCCAGACACGTACTTCTATGACCATTTGGAAACCTAGGGATGGTTTACATTAGATTAAACTTAATAGAACACGCTCGGTAAACTACATTTTAAAAAACTATGGATGTGTAACCAGGTTTCAATTTGTTGGTTATTTTCTCCTCATCAAACAGTGACGTAGGTTAAGTGGCAGTTGTTTTAATAAACAAGACTAGCTATATCTAGGATCATAATCGAAGCGGATCCCGACAAGGAAAAGGATTAGGTATTGCAATCCAGCGTCATATTTAGATAAAACCAGCATGACGCAGAATCCAGCTTAGCTAAAATTGTGCTGGACTCAGCTGGATTGCATGATCCAGCATTCCAATTTCTAGTAGGGGTCGAAATAAATAAATAAATAATAAATATCCGACTACATCACATACATTGATCTGACTCCGAGGTAAGTAGCTTAAGCACTTGTATTACGGATATCAGAATCAACAGTGGTATTACAAATATATACTTAGATATTGGATATTAACACGCAGACACAGAACAAACACAAGTATTCATAATACGAATGTTTGTCCTGTGTGGGGGTCCAACCCACAACTCTTGGCGCATGGGGCAGGGTCACTACCGAATGCGCCATCCAGTCAGTCAAATCCGACAGCATTGTACCATAAAAATGTCGTCGGATCCACCATAGCTAAAGTAATGCTGGGTCTAGCTTAATTGGTGGACCTGGATTGCAATAGCCAAACAGGATATACCGCTAGGAAGATGACGACTCCAAAAATAGATAGTTAAGTTTGATTACATGAAGTAATACAATATATTTAATGTTGTATTTGTATGCTTTGGCAAACACATTTAAAATTGAATTCAACATGCATATCCTTTAATATTTACATAGCAGTGCGTTAAATGATTAAATTCCTTCTATAAATAATTGTGAAGTGAGAACTGACGTAATCCTTTACTTAGATATTAAATCACTTTAAGTTCAATTACACGGGTGTCAAATGCTTGAATAATTAGTTTTCTCGGCTCCAATTAAAATTGTTTACGAGTGACACCACCATTGTTAGTACATTTATTGTTATGTTATATAGTTTTATTGATTTGCCATCTATAGTCACGAGTAGGGCTGATTGAAAGTTGGCAATGCTCCTACAAGGATGCTGTAAGAAAATTATTTCGGCCTTAATATTTAGAGGCCGTTCGATGAAGAAAATTACCGTTACACTTTCTTATCACCAATCAGAAAAGAGAAAGATAAATATATGAGTCATTTGTAATCCATTTAAAAAAAATTGTTCCATGATTGTCAATGTCAATTTATTGCATGATTATAAAAATGAATTATTATCAATGATCCGTTTGATATAATGTTTAAAGATTCTGGCCACGAAACTAAAAACCGGGGGTTTGTATCGTCATGGGACTAACACTGATTTAATCTGTAAGCAAGTTGAGTAGATAATAAATACATATATACTATGTGTTTCAATAACTTACCTTAAATACAAATATTAATTAAGCTGCTTAATATAAATTTTAGCTTATTTACTGGAAAACAACTGTTTTAGAGAATGTTGTGTATACCTATTTTGGTGATCATATTAAAACTGTAACCTCTGTTAAACTTTACTATGAATGTGTATGTGTTTACCAACAGCAATCTGTTGGTGTACCATTTATCTATACTTATAATAAATCTGTAGAGAGGTCAATTCTGTACATGAAATATATTTTCAAAATAACTATTAGGGGTGATTAGTGATCGATACTGATGCCAAAAATGCAATCAGTAAATTTTTTGTCTGTCTGTCTGTCTGTCTGTCTGTATGTATGTTCCTTATAGAAACAAAAACTACTCGACGGATTTTAACAAAACTTGGTACAATTATTCTTTATACTCCTGGGCCGGTTATAGTATACTTTTCATCACGCTACAATCAATAGGAGCAGAGTAGTGAAGGGAAATGTTCGAAAACGGGAGAAGTTACTCCATTTTTTTAGCTTCCGTCGCGTTTGCAGCCTTAATGGTTAAAGTTACATAGAAATCATGTATGACGGAAATAGTCTTTATAATATTAACCATAAACGCGGGTGACACCGCTGGCACAGCTAGTAATAAATAAGAGGAAATGTTCATTTGTTAAAAATTTTCATTTCTTCGAATCATGGACGTTTATAGGCCCGTTTAAATATACTTAGCTGTGGTCAAGTATATATCTATAGTACCCACGAGGATATAATGCTAAGTTAAAATGAACATGTCATTGTACGGTAACCCTATTCAGAAGGAAAAAGCATGATTGATCTAATGACAATGGTCTTATGGTTACAATTAAGGCAGTTATGTGACATTGATGAAGTCATTATATTGAAATAACTCAGTAGATAATAATAGTACTGAATAATTAAAATACGGTAGTGATAGTTGGTGGGGTATTTTCCTCAAACAAAAAAATATAGTCCGTAAGTCAGATTATCAAATTATATTTTACGTACCTCGTGACGCCACGTGGTACTTTAACGCGCTGTATCTTCATCAGTTTTAGTTTTCTAAGAATTGTTTTTGTAATCTCAATAATGACTATAAAATAAATTGTTAAATAGCCTTTTTACATTATAAAACAAAAATTATTTAAAATCATAAATGCATAGAGCCTGTATATAAAGGATTATAAATGTCCGTGAGAATTAAATGACCGTGCGGTTTTATTGGCTTACCTCTCTCAAGGAAATAACGTGAAGCTACCTTAGTATATTGGTTCAAATAAAATTAAACCAACTGAATATTAAAATTATACTGGAAATTTGTAGAAGAAATAAATAAACGTGGTAGGCCTATAAATAAATAAAATTAATATAAGATTAGAAAAACCGGCCAAGTGCGAGTCGGACTCGCGCACGAAGGGTTCCGTATTATCCTTACAACATTAGTTAGACACTAAACAACGAAATATTCTGTGAAAATTTCATGTGTCTATCTGTCGCCGTTATTAATATCAAGCAAATAACGGCACTAAAATCACGTTTGTTGTGTGGGAGCCCTTAAATATTAATTTTAATTTAATTTCATTATTAAAGTATTTTTCACGGTTCATGAGATACAGACTGGTGACAGACGGACAGCAGAGTCTTAGTAATAGGGTCCCGTTTTCACCCTTTGGGTACGGAACCCAAAAAAAACATAAGTCTTCATCTTCAAGGAAGCACTGATGCAGACAGTAAATGTAAATGCGTGAATGAAAATACGTATACGTATTGGCGGGTGCACTGCCGCACCCTCAGACCACAACAACCACAACCTACCAAACTGTATACAACCCTAATGAGATTGCAGATTATAGTATACGTTACGGAGTGAAAGGCTGGAAGGTAATAAAGGGCTCAGAAAAGAATATAAATAATATAATATAAGGAATAAAGAAATACGTGCACAAGCCAATTCAGCAATATGACAGACGGAATTTGACGATGTTACCAACTGGCCGCAAGGCCAGTTTAAACCTTTTTTGATAACATTATATTTTATACTTCTTTTTTATATTGTCAAATTCCTTCTGTCATATTGCTGAATTGGCTTGTGCCACGTATTTCTTTATTCCTTGTTATTCCTTATATTATATTATTTAAATTCTTTTCTGAGCCCTTTATTACCTTCCATTTTTTCACTCCGTAACAGTATACTTTGTTCCAAAGATACCCATATCTTTTTACTATTCAGTTCTTTATTGATATTCTTATATCGTATTGTTGCATCGGCTCATTCGGTCGAAACAAACAAACAAAACATTGCCAGATTAATAAAATGACTAAGGCCAATACAAAAGTCAAACGCAGCTTAACAAAGACAAATTCTTCCGTGCGTAAAGAATAGTACATTTAACCTCTAAAACCAACGAGGAGAGCAAACAACTCTTTGTACGTCTATCAAAGACAATAATCAATTAATATGAACGTCACTGTTCTTTATCGGGCAGTGCTAGCAAGCATGGCGTCATTCCTAAGTTGAACAAGGGCCGTTTTGGCAAAAATGCGCGATTCCAATGCGGTTTGCTAGGTGGTCGTCACTGGTGAGTAATGGATCGAGCAGGAAATGAACGGGAATTGGTGATGATAGAAGGTGATCTTGCTCAGTGCATGCGTACTGAGATTGAAGAGAGGACATGACTAGAGACATGATTATAGGTAACGTAAAATGCAAACGTATTCTTGCAAATATTGACGAAACGTGGTTTTTAGTTTCAATAAATATAAAAATGTACTACAATTTAAAATATGAAAAGCTTTATTTTTTACGTCTATTTTAATCATTATATCAAATTTGTTTCGAATACAAAACATTTGGATAGATTTGACAAAACAGCCTACCTCGAAAGTAGGATAATGTAGTAGGATAAGAAATAGAAAATGGATGGCACATTTTGGATATCTTAGCCAATTTATATACATACCAACACACCAGCAATCCCCGAAGAGGGCAGACCCAAGAAGCAATAAGATCCTTAAACCAAACTTAGCCATCAATATAATTAGCAAGTGGATCATGGTTGTGTGGTTTAAAATATATACATAGGTACATAAGTGTAGATGTTTTTTTAGAACCAGCCTAAATATACTAAACTATTCGTCGCAATGATGACCGAGCCAACCTCCAGCTTCATTTAGAAGAACACCAATTGTCACAATGTTCCCACGCTAAAAATAAACTCCATAGAAGCACAATACTAAAGAATAATTGTGTGTATCGCCGTTTTTGTTAGACAAACGACCCGGTCTAGACTTTGGAGATTCATATCGGTTAGCGCCGTGGAAAATTGCTTGGGAAGGTCTGGTCTCATAACTAAAACAACACCACAATGTTAAGGTGTTGTTTTACTTATTGACCTATAGTTATTGACTTGGTATCAGAAACTGATGTACACTTTGATTCATCAGTTTCAGATAACAAGATTATTATGTAATAATAACAAAACGTTGATTTCTATGTTAATTAAAATGTAAACGTTGTTTCTTCACATGTATGTACATACTATAGATAATGACTTTTTTACAATTCCAAATTATCTAGTGCCAATGTAAAATTTTAATTTTCAAAAATAAATTATAGATTTTGGCAAAATAAACAATTTTAAATATATAATTGTGATAAATGACAATGGCGATAAAAGGAAATTACAACTAAGTAACTATTTTCAAGCCAATACCTAGCAGGTTAGACAGAGAGAACCGATTCGTCACCTTACACAACTCACTGGCTTCTTTGACATTCACAAACCATCTTATTTGTCTAATGGAATGCGCCATAACATGCGTTATTCTACTGGTAGTAAGACTGTTAATTTATTCCTTAATCTTTCATACAATGAGACAGACTAGCTTCCAATCGAATTGGCAAAAGTTAGTAGGTACTCACGCGATTGCTTTAAACTAGACTATCTCGCTGCCAAGGTAGCTTGCCAGACCGACGAAATTCCCACTCGCTAGCTTGCACGGTGATGGGATTTGGCAAATCCTGCCGGAACAATTGCTTCTTGTTATGGGGATCGAATGCCAAAGCCTTGACGATTATTTTGTACGAGAACTGGATTTTTGGAAGATTTCTCTTGAAGTGAAAAGTGAATCAGGAATTAATGGGGTGATTACTGATACTATTTGTTGATACTGTTTTTATTTGTAGAATTGTTTTCAGACCGTGTCATATTAACTCTTTATCTTTCTGCTAATTTTACGCGCCTTATAAACTTTCAACACAAGAAGTTAGCCGGTTGGCTCAAATTGTTAATTTTACTGTGAAAAAAAAAGCGTTCATCCTGCATACAAACGCACTTTTTTCCGTTTAGTTAGAATATTAGTAGAAAAAAAAAATCAATATGCTTATAATCTAAATGATAGAAGATATTTCCTACTCTCGAGCTTTAGTTCATAATAAAAATAATAGTCCAGTCAATAAAGCCTTAACTTTGCCATTTTGAGTTGAAAGGATGGGACCAACGGGAAAATTTGCGTGAGTACTAGGTATTTAATACTTCAAAAAGTCAGGTCTCTGACTCATCAGGTTAGCTAAAAAAAGGGGGGAAAGATCGAAAAAAGCACTTTTTCAAAAATAACTCATGAATGGTTCAAAATATCGAAAAATGCTTCAAGTAAATGTTATAAATAATTACATTTCCTACAAAAAAGGTCATGTAACATTTTTGCATAAGGATTTTATATAAGGATCTAAAAAAAATATGGTACATTTTACCCATTATCATGTATTTGCAATTCATCCAACTTACCATCAAGTCATTTAGTAGTGCATTGTCATAGACAACACGTGATTGTGATCATCGCCAATGACGACATGTTGATTATTGATATGCTATTTTGTCATGATTGGGGGCGTGCGCGCATCAATATCATAATAAATAACCTTTATGGATGCCATTTGGAGTCAGTTACGAGCTAGTCACGAAGTCACGAGAGACTTTTAAAAGCATTTTTAGGGTTCTGTACCTCAAAGCGAGAAACTAATTCTTATATCATTTGGATGTCAATAAAGAACATTCCCACTAAAACAAATAAATGTACTTGTCAGCTTAATACTGTAAATCTTGTGAGCCAATTAGAACGCAGTAACTGGTACGTTGGTGTGGTCAAATTATTCTCAAACAATTGATCATATTAGCATTTTACTTAAAAAGAATTTGCCAACTGTGTTTTTTGCCTAGCATGTCGTAAAAGGCGACTAATGGTATATGGGGTTTTGGGTTTGTGTTGTGTAGGCGACGAGCTAGCCACTTGTCACTACTTTTTCACAATTTTCCATCTAACCCAGCCCATTATTCCGTGTTGGTCTGGGACTTATAAATAATGTGCCAACTGTGTTTCTTGTCTAGCTTGTCGTAAAATGTGACTAATGGTGTATCGGGTTTTGGGTATGTGATTGTGTAGGCGACAAACTTGTCACTACTTTTTCACAATTTTCCATCTAACCCAGCCCAGTTTTATTTTTGGCTGAATGTGGTTAAAGTGGCTTGCTGTCCCTTTAACTCTACCTACCCCTTCGGGGATTATGGGCGTGATGTTATTATATATATATATGTTCTGTATGATTTCATGACAGACAAGAAGTAACACTTTACAGAATAGGTAAATAGGAATTGACAAATATCTTTTTTTATGTATCGTTATTAATATTTATATAATGGGTAGACGACATCTACATTACTTTGGGGCCATCATACTGGACCCGTGTAGCTGAAGACAGAGTGCAGAGGAAACAGTTGGAGAAGGCCTATGCCAAGAGGCACACCGAGCTGCGGGATATTATCAATATACATATATAAAAATCAATGCCACTTTTCGTTGTAATTTTATAACTCAAGAATGGGCTCTCCTATCCGAACAAAATGTTTAGGCTTTGTTCGGACTATTTAGTAGATGGTTTATGTGAAGTTTGCACAAAATCGGTAGAGCGGATCTTCATTTTTCATATTGTTAATATTTCACTTTATACATAGCGAACCACGTAACGGCCCGCTAGTACAACACAAATATAAAAACAGCAAAATCTATATGCACATACACCCAGAATACTAGTGCTGATGTGGCGACTCTCGGGTTGCTGCAATACATGCTGAGGCTCGCACCTTGTTGGCCATAACTGTATAAGATTTTGTCTCATATGTCTATGACAAAAAAAAAGAATGTGCCAACTGTGGTTCTTGCCTAGCATGTCGTAAGAGGCGACTAATGGTTTACGGGCTTTTGGGTATGTGACTGAGTAGGCGACGAGCTAGCCACTTGTCACTCCTTTTTCACAGCTTTCTATCCAACCCAGCCCACTGTCCCATGTTGGTCTGGAACATAAAAAAAATGTGCCAACTGTGGTTCTTGCCTAGCATGTCGTAAAGGCGACTAATAGTATATCGGGTTTTGGGTGTGTGATTGTGTAGGTGACAGGTTAGCCGCTTGTCACTGCTTTTTCACAATTTTTCATCTAACCCAGCCCGGCTTTGTTTTTGGCTGAATGTGGTTGAAGGGGCATGCTGTCCCTTTGACTTTGCCTTTTTGTTATCTTTAGAAGGTTAGTTTAGGAGATGATAATGCTACAATTACTAACACTAATATATATTTGGCTGGTGTCCCATTGTAGTTGCACTAGATGTATTTTTTTTCTTGATGCATGTTTCTTTATACCCAGCATAATCTGTTCAGGTTCGGTAAATGATCGAAAAATTTAATTAGAGATCATTTGAGATTAGTTGAATAATTAATTAAAAGCTAATGCAATATTTGAGGGTTAATTGGTTTAGATAATGCTAGTCACTTTTGTAGGTTAGGTATTGGTGCTGTGGCTGGAATTTTTCTAGCAACAGGATGAGTAAACGTGAAATTTTAAATAACTAAACATACTATAAAATATACTATGCGTTACCGTGATTCAATTTGATTAGTTAGCTCATCTAACTATAAATGTGTTAGGGATTAATGTTGTGGTTGGACTTTTACTAGCTCGACGATGAGAGAAAACGTGACATTTTAACACGGACTAGTAAAAATAGAAGGACTCCGTGCTGACATACTACAGCGTGAACCCACCATTATGCATATGTGAGTGAGACTTAGGAATACAAGATATCAGAAATTTGGAGCGCTTATGTCAATGTGTGACGTAAGTTGCGTGGCAAGTTAGAGCTTTGCAGATGCCTAAACATCTACTTAGTGGCGCAGAGTCCTTCTTTTCTAACTAGTCCATGCATTATATATGGCTCAGCATGTTCCAATTTATTTCGATCTCCCGTCGAAGGGTATTTAACCTTTAGAAGGGAGAACGATATCAATACCAATAACCACGAATACTAGGATCGGTATAACTTTAGGTAGCTGGTGATAAGGGAAATCTATACTCTAGTGTTTTCAATTCAATATACTAAGATAAACGTAGCGTATGATAAGATAAACAGACATAATAATTTGGGATTAGTGCCAGGATGATGATGAGTCTAAGTGCTGCAATTTTAGATAACAATATTATTACTACTGAGAGGCCATTACATCTCAATGCAGGAAATAGGTCTTTTGATTCTAGCTTTCAGTCTGGATCTAAATCTAGATTATTTATATTTTGACATATAAAATATGAATAGGTAATCTATTCAACGTACCGATCGTAACGGAGTACAATATTTGTTTTTAATTATGTTGCAGTAATTATTAAATTCAGTTGTACAAAAACGTCTATTTCCCGATATTTTTGGTTTCTGGTTGTGAGACTGAATTCTCTCAGATAGAAACCGGGCGTGGTTGGATTTTCACTTATTCAGTCGATTAAGTTAGTTATTAAGACGTATGTGATAAAATAAAGGAACAAAGCCATTGTTTATAATTAAAGTTTGAATACATTTTTATAAAATCATCTTGTTGTTTATTTGGAGTTATTATCGCAAGCTGAACATTTTTAAATCCTACATAAGTAAATGGCTTTTGAAATGGCTCTGTATGTGAATACTTGCCAAATTTACTAGTCATGATGCTGTAGTAAAACATTAGATATGATCTCCTTTATTTAAAGTTTGCCTCCATTAAAATGTATTTACAATTTCTTCACTAAATTAACTTTAGCATGCTAATTACTAAACTTCTTATCATCGTTTGAACAGAGATTGCAGAGTTCAGTAGTATGTTAACGGTAAATTACTGACAATATTAGCAAATTTCAGAATTAATTCATGACATCAATTTAATGGTTTTCTGGTAGTATCTATGATAAAAATAAAAACAATGTATTAAATAAAAACAATCCATTTATCTGTAACTTTATTCCAGGTACTCATTCGAAGACGAAAATTATACTTAAATCACAATGTCAAAAGGTCCTAGTGTCTATATCACTTGTAACTTAACTGCTCAATACGTTTCTAAGTAGACTTAATTCAAGTTGAATTTTGTTGAACTTAATTCAGATTAAAATCGGTATGTGGGATAAGAATACCGCTGTTAATCTGACTTAACTTCGGAATATAAATTATATCAGGAATTTGTAGCTTTGAATAATTTCACAGCTTATATACACAGTTTCTCGGAAAGCCGCCTCTACCATCCAGAATCCTTACAAAAACGGCTCAAAGTTGTTTTTTGTGGACACAATCACGTCCGTTTAGACCACTGGCTCTCAAACTTACAGTATACGCCCCTGTATTTCCAACGCCCCCCTTCTCTGTTATTTAAACGTTAGCTAACTATGATGAATTATGTATATTTTTCAGTCATATATTGCAGGAATAAAGACTAAATAATCGATTGAATTTCATTTAAAATATTCAATCTGACTCCAACATTGAGAACTACATATTATACTGTCTTAAAAACACACACTTCTTCCGGGGTCCTTGTCTGCGTAGGCCTGACTATTACCTACATGGGGCGTTATCGTCCACTTTGAGAAACACTCTGTAGATCTTTAATAGTCCCATTCAGAAGGCAGCCAAAGTGTTTAATCCGGCAATAACATTCGATGCGCGCTCGGCCCCGACGTCGTTTTTTCCCGAGTGATAAAGGATTTTATGTCATAAGCTGTTAGGGGCGTTGGGTTGATTTATACGTCTGGTATTAATGTCGTGAGGTGTAAAGGCGACCGGGTATTGCCTTCAGGGTTGTACCACTATTCATATTACCTATTGATAAGATATCATTCAGAAAATTTAACACAGTTTGGCACAACTAAATTAAATTTATGACAGGCAAATAATATTATTTTCTTAACAAAGTACCAAAAATATTTACACAATTCACTGCGTTACGTTAGATCAATATTTTCCTCGCACACATAGGTGTTAACCACATTTTAGTTACTGTATTCAATTGTTTAAGTGTGATCCAGTGACAATATTTTGTTATACAAACATTCTCAATTAAAATGTTAGCTGGAGACTCTGGCAACCCTAAGTCGGTCCCGTTTTTTGTGCGCGGCGCATTATATGCGCCGATGCGCCGGCGCCGCACAGGCACAGCTGATCGAGCGATTAAAGCGAAGCCGTTTCCCAATTGAGCGCTAGTCGCGATACGGTGATTCAATTGTTCCTTTGAAATTACGTGAGCAGGTAACATTTGTTGTATTGTGACGATAGGGCGTCAAATGCGGGCAAAATGTTTTTGTTAACTTTTATTGAAGCATCAACCTTCCTACGTATTTGTGTATAATTAATTGGATTATACGAAAAAAAAAAACGCATTTGAAATGTTACATATTGCAGGTATTAACGTATATATTAAGTATTTTGGGTAATAAATGGAAACCTACCCCGCTAGGGAAGTGGCGTGAAGTAGTTAGTAAGTTAGTTAGTTATAAATGGAAACCAATATTGTATTTATCAATGAAATGATCCCAAGGAACGTGTTTGGAACCTCCGACAAAAAAGGTTTTTGATCTGAGTTTGAAACCTTATATTTTAGACAGAGTTAATTTATCAAAAAATAATAAAACATCAATAGCTAAAAGACTTTTATAAAATTTTATATATAAATGAATTTTAACTTAACATGTTCTACTTGTTTGGGAGGAGTCATGCAGTTTAAATTATCGAATGACCTCAGTAATCATCTTACTGCATCATCCAATCATTTTGTGATTGACATACCGGAACATAACGATGATTGAGTAATGTTTTCTATATATAAATTGGCACTTATTTCAATTGTCTCAATTTATTGTATCTATTTATTCTATCGAATTTAATTTAGAATAGAATAGAATAGAATAGGGAAGCTTTATTTGCTAATTTAATTTAGTTAATGGCAATTTTTTTATATTTTATATATAGCCTATATATATTCTATTTTTAAAAGCGGTCAAAGATTTATAGTTTCTTTTGGTTAGATTCTGTATGGTCATGAGCACATTTACAAAAAAAAAATAGAAAATATTTTACTATTTTAATACTTTTTATTTTGCTACAACAATAAATATAATATTGCTGATCTCTATCGGATACCTGGTGTTGGCTTTTAATTTACACTATTTAAGTATGTATTTTCAAAGTAGATACATAATATCGTCACTGTATATCTGCATCCATGCGTCAATACGCCTCACAGCACCGACCTCATAAAACTCCATCGCCCGTCTTACACAGATCGTTCTAAAAATAGGCTTTTATTGCGCGAATTAACTTAAAGCTTCCTCGAGTGCGCTGTTAACTTTATTTATTTTATCTGTTGTCAAAGGAAATCTTGGTTTGTTGTTTAATAAAAAATATTTGTTGAAGTCCCATGTTGGTTAAAGTAATCATCAACCAATCACGTAAAATACAGTGGGTACTAATCCCACCAAGGGTAATGTTCATGTGCTAAACATGTTGTCAATTCTTCATAATGAACTAATTCTAAATTCGGATATTTAACAAATCTTATAACTATATTTTGTTTACCTTTAACGCCCATTTATGGCGCCAAAGTTTGCATCTTCGGTTAAAGTTTAATGTTGTAAGAGAATGCTGTTATCGAATTAAGAAATTTAAAAAATTACATTTATTTCAATACCAATTTGTTTATCTGTACATTTAATGCCAATAAATTATTCAATTGAATAAATTTGTAATAACTACATATTATTGTGGTGACTCACATTCCTCTATAATAGGAGAGCGTAATGATTTATTTAAAAGGTATGCATAAGGGCCCGCTCAATTGAAGAACTCCTAATATTCTTCTCAGAAGTGGGCCGACATTCCTCGGTCATATCCTGGCGTCTGACTTACTAGTGTATTTGTCTAACTCAGCTCTATAGGGTGTTACAGAAATATGAGATAATGATCCCATTATTATTCTATAGAAAAACCACGTTGTTCCAAAATACAGACGGTAAATTTTCATATTTTATTATATGAACCCGGTTAATTGTGTTATTGTTTTTATGTTTATTTAAATAGAGCAAGGCGATCAGTTCGCGTATGTTCTACCGGAGCCCCTGTATATTTAATATATTTATTTTGATGAGTAAATTATAAATGGTAATCATAAAAAAATATATTTATGTACATTGAACATGATTTAAAAAACAATGGTCATCATCTTCCTAGCGTTATGTCCCGTGCTTAGACGGGGTCCGCTTATACCATGATCCAGGATGTAGCAAGTCTGGTAATTACATTGAAGCGACTGCCGATCTGACCTTCGTAACCCTAAGATAGGGGAACCAGACAATTTTTGGATTATGGTTACAAATCCAAAGTTATTTGAATTTGCAGGTTTCATCACGATGTTTTCCCTCACCGTCGAGCTAGTGGTATAAATACGTACATAGATTTGAAAAATCCAGAGGTACGTGCCCGGGTTTGAACCCGCACTCCTCGGTTAAGAGGCGCGTGTCCTTGCCATTGAGCTACCACCGCTCCATTAAGCACCATTTAAAAAACAATGGTATCCTTCATAAATCTTGCTGTGAACAATTTTGGTTGCCGTGCTTACATTTTTGACTTATATTATACAGTACTAGTTTGGAGCTAAGAAATTGTATTTATTTGTACTCTCTTTTACAATACAACATTCTTTGATGTTGAATCACTGTGAAAATTATACGTAGCCTACTTTGCTGGGAAGCTTGTACCAATATTGTTTTTAGAAGTGGGCCGTAATTTTTCGTTAATATTTCGGCGACCGACTTACTGGTGTATCACTTCACTGGGCTCTACGTATATAGGATGTTGTGCACGCTCATGAGGGAAAATAATAATTATGGCATTTGGCAAAGTATTTTTTTCCTTTTAATAACCTTTAATAAAAAAGTCTTGATTGATGAGAAAGGGACATAATGATAGAAATATGATGATTACTTATAGTTTTTAATTCAAATTTACAGATTGTCAAACCAATTCCCTAGTTCCAAACTAAGCTTATGCTTGTGCTATGGATACTAGGCGAACGGATATACATATATACTTAAATACGTTTATAAACATCCACGACTCGAGTATAAATGTCCACGTTCATCACGCGAAACATCATCCCTAGCGGGATTCGAACCCGCGAACCTTGGTTACGTGGCCAGGGTCTCCGACCACTCGACCAACCGGCCAGTCAATTTTATTTCTTAGTTCTAATAAATTTAATTGTTATTTATTGTATAATATTATACATATGTGTATTGTATTATTCCATCTAACCCAGCCCAGTTTTATTCTTTGGCCAAATGCGGTTAAGGGGAAGTAGAGACCTTTGACCTTGCCTACCCCTTCGGTGATTGCGGCGTGATAATATGTATGTATGTATGTAATACTAGCTTCTGCCCGCGGCTTCGCTCGTGTGGTACATCGATGAAACATGGCCTATATGTTATTCGGGTGCATGAGTTATATTATTCTAAAGTTTCATTTAAATCCATTCAGTAGTTTTTTTGTGAAAGAGTAACAAACATCCATCCAAACATACAAACTTTCACATTTATAATATTAGTAGGATTATATTTATGAAGGTAATATATATTGCATCGTTGGAACAGCCAACATCAATGTACGCAAATAATTAAGAAATATTCTTAATTAATACGCTATTTCTTGTATTCTAATATTTTGCAATTGAAATAAAGCTGAACAACCAGTAAATCATAAAATAATTAGGAGTATAGTTTTGCTTATTAAATCAAAAGGTAAACAATAATGATTTAAGTTAATAGAGGAATGGTAAGTTAGGCTATAGCTTCATGCGCGTGGTGTTATATTGATAAATGCATCCATGTAATTATTCGCAATTGTTTATCAATAAATATAACTTTAAAATTACGTAAAATTGTATAATAACCATGCTCTTTTTACTATATATTATTAATAAAAAAATTATAAAATTAAACGGTTTATTTGATTTTAACACGATATGACATAGTTTTCAAAGACTGTTATAACTAAAATAACATAGAAAAAATGTAGGCGATGTCACAAGCGATCACTAGTATTTCACATATTTGCGGCATTTAATCTATGCTCCAATTAACTCAACCATTTCGACGCCAGACGTACCGACACAAATTAGCATCTGCTGTCAGTGAGAATATAGGCACGGACATACTACATGGAAGCCTTCTTGTATACCTTATACTAGCTTCTGCCCGCGGCTTTGCTCGCGTGGTACATCGATAAAACATAGCCTATATGTTATTCGGGTGTATGAGCTACATTATTCTAAAGTTTCATTAAAATCTATTAAGTAGTTTTTGCGTGAAAGAGAACCAAACATCCACACATTCAAACAAACTTTCGCATTTATAATTAGTAGGATTGCAGCGTCCCGCGGTTTTACTCGCGTCATTCCTGTTCCCGTGGGAATACGGCGATAAAATATAGCCTATGTTACTCGCTGATAAAGTAGCTTTCCACAGGTGAAAGAATTTTTCAAATCGGTCCTGTAGTTTCGTCTATTCAATATAAAAAAATAATCAAATCTCAAATCATTAATTTGTCCTATGATGGTCTGGGACTAAAAAAAAATTACGAACTGTAATCCTTGCCCACCATGTAGTAAAAGGCGACTAATGGTGTATTGGGCTGGATATTTCGCTTGTGATTGATGTAGGCGACGAGCTAGCACTTGTCACTTTTTTACAATTTTATAACTAACCCAACCAACATTACTTTTTGACTAACTAACTAAACTTTTTGACAAAAGTAGTTTAAGGTATTTTATTGTTCCTTGGAATTTACCTACTTTTTCAGCGACTACAGACGAAATGGTACGTATATATGCATGTATGCATAGCCGTAAATGCGCTCTAGTCGTTGACCGATCCGGTGGTTTATTTTTGGACACACTGTATATGCGGAGGCGGTCAGACGGCCTGTCGCTAAGGGACACTATTCACGGTTTTTTTACAACCTTTAGGGTCCTTTAAGACTTCCTAAAAGGTTCTATCTTAAACATAACAATTATTTTATCGAAGCAATACTGCCTAAGACACTAATAGCCAATTTGTATTTAAATTCTTTCTTTGTAACTACCTGGGTACTGTGAAACGCCTTTAAAAACGGTAATAATTAATGCAGCTACAAAACCCACAGAAAGATGTTTGAAATAATATAGGTAGGCATAATTAAATATACTTACATCTATCATATTATATGAAACAGAATTACATTTTATTGTTTGTTTGATATCTACTAACAATTAATTGAGCATATAAAATACAATACGGGTTCTACTATACCTATAAAATCTATTAAATTCAAATTAACTCAATGTTTTGAGTCAATAAAAATATTAAGTAACAATCCATCTCAGATGTGTCTATGTCACATATTATTAGAATCTTAGATATGCTTTATTTATTGTATTGTACGGAATTCTCTGTGTATAGCCACAGTTTGCACCTGACCATTTCTTTCATCCCCTCGCGAACAAAACGTTTCATTGAACGGGCCCGTGAATGAAATTCCTTACCTCTAAGCGCCTCCAAAAAAACTGTTTCTGAATGAACTTCCTTTGGCGTAAATTCTTGTCTTGCGCTAAAGAATTCAGTGTTAGAAAAACTGTGTATAATACCCTTCGGTGTGGCATCCTTCAGCGTATCGAACATGGCGTTTCGGATAGGATTTGTATAATGTGCGATTAGTGGGTTTGTACACGGTAAGGAAGAATAAGGCCTCAAAGAACGAGCGAATGTGCAATTTAATGGTAGTTAAAGTCCTTCTCATTCTCGTTCTCATTTTAGGAACTTTAGTTCAGAATTAGACTATTTTATATTATACAAGCAGCGCCCCGCGGTTTTAACCGCGTAGTTCCCGTTCCCGGGGGATGTGGGGATAAAATATAGCCTATGTTACATCTGGATAATGTAGCTTTCCAATGATAAAAACATTTTTGGAATCGGCGCAGTAGTTTTTGAGTTTATTCATTACAAACATACATCTTCCTAGCGTTATGTCCTGTGTTTAGACGGGGTCCGCTTAGACCATGATCCAGGATTGAGCGAGTCTGGTAATTACATTGAAGCGACTGCCGATCTGACCTTCGTAGCCCTAAGATAGGGGAACCAGACAATTTTTGGATCATAGTTACAAATCCAAAGTTGTTTGAATTTGCAGGTTTCATCATGATGTTTTCCTTTACCGTCGAGCTAGTGGTATAAATACGTATATAGACTTGAAAAATCCAGAGGTAGGTGCCTGGGTTTGAACCCGCACTCCTCGGTTAAGAGGCGCGTGTCCTTACCATTGAGCTACCACCGCTCCCTTATTACAAACATATACACACACAAAAATACAAATCTTTCCTCTTTATAATATTAGTATAGATTATATTCAATGATAAGTTGGTAGGTAGTTCATAAAATATTATAATAAATGGAATCACGATCTAGGAGGATATTATAGGTATTTTTGCCATTAGCAGATGCTAGTTATAATAAACTAATAATTATTTACTAAATTTTCGTAAATATTATTACAAACCTAGAACGACCAATCGCTGACTTAATTAAGTTGACAATCGGTTGCACGGCATAGTGGATAGCATACAAACATAAATTCATTTTTAACCCCCGACGCAAAAACAGAGGTGTTATAAGTTTGACGTGTCTGTCTGTGTGTGTTATGTGTGTGTGTATATATATAAATTTATTATAAGTAAAAACTAAATTCTACACTGACACTGGCAATGAATACTAATTCAAAACATTCAGTTTATAACTGATTTATCTTATAATTAATTATTCAAATGTGTATTCGATATGGTTTTATCTCGTTACACCGTTTACAAAACATTGAATATTGATGGTAAGATTGTCCATAACGATTAAAGGTTGATTGTTTAACGATAGGTTTCTATTATTCTGAATAATTATTTTATTCAAAAGGATATAAGCAGTAGGATGGGACACTATTATGTCCATGTATACTTCAGTGTGGGAAGATGGTGTATTTATAATGGAACTTGCGTCACTGAGATGGAAAGTGTTGGTAGGCAATTCTAAGTGCTTATTTACGATAGGAAAAATAAACTTTATTTAATTAAATATACTATTTTATAACTCTGTTTCCTGTACTCTCTCTATTGCTAAACGTCCGTTCTGAAATTTATATTCAATTATTTTTATATACGATCATATCGCCCTCAATAAATTATTTACATATTAATAATGGAATCGCGGGAGTGTGTATGTGATTTTATTGATATAAATACTGATTCTACACATTTTAAAGGAAATTGATATTTTGCAAAGAGAGAAAAACATCATAGAATAGGTATAATATTTAATATTTTACATGTTCTTATAGATAAAAAAGTTAATTTTATGAATTTAATTTAACTTAAAACCGCTTCATATATGTTCGTTATTATGTACACTAACTAACTTTACTATCAAGTTTATTTTTGTAATACACTTGCATATAGTCATTAATTATATAATCTACTACACCACTAAGTTAATGACAGTTTGTTTGTTAAATATATTCGGAACAGCACCCACACCTCGCCTACTCCGTCTGTTCCCACATCGGCAATACCCATCAGTCTTTCTGATAAGAGATACTCATACGCACCCTACGATATCGTATTGATCGCATATGATGCGCGATCCAAAGGAATGCAGTTAGTTTTACCCTCATAATTTTGTCCCTAAGGTATATAGTACTATGTTTAGTTTGCAAACTTTTGTTTAATAAAACTCAGCACATTTTTCAGTTTTAGTAAAATTTACTATTTTATTTAACTGGTATTTTAAACAGATACTTTTAGTCAGATTCCGAACCATATTCTAATATTGTGAACCTAAAAAACGTATAATTATTTTATCTATCAACTTTTGAAGACTGCCTTGAATAGACAGACAGACAGATACAATGGTAGAGTTGTACATATAATACTCAATATTAGGTATGTTGAGTCATATGACAATATGCTGTAATAATGCTCAGGAAATGACTTGTGGCAGCCAGGTATTGAGTGAATTGTAAAGAAGCTTCTAACGCCATCATATTCTGTAAGAGACCTATTTGATATGGGAATTATGATTCATACAATGCCTGGATGGACTGATTTAATAAAGATAGAATGCTTAATAAATAAAATCGGACCCTGTCAATCAGTTTTTCATGGGATTTTTAGTGTTTTAGGTACAATTTCAGAGCGAGTATCAATTTTTTGTATCATGTATTTTAACATATTTTGATGTATCATGTCATATACGCTACTGTGACTTGATGAGTGCTTTTCAAGTCAAAAGACCTAAAGATAATAAACCAACAGTGATGTTGGCTCCATTTTTATAATAAATATAGCCATAAATATTTTAAAACATTTATTACTAATGTAATAAGCTTTAATATAAAATTTCTCCTAATCGTCTCTAGCTTGTCATATCAATAACCACTTAAAGAATAGGTGTATAATTAGCCAGTTCTCAATACAATAGATAATACAGATTGCCAAGGGAAAACATATACACCATAATGTATATCGTCCATACAATTTGCTTCACGAACGAGTTAACGACAGTCTGTTGAGCGTAATGGAGCGCGCCCACTTCTCGCCTACGGTTCGCAGAAGGCTGCGGATGCTCTACCCATTGTGGGATGCACAAATGGGCGGAAACTGTGGATTCGAGAACGGGGACGATCGTGGTGTTGAGAGAGATTGGTGGTACTTGACTGGCCCGTTGGTCGAGTGGTCAGAGACCCTGGCCACGAAACCAAGGGTCGCGGGTTCGAATCCCGCTAGGGGCAAATATTTCGTGTGATGAACATGGATATTTGTACTCGAGTCATGGATGTTTATAAACGTATTTAAGTATGTCTATCCGTTCACCTAGTATCCATAGCACAAGCTTATAAGCTTAGTTTGGGACTAGGGAATTGGTGTGCCAGTCTGAAGAATTTATTTATTTATTTTATTTATTTATGATATTATAATTTTTTACTGGTTTGATGGCTCATTCGGTAGTGTTCCTGCCCCATGCGCCAAGAGTTGTCGGTTCGATCCCCACCTAGGACCAATATATTCGTAAGATGAATACTTGTGTTTGTTCTGTGTCTGGGTGTTATTATTGAATATTTGAGTTTATATTTGTAATATCACTGTTGATTCTGATATTCGTAAAACAAGTGCTTAAGCTACTTACCTCGGAGTTAGATCAATGTATTTGATGTAGTCTGATATTTATTTATGAATCGAAATTCGTGGAGATATCATAGATATTGTCACGTATCCTGTAGGTATGTTTTTGAGCCATTGAGCGAAATCGAGCTGAATCAAAAATCACCATTGAGCTGTTTGTTCAATAGCGATTTTATTTTATGTATTTATTAATTCAAATACTTAGGCGAATATTTATTCAATCATAGATGCCATTTTTGTTTATTAAATATTACATATTAATAAGTGGTGATAAAGTACTTTAATACATGTCTATTAAAAATAAGCTAACATTGGCCGCTTTTAATGAATATATTGCGGCATTTACTATAAGGAAAATCTAGATTTCTTGTTACAAACGATTCACTTTATTTTTACCAAAAATATCTAAATAACTTCTTCATTTATGAGTAATGCCGTTAATACACATACACATACCATATCGCACGTAAATCCCGAAAGAGTAGGCAAAGTCTCAGGAGCAGTAAGCTCCCCGAATGATGCATAACATATGTACGTAAATATACATATGTTTAATACATAATATTATATGCAAAGGTGGAACTTTTAAAGTGCGCGTACATTCGATGTTTTAATATATCGATCAAAATTTAAACGTCTGTCCAAAAATAGCCCGAGTCGATCGATGCGTACATCGCACCGTCTCAGTGCCATCTGCGCCGGCGCCTCGCTACGTGCTTTCTCAGCTAAATAACGCAGCAGCCGTGGCGCCGAGGTGAGAAAACCTGCGCCCTATATCACCTATATCATTCGTGTTGATCGCACTCGATGCCCAAACGTTTTGGGCTCTCAGAGGGTAACGATGTAATCTTAAGTTAACGCTAAATTACTGTTATGAAAGTTAAGTTATTATCTTACATTGTATTTACTGCTGGATAACTTACTCATAGTTCTAGAAAGGTTTCTAACGGCAGAGTATCAAGATAAAGAGATCTATTTTAATTATATTCGTCAAGTGACTGTTTTAAAAAATAATTGCGGTTTGAATTGTGATCGGTTTTATTTAATACAGGTACAAGGTACCCGCGATTTCGTTCGCGTGGAATTAAAATTTCATTTCTGAGAAGAAAAATTATCTATGTTACTCCTTATATATACAGCTACCTGATAGTAAAATATTATCAAAATAGGTCCAGCCGTTTTTGAAGATCACTAGGAACAAATAGACTGATAGATATATAGACAAAAATAATTTAATTCGTTTTTAGGCATAGGTATCGTGCAAGCAACCGTGTAAGCATGACAAAAAACTAATATTTCGACCTTACAAACCAACATTATAATTTTTTTATATGTATATATTCTCTATTTTCAAAGTTTCTAATTGATGGTCAGTCAGTTGAATTTCCTCATGTAATTTTGTGGTTAGCCGAAATGTAATTAGACTCGCATTTTGGCAGCATAGAAAAAGCATACAAAAAGTATATCAATTAACTTGACATTAAAATGCCGATTAACTTCTTAAAGAAGTGACGAATGACGTAATGTGCAGTACTGTTTCCGCGGACGGCAAAAACCCCCGCAATTGATCTAATTGCTGTCTAGTGGAAAAATTGTGTGCAGCGTTTGATGCAAGAATGAAATATTTGATACCTACTCGTTTATACTCGCAACATTGTTTACGTAGATCTCAGTAAAAGCTGAAGATTAATGTTATCTTACATGGACACAAATAAAGTTCAACATGTCAAGTTGATCAGCCTCTATTTGTGTGTTAAAACCAATTAATTAACTAAAGTATGATTGAGTAACAAAACTCCGAACTTTTCCACAATTTAATGTTTAAAAAAATGCATATATGTACTGATATTACCCACTTTGGACATACATCGGTGTTACTTTCATCTTTCTATTATATTGTATCTAATCTTATTTATTCTGGTTAATTACCATATTCACTAGAAAAGAAAATTCACTTTAGTCTTAACAGCCAAATATTCAGTTATAATACCAAAAGCCTTATTGATTTAGTAAAAGTTGTTAAATATAAGAAAACATTAGAAGCTATTTCGGCCCCTAATGTGGCCTGTTCGTGAATCAACTTTATTAGCAGTCTAAATTTGAGCTAATGAGGTAATGAATTTCGTAATTACTTCAGATTATAATTTCAATGAAGGTAATCATTTATAACTGGGGAGAAATAAGTCTAAGTTTATTCTTTCAGGTAGCATCTGAATCAAAATAAAATTTTAGAATAGCTAAATTTACGGAAATAAATATTACAATAAAAAATTTAATAGACGGCGAAAATAACTAAAATCATGCTAATTCGATTATATTTTTCTAACTTCGGTTAAAATTTATTTTAAAATAAAAATTTCTTTGAATAAACGACAATACTCTTCCGATAAAGGTTCTAAGAAATGAAACTTAGAATAAAATAACATCATGAACTGGTATTTTCAGTATGCGCAGGTGTTTAATTACTCCATTGATAACATTCTATAAAACAAATCATAATCTGCTTAATAACCCTAATTGTTATACCGTAAAAACTAAATCTCCTTATCTGATTACCGGCCGGAAAGGTGAGTTTACACCATTGTTTGCAAACAGGTGGTCTGTTTGCCGCTCGATCTTTATCGGATGAGGATTAGAGGTGTTTTTGTCACCGCGCTCAGCCGAAACATGTGTGGTGTCGGCTCTGCGGATAGGGGGGGTCGGTCTATGACGGAGGCGCGGCGCGTGAGTCACGTTCATTGAGCGGCGGTCCATTGAGTCGCTCCGCGCCGCGCTCATTACTGCTCCGCCCGCGGCCAGCGCGCGCGCACGTTACCGACACGCCGACGCACTGCCTACGACATGTCTCCCATCTCTCGATACAACGTGAGTTAGCCTACGACTTCCGCTCGGGCCCACGGATTTTAAAATTTATGAGAGCCTCCTCTGACTATTTTAGACGATAACTTTATTATTTTTTATTGCAGATGGAGAGCTCTAAGTCTCACATTTGGCTCGCCGCTGTGGCGCTTTTGGCCACTTGCGGCGTCTGCACCGGCGCGGGAGTGCGGAAACCCTTTACGCCCTCCGACTCCATCCTGGACGTCATCGACACGGAGCAGGTCGAGAAGATAATCGCAGCGAGACAGCGGGCCGAGCAGGCCGCGGCCCTGTCCCCGACGTACATTCAGCGGAACGACATTGGCGACGGCAGCGCCGAATCCATGGTGTCGATGCCGGTCGACCAGGAGGAAATCCGCAAAGCGTTGAAGTCCTCCAAGAACGCGCTCGTAGTAACCAAAAAAGAGTACTTGAAAGAGGATTGGTGTAAAACGGAACCGCTAGTGCAAAAGATTCGTGAGCCGGGCTGCGTGCCGACGACGGTGATAAACAAATTCTGCTACGGCCAGTGCAACTCGTTTTACATACCGAAGGGCCCGCGGCGGCGCGACGCTAACGAGGAGCGGCCTCCGCCCGCGTTCAAGTCCTGCTCCTTCTGCCGCCCGAAGAAGGTGACCTGGATAACTGTAACGCTGCGGTGCCCGGGCCAGAACCCGCCGTTCAGGCGCAAACGGCTGCAGAAGATTAAGCAGTGCAAGTGTTTAGCGGTGGGTGTGAACTGACGGCGGTGCGCGTTCGGAACCTCCAGTGCAGAGGCGGTGATACCGTCGAGGATCGCGACCGAGGTGCTGGGAGCGAAGCCGAATTGCGGAAGCGCATAGCTTCGGAGTGCGAAAGCGGGCTTCTCGCCGTCAAGATAGCACAGACTGGTTACAAACAGATTCGGATCGCGTGCTCTCAGACGTCAATACAAATGACGTCATGTGATGCATAATTAGATGCCTATGTAGAGTATTTTGTTTTCGACTGCAAGTCGCGGAGCAAAAGCTTTAATTGTTCGTAGCGAAACTAATTAGGTAGTTTGTTGGACATCGGCGGCCTTGTGGAGTGTGAGCCGAATCGCAGTTGTGAGTGACCAGCGAGTTTGTTTTAGTGATTAACTTGTTTAATAATTACAGAATGTGTGATACTAGTTGTAGAGGCGCGTTAATTAGTAAGTACTTACCGAGTCACGATTTACACTAGTACGTGAACGTCTAGAGACGTTTTATTTATTAAAACCTGTTATAGCTAAACCGAAATACGCTTATAAAGTTATAAGTAAGTAATATCAAGCTTATAAATAGTGGGTCGTTAATAATAAAAGTAGTATGTTGTAGCTGATGCCTGGAGCAAGACGAGTATAGGTTTTATGATATACCTAACTAAAATATTATTATGATCTCTGTTTGCTCTCAAGACAAGCATTTGTTTATAATTCTGTCCGTAATTCGGACGTTCTACGATTCGGAATATGTTTGGGTATTTATATTAAAAGCTTTATAAGCACTGGCCGAGAGTACTCATTCCTCGATAATTAGTTTATTATCGTTAATATTCATCTAAACTATTTACAATATAATATTCGGTACTTAACTGTTGACGAAATGCGTAATATTATGTAGTACATGTATTCCAAAGTAGAAATATGTAATATTTGTATCAAATTCGTAATTTGTAACATTGTGTAGTTTTCTTATTATATTTCGTCGTGGGACCTAATATAATTCTTGCCAGTTTGTTGTTAAGTAATTTATGCAAATATATTTTTTAGTTTGAGTTATTTCCAATTTGCATTTGAAAGATTAAAAAAGTCGATGTACTTAATAACTGTTGATATTAATTTGAAGGCTTTTTGTTCAGGGAGAGATTTTTTTAATATTTTGATGTGGACGAAATACCGAAGTTTTATTTGATACTTGCGTTCGACTCGAACCGATAAATTGTATTTGTTTTCATTTTGAAAGTTACAATAAAATCAATAAAACCGTTTATGTGTGTTTAATTTGTGCCAAGACTCTTTTGTGTGCGTAGTCGGAAGACAAAACTCTGGGTAGGATATCTATGCTACCTAATAATCGATTATGCTTACATTAGGTAAGTAGTAGATTTTTAGAAGAAGACTAAGTAATTTTATTTTATATGAATTTGTTTTTGTTGTGATAATATATTTAAATACATACATACATACATAACATCACGCCCCCAATCCCTGAAGGGGTAGGCAGAGTCCAAGGGGCAGCATGCCCCTTCAGCCAAAAATATAGTCGGGCTGGGTTAGATGGAAAATTGTGAAAAAGCAGTGACAAGCGGCTAACCTGTCGCCTACAATATCACACACCCAAAAGCCCGTAAACCATTAGTCGCCTTTTACGACATGCTAGGCAAGAACCACAGTTGGCACATTCCTTTTTTTTTTGTCCTAGATCAACATGGGCCAAGTCCCAGACCAACATGGGACAAATATATTTAAATGATCCAATATTATTTACCTTTTACGGACACTTCTACCTATGGAGGAAGGTAAAAAGTAAAATACTATTTCGAGTGATTTCATAACATGCGATTACGGTGGTATTCAGTATTATTATTTTCGTAATGTAAATTAATTATATAGGGAATACGGATGACGTACCTTTGATCACGAGCTCAGGTAGAAACAAGCAAGTACACATTTAATTTTTCCTTCGTAAGTTTGTATACAAGAAATCTATACAGCTTTTTATAGCTTGAAGTTTTTTATATATGTATATAATAGGTATCGTTAATATTTTAGCAGACTAAAAAAAAAATATTTTTTTTTCTAATTTTCATAAATTCAAATAATATTTCTATTGAAAAAGTTATAGTAGAGTTTCATAAATCAGTCTTCAAAAACCAAAGGTACAAATTTGCGAATAATATAGCAGATTATTAAACATATTATCGTTGGTTCTGATATTCATAATGCTCAACTTTTCGTTTAGTAGTTGAACGATCGATAGATATTAGGTACTTTAATAATTATGTTGTTGGTCGTTATTAGTAGTAGGTATAGTCATTAGTATCAATATTAATCATACCTAAAACTCCATCGTGAGCATACGTGTGAGCACTATTGATTTCACGATAGTATCATTTAAGGTACAATATCATTATAAGCTCCCTGCCAAGGTTTCCCTAGAGATAACAGCATTGGAGAATCCCATGTCCAGGGAAAACCATCATCTTCCTAGCGTTATGTCCCGTGCTTAGACGGGGTCCGCTTAGACCATGATCCAGGATTTAGCGAGTATGGTAATTAGATTGGTGCGACTGCCGATTTGACCTTCGTAACTCTAAGATAGGGGAATCAGACAATTTTTGGATCATGGTTACAAATCCAAAGTTGTTTGAATTTGCAGGTTTCATCACGATGTGTTCTCGCACCGGCGAGCTACTGGTATAAATACGTACGTAGATTTAAAAAATCCAGAGTTACGTGCTCGGGTTTGAACCTGCGCCCCTCGGTAATGAGGCGCGTGTCCTTACTATTAAGCTACCATCGCTCTCTAGAGAAATCCAAAAAGGATTTAAAAAGGCATTTCCAAGGTTGGCAATGCACTTGTATGCTGTAATCCACGGTGAACACTTACCATCGGGTTGCCATATGCTTGTTTGTCGACTTTAGTTGTAAATAGAAAAGGCAAAACCAAATAAATACTACAGATAGCTGAATAGCTATTCATAGTATATATTTAACCGACAAGCATAAGACAATGCTATCGATAAGTCTATCGATAGCATTCTTTTTGACCTAACTATTTGTGTTTGGTTAGTCTAAAACATTTTTTTTACTATTAATAGTTAGTTTTCTAACTATTATTGCTAATGGTTATTATTACTAATATCCAGAGGTTGCTCGATATTATTACTTATATCCAGCAACCTCCTATCTTACATAGGAGGTTGCTTGATATAAATATGTAGAGTCTAAGTATGCATGCATGTACGTACAGCCTGTACAGCGCAGGTTAATGAAGTAATGTAATTTTATTTAGACTATATCAAATTATTTAATTTGTGTGACCTGAAAATATATTTTGCATAGTGCAGCGTATTTAATATCTACGCTCTTTTAACATATGACTGGCTCGATGGCGCATTTGGTAGTGACCCTGTCCCATACGCCAAGAGTTGTGGGTTCGATCCCCACTCAGGACAAACATTGGTGTAATGAATACTTGCGTTTTTTTTGTGTCTGGATGTTAATATCTAATATTTAAGTATATATTTGTAAATACCACTGTTGATTCTGATATCCGTGACACAAGTGCTCAAGCTACTTACCTCGGAGTCAGATCAATGTATGTGATGTAGTCGGATATTTATTATTAAGTACTTTATAATTATTATTATGTACTTCTTTATAAGTAAGGCATGCTGTTAGTGGGTTAGAATGAATAAAAGACCAAAGACACCGATATAATGTTAGTATTTATTAGAACAGAAGCATGAAAGACATCGATCAATTTTCTATTACAACCTCATTGACAATCCCAGACTATTTTTTAGGCATACAACACAATGCGTCACACGCATATCCACATGACAAGTACATTTTTGAATTTTGATATTAAGTCCACAGACAAAATTATGATAATTGCTTCAAGATCGTTTTTAAATCGCAATTAAATACATAGCTGAAACTAAAGTGACTTAGAATTACACTTATTTGCAATAAGTCCCGAAGTAAAAGAGTTATAACGGTACAATTAGTTCTATGTACAGATTTGTGTAGTGTACAGGTACATATGTATTTTCAACATAGCATAGTTCAAGCTTTCATTAGTCCGTACGATTAAGAACACGCTTAGGATATTTTGTTGGAGTTAGCTGATTTATCCACAAGGAGTAACTTAAAAAAAATACTTAAATCGTCAGGATTAACGAAAGCCGAGGGCCTTTCTGCGACACTTAAACTGTGAAGGGCCTTATTTATCACTAGTATATTATTGTGGGTAGCTAAATACACCAATTTTGATATTGAGGCCCCGTAGGTTGGCATATGGGCCCCCTTGTATTGATTCGGGGGAAGGAACCTTATTTATAATACCGGATCTATAAGTAGTGGATGTTATTTTAAAGTCTTACGACACTAGCAATAAGTTTGTACGTAATCATGTGCGAGATGTTGAACACAATTGTTACAACTATGTGAAAATATTGTGCATGCTCGGTGGAAGGAAATTTCGCAAAACAATTCGCTAGTGTGATAAGGCCCTTAGTAACGTTTCGGCATTTTGATCATTAAGTTAAATATACATACATGACGATATTGTTGATTGAAGTAATATTTAGTATTGTAGGTTCGTTATAACAATGACATTGAGTACCATGAGCGCAGCTAGGACAGAACAACTCGTTACCTATGTATATGCTTATATGTTATATTATGTAATATACTTAATATGTGTATCTATAGAGGTAGGTATATGTTGCATTTAACTTCTTAGACTGATAGATGATTTTGTTCCAGACAAATCATCGGATTATACTGAAAATCCTGGCTACGCCCAAGGTCTTGCCAACCATGATAATTCACTCACTTCGGGATAAAAGACCTAGATCATACTATATCCGCCATTACTTCATCCTAGATTAAACCTAGCGACATGTTGTCCCTGTCGATGCCTTAATTATGTGTCGATTGTATCTGCGCCTTGGCGTTTATACATATATGTATAAATCTTATATTTTACACTTCTGTATACATATATGTATATACCTTATATTTTACACTTATACTACTATATAATATATGTAATTTAAGATTATTAGGCCCTAGCTATTTGAAAGACGAGCTTTGAGTCCATCCTTCAATTTTAAACTTACAACGAATATGTAACTTGCTGATTATTATTATGATAATGCTTACCTAATTCCTATTCATATTCATATTTACCTATATATTTAAATAGATATATATGGTGGTATTAAGAGTGCACAATTAGGTGTATGTCGATGTACCAATCTTAATGACAGTATTTAAAGGAGTTTTTTTTTATATTGGCCAAATGTAGTGTTTTTGCTCGTTGCGATAGGTAACAGAAAAAGGTATTAAATTAATTATGACATAAATCTTTTAGTGCACCCTATAGTTAAATTGATTTCCATTGCTATTATGGAATGGCAAAATACCATTAGGTAGAATTTTAATCTTGGATGATCTAAAATGTTTCGCTAACAACAACGATTAAAATTTAATACAGTTTTATGTTTCAACGGTTTTTGACATTGAAGTTTTGTGAGAGATTTTGTATTTTTCGGATTTTGAACTTCTGGTATTTTCTTAAGTTAGCGTGTAGATAGCACTGATCAAGTGATTGAATTAATGTATAATGTACGTTTAAAGAACGTTGAAATAACTGTTCAATACTGAGATGTTACCAAATGACGATTATTGACGGTTCTCCATTTTAATTAAACAAGAGATCATTTTTATATTCCCGGAGTAAGTTTTCGATATCAACAATCAGATTGATACAACTTTTGTACAGAATTAGTATTCCGAACCCGCAGAATATTCGCATTTAATATATTTCTTTTAGGTATAGATTTTGATTCATAGCGGTGATCATTGGATTTATTAGCATTTTTTCTGTATTAACACCTCTACTACCACTAATATATTACATAAGTTATATGCATAATTTATACTTGAATAAATAATTCCTACAAACTACCGGTTACATAAAAGCTACTTGACTTCGCCCGTTTTTTGCAACTGTCGATCAAGAATGTACAATATTTAATAAATATATGAACAACTTAACTATTACCAACTTGGGGTAAACACTACGAATTATACAATTTCTTCACGATATCGCTCCACAGTGGCTTTTTAAAATGTACATACTTAGCATCTAGTCATAGAAAAGTTAAATAGGTTATAATTTCAAGTAAAGGAGGCGTAGGAGGCCTTAGTTGAAAGTAAGCATAAGAAAGCATAAGAAATTTGCGGTAAATAAAATTAGTGTTAGACATTTTAAAAATAAATATTAATATAGACTGAAACTGACTTACGTTGGTTGACTTTTTTTTTATCAACAAAAATTTAAGTGTTCGGGGATAAGTGACGTTTTTGAAAAAACTTACTTATTCGGAGTGGCCTTGTCATCATCATCAGGAAAGAGGAGGAAAGGAAAGCTCTCACCCCTAGAAAATTGTTTCTGTATTATTAAAAGTCTAACTTTAATTCACCTTTTATATGGCTGGCCATTAAGATATTATAATTAATAATGTTTAAATCTTTTTGAAACCTTTATTTTTAAATATGATCGATTATTATAATTGTCAAAAAAAGTCATGTTAAAAGCATATATGGTTGTTAAAGTTTTTTAAATATGATTATTTTATTAAGACACTTTCTAATTTATAACACTTCTGAACAGGGCTTTCTCACTTTTGATAGAGTTTATTTATTATGCATCGATTGGAGTCGTTTAAGATGAATGCATTTTAAAATAAAAATTTGTTTTAACTTATTTATCCAACGGCAATTTCATTGAAGAGACAAATAAAACACTTGTAAATTAAGTCAAGGTAACTGTTCAAAAAGATCGTAAATATTATGTGCGTATGTAGACATTTAAAATATACCTTAGCCTATAGAATAATATGTTACTTACATTAAAAGTAGCATTTAAAATACACTCCTTAATTCTAAAAAAACGACTAAATCTACTAAATAAGTTAAAAAACGAGGGATGAAAGATATGCTTTACAAAAGTACAGCTCTTATTAAATATATATTAAGCAAGACATTAAACTACCATGTACCAGTAACATACACAATTCCCAGATTTTACATACCTAAATTTTGTATATAGTTTTTGACATAAACGCAAAGATCAAGGTACAACACAATTAGACAATACTATTATTTCCTACCGTTGTCTTCCGTTCTTTTCCATCCTTTCGTTTTCATGCGAAACCTCTACAAAATTATTATTAGGGACTATAATAAGTACTTAACAAATTAGGTTTAGATACTCAAAGAAAATAATACATACATAGGATACATGAAAAGCGTACTTTAGTTTATATTTGTCATTGCCTAAGAGTATTCGTGGTCTAAAATGGTAAATTTTAAGTTTCTCAAGGATTATGATATTATTTTTAAAAAGTGTTTTATTAGACATTCTGTTGAAAGTCTGTATTAGACTTTATAAAAAATAAATGAAATACGTTTTATAATATTCAAATATTTTGTCGTTATAACATTTTGGAAGACTGATTTTTTAGTTTCAATACAATGGTTGTAGCGAATTGAAAACTAAATTTAAGGTAGTTTCATAGCATTATTGCTTGCGTTGTTTCAGCTAAACTATACTGAAGTGTTTTTGTGATACCACGTTTTGTGAAACGTTTATATGATATGGTCCATATGCTGTGATGTTCGATTTATTTAAAAGGTAACTTAATGATGTTATGTATGTCTAAAATACGTCATAAGAGATATACTTTTAATCGTTCAACCCTCGCAAATAAAATTATTTCTCTTTGGTTTGCTGCTTCGGTCCATAGACTGGGTTCGATTAAATATACAACTTACATTATATTCATAATTTAATTTCAATCTAAATATATATATGTAGCGTATTTACCTAAGGGATAAACGCTTCTACTAGGGAATAACATGCTTCTGCTATAGTCTTAAGTCTATTGTTACAACTAATTTAGTAATTAAGTTTTTAGATCTGTATCCAGCTGCAAATAATTCTGACTAAAACTAATAAATAATACGAAACGCCCGCAATTAAACTATTCATTTCCGTTAACTTAAATAGTAAGTAGGTAATAAACGTATTTGGGTATCAGTTTATATATCTTGAGGTTTAATAATGCGTTCGGATACGAATTAAATATATTTTTTATAATGTGTAATTTTTAAAGTCTTGTTTTTTGGTGTTCTTTTTCAGAATCAGAGACTACTTAGAGTTTGCAATTATTATTTTAATTATCGCACAATTTAGGTAAATGATTGTGGCTATATATAGAAATGGAATTTGAGATAGGTACTGTCGGTAGCTTAATTTGACATCTTTAATTAAGTTAAAAGGTTTTAATTGCATCACCATCAAACAACTTGTTCATCTTTACAAATAGACATACTATTTAGGTGAAGGTCTGTTATATTTTTTTTCTTGCTCATTTCTGTGCCTAGATATCAATCTAGGCAGAGAAATGCCGACAGTTTCACCGTTGGTGTAACATAATTAAATGTTCTTGTAGATGGTAAATGAGGACTAAGATGAAATCCCTCGAGTGCCTGTAATTAAACTGGCGTCCTCACTGCTCATACCAAAACTGGTTAACCAGCCACTGCTTGGTTGATGTTGAAGCAAGCTAGAAGGCGGTACTACCACAGTCAGACCATTCATCTGATCCTGCCACCTTTTGTGACGGTGTAAGAAAGTCATTGGAAGGACGACGAAGGAGTGCCTCAGTGCCCGAAATCAGGCTGGCTTCCTCACTGCTTACACTAACAGTGGTTAACCAGCCACTGCTTGGTTCGTGTTGAAGCAAGTGAGGAGGTGGTACTACCCCAGTGGGACCGTTCACCTGGTCCTACCACCTATTGCGACCGTATAAAAATCACGATGAGAACTACGATCGAATGCCTCAGTGCCTGTAATCGAACTGGCGTCCTCACTGCTCTAACCAAACGGTAATGGAACCACTGCTTGGCAGGTGTTAATTTGAGCAAGCGAGGAGGTGGTACTGCCCCAGTCGGATTTTTCACTTAATCCTACCACTCTTTCATTTAAATAGAGTCCTATAAAGGACAATTTTGGAGTACCTCAGTGCCCACAGTATTTATTTTACGTTCTTCCCGCTCAAAGAAAACAATGATTAACTAACCGTCGTTTGGTTGGACGATTGAAATAAATACGAAGACGTTACTGAGAAAGTCGGACCGTTGTCCCAGTCCTACCACTCTTTTTGACCCCTTTAAGAGGTCATAATGAAGTCTTTGATAGAATGCTTCGATGCCTGTAATTGAACTGGCGTCCTCACAGCTTAAACCATCCAATAGTTGAACCACTGCTAGGTAGATGTTTATTTAAGTGAGGGAGGAGGTGGTACTACCCCAGTCGGACTGCTGTGACTAGAAGGTCACGAAGAGGAAGATGATGGTGACTATTGCTCAACTTAATCAGTAGTTAGCCTCCTGATTGGTAGAGGGCTTATGTAGTTAGGGCAAATGAGAAAATATTAGTGTTCCCAGTGGAATCGTTCATTACGAATGCCTCTCTTTGTAACTTAACAAGAAAATCCAGTAAAGTGCAATGTTATAATACGTCAGCGTACACATTTATCGGGCGTCCTCCCAGCTCAAAGAAAACAACAGTTAACTAACCATTCTTTAGTAGAACGCTTGAAATAAATACTAAGATGTTGACCCAACCGAACCGTTCACTCAGCCCTACCACTCTTGATGACCACGTTAGGGGGTCATGATGAAGACTATGATAGAATGCTTCAATGCCTGTAATTGAACTGGCGTCCTCTCTGCTCAAATTAAATAGTAAGCTTAGTCACCGTTTAGGGATGTTCATTTAAGTAAGAGAGGAGGTGGTACTACCCCAGTCGGACTGTTTACTAAGTCCCAATATATGGGTCATTCACCTTTCTGCATATCTTTACAAGAAAATCCTATGAAGGAAAAAGTTGGACTACGTCAACGTCTACAGTTTTGATTTAGCGTCGTCCCAGCTCAAATAAAACAACAGTTAACTAACCATCGCTTGGTAGGACGCTGGATGTAAATACGAAGATGTTACTAACCAAGTCGAACCGTTCATTCAGTTCTAGATATTCTAGTCCTTTCGGACCTTGTAAGGTCATGCCATTAGTGCTGATCTAGCGTCCTCCCAGCTCAAATAAAGCAACAGTTAACTAACCATTGTTTAGTAGGACGCTTGATGTAAAAACGAAGATGTTACTAACCGATTCGAACCGTTCACTCAGTTCAAGTAGCCTCAGTGCTTTTGGACTTCGTAAGAAGCTCATGCCTTCAGTGCTGATCTAGCGTCCTCCTAGCTCAAATAAAGCAACAGTTAACTAACCATTGTTTAGTAGGACGCTTGATGTAAAAGCGAAGATGTTACAAACCGATTCGAACCGTTCACTCAGTCCTAGTAGCCCCAGTGCTTTAGGACCTCGTAAGAAGCTCATGCCTACAGTACTGATCTAGCGTCCTCCCAGCTCAAACAAAACAACAGTCAACTAACCATTGCTTGGTAGGACGCTTAATGTAAATACCAAGACGTTTATGTCCCAGCTAGATCGTTTACTAAGTCCTACCACTCTTTGTGACCGTGTTGTAAGGTCATAATGAAGACGAGATAAAATGCTTTAGGTTTTGTTATTATCCATCTGGCATCCTCACTTCTATAACCAAACAGCGATTAAGCATCCACTGCATGGTAGGTGTTGATTGAAGTAAGTGAGGAGGTGGTACTTCCCCAGTCGGACTTTAAGACTACTAGTTCTTTGACGAGGACTCTGGTGGAATGCCTCTTGTGCCTGTAATAGAGTTGGAATCCTCACTGTTCAAAGGCACCAGCCAGTTGAACTAATTGAGGAGGTGGTACTGCCCCAGTCGGACCCTTCACCGGATCCTACCACTCTTTATAACCATATAATCGTTAGACCTATGGCCTTTCAGAGGACTGCGCTGGAATGCCTCAGTGCTTGTTATTTTACTGGGATCCTCTTTGTTCGAATAAAGCAGTAAAGTAATGCTAGTTCAAAACAAATAAGGAGGTGGTACTGCCCCAGGCAGACCTTGCACTAGATCTTACCACTCATTGCTTACATATTCATTAACTTCATCAAACTTTACATGCCCTTCTTTCTGGACATATGGAGGCGAAACATTACATTGCTTGAATGCCTCCGGTGCCAGTAATTGAGCTGGAATCCTCACAGTTCGAACAAGGCGTTAGCCCGTTAAACCAAGTGAGGAGGTGGTACTGCCCCAGTCGGACCCTACAGCAGGTCCTACCACTCTTTCATCATCATCTCCCTAGCGTTATGTCCCGTGCTTAGACGGGGTCCGCTTAGACCATGATCCAGGATTTAGCGAGTCTGGTAATTACATTGAAGCGACTGCCGATCTGACCTTCGTAACCCTAAGATAGGGGAACCAGACAATTTTTGGATCATGGTTACAAATTCAAAGTTGTTTGAATTTGCAGGTTTCATCACGATGTTTTCCCTCACCGTCGAGCTAGTGATATAAATATGTACATAGACTTTTTAAAATCTAGAGGTACATGCCCGGGTTTGAACCCGCACTCCTCGGTTAAGAGGCGCGTGTCCTTACCATTGAGCTACCACCGCTCGAGTCCTACCACTCTTTGTAACCAAATAATTGTTAGACCGATGGTCTTTAAGAGGACTAAGTTGAAACGCCTCGTGTGCCTGTAACCGTGCTGGTATCCTCATTGTTCAAACAAAGCAGTATATTGCCAGTTTAGAACAAAGAAGGAGGTGGTACTGCCCCAGGCGGTTCTTTCACCAGATCCTACCACTCTTAAGCTGAACAATCATCTTCCTCTTTTGACGAAGACTATGTTACTTTGGTCTGTAACTATTCTGGCAACTTATTGGACAAAAGATGTAGTGTTATGTCATGCCAGCTGGTATTGCCACAAATAATAATGAAATATGCAATCTTGAAGAAGACCACGATAAAAGTCTTAAGTGGATGTTATTGTCCTGGCATTTTATTTGGGCAAGCAATGCAGTGTTGGACTGCAAGTCCAAAATAAATTGGGTTTGTGATAACTTTGCTGTACTTCCAATCATTCTTGACATAACTCATGTCTTAATTATGGCTAAGCTGGAATGGGTTTCAAGTACAGTAGCTGGGATGCCTTTAAAAAGACTGTTCATTGTTTGTTTCATTATTTTTTCAAAAGTGTGGCTCAAAATAGTTTGTGAAATTTTTAGTCGAGGCCGCAAAATGGTATCAGCCATTTTAAATATTAGGTAATTAAGAACCTAATTTATTAATACATTCAAAAGGTTTGTGTATTTATGATGCAGGTTTGTGTATGGAACATTTTTTGTTCATGAATGCGTACAAATAGTATTTTATTCTTCAGTGTGTAAGGTATGTAAGTTTTGGCTTACTTTTTTTAAATATTTTTATTCAAACTTCTGTACCTTGTTCATGATCAATTTTATCGATGTGTAGAATTTTATGATACTTATTTTCTCGAGACCAGTTATATTTATAGTACAGGAAGTTTAGAACGTTATGTGACCTTACGTTCATTGTTTAAATATTGCAAGGGATTTTAGGCAGAGCGTCGATAGCACTAGCAATATTGAAAACATGTTTTGCCTCTTAACTGATTGTTCAGTTAAAGATAGATAGATCTGCGGCAGAAGTATTACATGTTGATAAAGTTTGTTCTAATTGCTTAGTGCCATCGGTACAATAGGACGTTATTCCCTTTCTAATGCTATTATGACATAAGATATTTGAATATTGTTTGCTGTTCCCGTAAACTGTCACTTTTATTTTTATAAAATAAGGCATTAAAAACGTTCAGAGATTACGTTGTTTCAGGCAGAATAATATTGTTAATTATCTTAAAGTCCTATGTTGGTCTGTGACCCAACGTTGTAGTGGATATTAAGCTTGTGACAATGAAGGCGATGAAGTAGCCACTTGCCACTACTTTTTCCCATTTTTCCATCTCACCCAACTCAAATATATTTTTGGCTAAATTAACGGGACTTGTAGGATGCTTACCACTTTGGGCAATGCGAGCCTGATGACGTTTATTTTGTATGTATTTAAATTTTAATGATTCTAAGCCAATAATTTAATTGCTAAGTCATGGTTTTAGATTAAGTTGATGTATATTAATTTTAGCGGTGAGGGAAAATGTGTAACAATGATTCAAATTTCTCCTTATCGGGGTTTCGAAGGTCAGCTCGAAAATCGCTTGAATGTAATTACCAGACTTGCTAAATCCTGGACCATAATCTAAGCGGACCCCGACTAAGCATTTTTGCCGATAGTATTATATGTTATTACATGTTACCTAGTAGGTATTATAACTAAATATGTGGTTATAGCCGTACATAATGAGGTCTAAGTTAGAATGCCTCTTGTGCCTGTAATCGAACTGGCGACCTCACTCTTCAACCCAATAGCTGTACTCTGTGGATTAAAATAAGTGAGGTGGTGGTACTGCCCCAGGTGGACCCGTCACAAGATCCTGCCACTCTTTGACACCCTTTCGTTGTTGTTTATAAGCCACTTTAATTATCCACTATGTATACGTAGATATTGCTTCCCTTTTTTTCAGTTTGTTGTTTCAAGTTACGCAAATATTTGTTATTACATTTTTAATTTTGATGCTTTAGCCAATGTCTATCGTAATATTCGTCTATTGATGTTATATTCCAGTTGCGAGTTACAGCCCTGAGGACTAAGTTGGAATGCCTCTTATGTCGGTAATCTAACTGGCGACCTCACCTTTTAACCCAATAGCTGTACTTTGTGGATTAAAATAAGTGAGGTGGTGGTACTGCCCCAGGCGGACCATTCAGATCCTACCACTCTTCGGCATATTTTTCAGCCACTTCAAATATATATTTAAAGACCTCTAAAATATTTTTGATCTGTTTTTTTTAATTATTTGCCATCTGATGATTTTGGTTTTTTCTTAAATACCCAAAGTACCATTCAAGTTAACGGAAGTGAAATCTTCATTCAAAATCAATATTTATATTGTTAATTGGTAAAGATTCATAAATTGATAGGTATTACATAATTTTAAAAATATACCAAGAAGTTAATAAATATACGCAGTAAAGTCATTTCTGACAAACCAACCATTTATACCACACTGAGCCCATGATGAGTCTCGGTAGTTTTCGTACGCACGTAATAATATAGTCTATTTATATAATATGTAACATGATTTATACTCCAAATTTTATCAACTATCATTGAATATTTATATACACATATCAACGTTTAAACTATACTTTAATTATAAGAAAATGTGGTACACCTGTCGTATATTTAAAACGTTATTACACCGTAAATAATATCTACATCGTTTTTTTTATACTGTCGCTTGAATCTATTAATAGTTATATAAATCTAAATTATATATTATTATAACCATAATTATGAGTATCTGTCCGTTCACTTTAATTTAGTCAGTTTGAGTGTAGCCGGTTGCATAAAATATGTTTTATATACACCTAAATAAATAAAAACGGCATAAAAGAAATACAACGAAACAAGTATAATATAAATAATATTAAACAGACGTAAATTATATTATATTGTAATTTTTGCTTTCTCCATAAACTAAAGCCGTCTAATATGTAAGTTTTCAGAGTATTAATTCGTCAAAATTAGTTTAACATAAAGCTGTTACATTCTTTCCTAAATTTCTCTTGGAATAATTGTAGAATATCTAGATAATTATAAAAGCTTCACGCATTTATTTTAAAACCAAGTTACTTAATTAAACCTATGTGCTAATACTTAAATAACAGAAAATTTAAAATATAACATTTAATAGGCATCACAGTGTCATTTTGAGTTTCCTTATTTTACAATTATTATGTTTAATTTACTATAGCACTAACTATTACAACAAAAATCAAATAATATTTAATGGTGCTATTCATAATAAAAAAAATCTAGGTAGAAGCAAATTCATAAAGGAAGGAGGATAATTAATCGTTAGAAAAATAAAGACAGTTTAAAGGATTTAAATTTTAATTTCATGTTGTTGTGTTTTTTAAAGATAGGATTATAAATAAATTATATATATTAGGGAATAGCACCAAAGAGCGTCAGCATAGTAGATTATGACGGGAGAGCAATGAAATGGAAATAAATGACGTTTGTCATAAGTGACCGATTGTTCAAAAGAGTTCAGTAATATTTTTGAAAAAAAATAAAACAGTTACTTACAATTAATGCAATATTTCACATGCCTTAAGATTAAAAATATAGAAACAAGTCAACATAAAAAAAATGGTTATAGTAATGTACATATTGATTCCCGTCATTATAATGAAAAATAATGAGTTTAATTTAAAGCCCTTTCAAGTTGTTACCATTTCAATAATTTAGAGTATATTCCTACATTAATCGCGTTCCTAAATAAAATAAGTTAAATAGTAAAGAAAATAAAAGATAATTTAGATAAACGTTTTATCTGATTTTCATTCTATATTCAATATTATAAATACGCACTACTTCATATACACCATATGTACCGAACCGACAAGTTATATCTATACGACGCTTATAGTCATTATAATAAAGTTGTATTATTATTATATATATTTTTATCATGCGCCCTGATGGCTCTTACTTTCAGATAAAACGTACAATGGGCGAGAATTAAATAACTTAAATTACGTTTTTTTTTATTTTTATTTCTTTTATATTTTTTATGTTTTTTTTTTAATATGTGTTTTCCTAGTCTAACAATTTATGACTTTTGGATACAATTAAACTTTATATAAACTATGTTACTCAACATCGGGATGAGACTAATCGATAAATGCATATATTATTTATTTGGTTTGTAAAATCAAATAATATTCAGAACAATTGTAAATTATTCTTTATCTCATACTTTTTAAAAAATATTTCAAACAAAATATATATCAAATGTGCGTTAAAAGTCTAAAAGTCAAGTCAAATGATAAACTCTGGACTGTTTATCTATTTTATTTAATACAACTGCCAATATTAAATTAGAAAAATATAATATGAATATCGTAAAATTTTAAAATTAACCAATAATAAAAAATAAGATTTTTTGAGGTCAAATCCCGAGTAAGCAGTGAATTATCTATGCATTATTACTATTTTATTATTACTGAGTGCAAATTGAGGTAACCTTTTGTTGTTTTTATTAATTATGTTACAGAATGAAGGTAGCTGCGGTATAATCTTAATTATCCTAATGTTATACTGCGATTAAAATAATAATTGTTTTGTTCGGTTTTTATTATGATTTTTTTTTATAAAAATATATTGTTAAAGCAAAAATATATTCCTCTGTATATTATATATTTATTTCTCTGACTACATATTTACAAACTACTCATTTTGACTAGAGTGACTCGTCGTAGCATAGCATTGGCACCACCATTATATACATTTGATCTACGCTACCAATACGTACTTTATTACATACCTACGTTAATACCTAAGAGGTCATGACATGCCATGTCTTCTTTTACTTAGGTGCTACTAATTTATGAGATTTTGACTGTGGTTTTTTTATATATACAATTACTTAATAAGCACAAGTGCCGGCCGTGCAAAAACGTTTGAATATATATTATACGAAATAATTTTCTTGGTACTACTTTTATCATATAAATTACATCTAGGCAAAATATTAATTGAAATCAAGAAACATAAACATAAATACAATTGAAATATTGCTTAAGTGGTAAGCAAAATTTCAGATTCTTTAGTACCTATTGTTTGTTTCTATAATAAAAAATGCTCTTTTAATGTAAAGATTTGCCTCCAGCTTTTGAATGTTGAGAAATGCATTTTAGCTTTTCACGCTATTAAACGCTATAAAAAAAACTTATAACACATCTTCAGTTATTAAAATAAATAAATAAAAGTAAGTTAGTAATATGTATATTGGCTGAATCTGACAATATACAGTATTAAACATAGATAATAAAGGCCCGATTAAAAAAATACATTGCTCTAAATAGCAAAGTAATATCTAAAAAATATTATTTTAATGGTAAATTATACTAAAATTGGCTTGAAAATAATATTTTATATATATAATTTATATAATTACTAAGGAAGACGTCTCATGGGTTTGATGACTACTCACTTACAACTATGTATGGTAATAAAATAACTGATTTAATTATTTACATATCTATGTGGATGGCAGTGCGACAGTAAATATGTTTAAAATATATTTTGTACCTCAGTTGTATGTTTTTGCATTTGAGATAGTGTTTTTATTTTTTATATGTATGTTTTAATTATCAATCTGAATTAATTCAACCAACATGATACACATCTGTAATATGTAGGCCATTATTGAGGCTGTAAATCTGTTTTATAGGGTCTTTTATGTTAATTTTTTCAGAAGGGTTCAAAAGTTTATGAAAATATAACCAAACTGTATGTTGATAACCTAAACTTCCCTCAATGCTATGTTTGTAGGGCACCATGATATTGTGATGACCTCATTGATATACATGTATAAAACATGATATTACGCACATAATCACCGAAGGGGTAGGCAAAGGGCCCGCAGGCATCTTTAACCACACTCAGCCATAAAAAAAGAATCTCATTGACGTAATGGTGGTTTATGTACTCGTATTTAATATATATTCACATGTTTTTTTTTAAATGTAACTATCAATGTTGATAACGACGTGGTAGTTTTTGACGATTGCCCAAATATATTTTTAATTTTACTGTCACACTGTCTCACCTAATTTAAATATAATTAATGAATCTAACATATCGATAGATACATAAACTGTATATACCTTCCTCTGGGGTTAGTTATATGCTAGAAGTTCTTTTGAAATATACTTTGATTTTGAGATGGAGCGTATATTATAGATATAACTTAATGTATGTCAAAAAGGTCGTTGGATTGTGTATAATAATGCTTTTGACTTATCTTGGATGGCTAATATAATTTTCGTATGTATTTTCATTCTGCAACTTTTAACCAGATGTTTAACTATAATTCCCAACATTACATTCTTGTAATAATTTAGTATTATTATGGAAGACATTGTAGTGCATTTTGTTCCTTGACTATATTTAACAATCACGTGCTTCAGAAAGTTGCAGATTGTATATTCATCCCAATTGTAAATGTCGAGGATTTTTTTGTAACAGTTTATGCATTTTTCGAAAACTTACATTAATATCTTACTGTTTTATATGTCCGTCAATTTATATATTACTACTGTTTACAAAGTAACTCCGCAGATTTTTTTTCTATTACGAAGTATGATCAACTGAAAACTGTCGATCTTTTGAGGTAGTACCATGTGATTTTTTTTATATATTACACCTAATTATCTGCCAGTGTATTATGTCGCTACTTACAGCAAACACGTAACTATGAAGTATATACAGGCTACTCGTACTTAACGTGGAATGTCTGGCAAGAATCGCAATGTCTCTAATGTACACATCTCGATAATCTAAATCCTAAAGCATATTTTTACAACTACATTTTATTCCGTTTGATCCAACTCCATCTTAGGCTTTATTAACACAATTCTAAGAATAATCCTAACCAGTGACTTGTTTTCGAATTTAATATATTTTGGTAAAAGGGGATACCCCTTTTAGTCCGAATGTATTTCTTCCCTTAGTTAGAATACTGACTGCTGATTTTGCGTATCTGTAAATGTAGTGTAATTTTCGTATCTTTCAAACAAATGCCAATTGATGTACGATTAGAAAGCACATTTTAGAATTCACGATGTCCCAATTACTTAGTTACAAACCTTTAGCAAAATTAAACATTTACTTTATAATGTATATATTTTGTATTATGTATCAGCTACTATGTTCATCTAAGAAATCTCCGCCCCGTTGAGTTTATTTTTTTTATTATTTATACACTTTTAACTGACTCTTAGTTTAATATCTTTACCGTACGCTTCCTTATCATATTTCACTTTACTTGCACATTTGCGTATGAAAATTTGTTTTTATCCGTATTGCATACATTGAAAATAGTAGTAACTAAGTATATAGTCGCAATTTCTGTATGGTAACGATATTAATATTTCGGTCTAGGTACTTTCATTTATTTTCTGGAGATATCGCGGAACACACACAAATGTTGTATAGTACCAAATGTACAAGTGAAGTTACTATACAGAACATAATCGTGTATTAGCAATACACGACCATTTTAGTGATGATTATGTTAGACGATTTTACTTCACGGTACTGGTTGGTTAGTAGAAGAACAATCGTACTAATTTTAATTCTAGGGCTAGTTTTAAATCGATTGATTCAGCCTCTGATTTTTTGCATGTAAAATTTGAAAATTATTTAATTTTTCATTTTATAAATTCAAATAATTGTCTTTATTGGAAGTCAATGAAAAGATTTTTTTACTAAAATTTTCTGTTTTGTTTTCCATGTACATTTTTAGTGTGGTACATCAAATATTGGGGTGGTCGCATAACACGTGTTATTTTATAACTCTGTCCAGAATATTAAACTTCTTATAAGCTGGAACTAAACTTTTGTACCAGTACTGTTGGTGGCAATTATAAGAAGTTCTAATGATAAAATTTATGCTACATTATTTCAATTCGAATGGTAGCAGCAGTAGACAGTTTGTTCTTTAAAAAAACAGAGGCTGACCGGTCTTAAGGCTATCTTAGTCTAGATGAAATAATCGCGTGAGAAACACACGTGATGTTATTAAATGTAAGTGAATATTTTAGTAGTCAAATTTTTAAATCAAAGGTTGCTTAACTCTCTGTTTGAATCTGTGATTGTAAAATTTTCATATTCTTCAATATTGCCACTTTATTTATGTGTTATTGCATATCGTAGCATAGTCCATGTATTATATTTTCCACGATTACTGAATGCCGTTCTTGTTGTTCTTATTGCTATCTTTTATGGGCTTATTACATGGTGTATAGTTTTTGTTTAACATTACTGTCCGAATGTTGATGCTGTAATTTTAATCACGTCTGAAAGTTTGCTTTTAGTGACTTGTTGGAAACATAATTTTTTGATCTATAAATATTTATATGTACTTACTTAAAATAATTACACGTTGTGTTTAGATGAATGATAATGATAATGAAGTTATTGATATTTTTTACGCTATATATATTAAGTAGTTATACCTTATCAATTTATGTAGGCTCCAAAAATAATTTTATGTACAGTACAATTATATGTTATCTTATATATTATATCTTATTTATGAATAACATGTCCCTAGCCCGTCAATATTTTATTTATGCATAATAATCATATTCTACTACACTGGCAGTTTTGTTAAGGAAGTAAGTCCATTCATTCATATATACCTTACTACTCTTAATTATATTTACAAGCTATGTGCGTTCGAGATTTTACGTCGAACATTAGTGTCCTTATACCTTAATCTTACACTGTTAAAATGTTATTATACTATACGGAGTAGTAATTAGAATATACTGATCGAATTGGCATTTTACTTTGTTCCTGTGATTTTGCAATAAAGTCAATTCATTTTATTAATTTAAAAATGCATTGCTGGAGTAGTATTTTGATACCTGAATGTTTAATGAACTAACAATTAAGTTGTTTTCAAATAATGGGTTATGTATTTATATTTACTCAATTGCTACATTGTTAATCAGATAGTTGTATACTGTTAATTTATGAAAATAATAAATGAAAAAAAAACTAGTAAATTTTGTATTGACAAAGTTCCCAGTATTTTTTGTAGCCGAGTAAATTAATGCCTTCTGAACCTTCAACAATTATGTGGTTTTCCCTTTTCTATTCAAGAAAATTGTCTAAATTGCAAAATACCAACTTAATTTTTAATGTGTAGGTACAATCAACCACGAAATATTTGAATGAGACATTTTTATTTCGATAGGTGTTTTTTCTTTCCGTTACATGTCATATTCGCTCCCAAGTTTGATTTAGTTTTTCTACCCCTTGGTGATTGTACATATAAATATATTAGATCGTCGGCTTATGTGATAATATTAACCTGCAAACTTTATATTCTTTTAAGAATTATTATACAATCATTAAAAGTATCTCTACTGAAACTGGTGACCTTGCGACTCGTATTAATTTAAATTAATTATATTAATAATATTAAAAATACTTACGACGAATAGATATATTATATGTTTACCAACAGAATATTTTTTATTGATATGTACATTGCCTAAAGAAATTTAAATGCCAATATAGGTAATTTCCTAAAATATACGTTAATTTAAATAAAATAGCTAAATTTTAAACTTAAGTAAACATATAGCTTACGTAATACGTATGTACATCTAACAAAATTCACAGCTTCGACGTTTTGTTTACGGAAAAATATTAAAATAATTAAACACAAACGTATAATAGACTAGACACCGAAAATAATTTGCAATATTTAATTTCTAAAGTTAATTATTACTATTTTAATTAAAATACATCAAGTTGGGTCTTGGTATAGTTAGCAAAAGAATGTTTAATGCCGTATCAACCGTCAGTGATGGCGGGTATGCAGAGAGTGTTAAAAAGTTTTTTTAATTAGTTCCATAATTACCTGCCATTATTTGTATTGTATTCTAAAGTTTACGTCTAAAAAGTAAACTTTCAAAGTTGTGTCCGTTGATAGTTATTAAAGAATGTAGTAATAGTAATATTCAGTAAATTTTATATATTTTTACCTTTTCTCATTGTATTTTTTGTTGTCTTAATAATCTCCAATCTGGAAAGTAGTGTGGTGTGACAAGGTCTTCAGTTTTGTATTAGTCACTTGGATGTTAAAAGCAGATTTTGATATCAATTTGTCTTTTGTGTTCAATGGAAAAAAAGATTATTATGCAGATTCTTTATTCCTTAATATGAAATGATGATATAAATGTGTAAATGCATATTTTCTTTTGCTAACTGTACTTGAACTCCAAATTTCCATAACTATTATTTGCATTGAATGCCCGCATAAAATATATCGAAGTAATATTGTGTTCAACCACCAATGTACATACAATATACATTGTACTTATACTAATGAATTATGTGACTATACTATGTAAAAGCATTTAAAATTAACTATAAGAACGTATTCAAAGATGAGATCAAAGAAAATATATGTATTTTACACCTAAAATGTTTTGAATGGGTCAAATTTTGTAAATTGGTGATAATTATGAAGTTTTGTTTAATTATTTGGATAAAATTTGTGGACCTAAAACTCTTTTGTACTATGTATATGATTTTATAATTCCTCAAATTTTTATATACTTTTAGGCTTTACGCAATAGCGTACTGGCTATTATTATGAATATGACGATTATTTTGACAATGTTCCCGAAATAATTTCCAAAATACATACTTTTACAGCATAAATATGAAATACAATCTAGCAAATATACAAAGCACACGAAGAAGAGTAATAAATTGTACTTATCAATTTTTCATACAAGCCCTTACTAATCCAACGAGCCGTTAGAATCACACTAATTAATTTTATTTCTGTTCAAACCGACTTGTATGTACTCTACTCGTATCTAATCATTGGTAACTTGAAGGATGCATTTTTGTATACCTAAATACCGCTACTTACCTTCTATCGAGGACGCCCCTGAAATATAGTTCGACCATGAACTATTTCTATGTAATATGAATAGTGAGAAATAAGTTAGATACGATAATCATATAAATACAACACCCTATCGGCGGAATATAATATCCATACTATTCTAACACGACATTGAATCACATCAAATACTTGTTACTGTTAATGCTAATTATACACATAGGAATGCAAGGGGATATCTGATAAGATGGCCGAACTATATACTAAAGCCTTCATCAATTCCCTTCTTTATTTTTTTCATTCTTTATCAAAATACTCATATTTTTCGTACTCTACAATCAATGAGGTTGTAATAGAAATCCCAGAGATATGCCATAAGTATAGTAAGGTGTAGTTTTAATTTTACCACGGCCGCTAAACTTTTTTATCAATGTATTTTTTTAAAAATTGGACATTTCATGTCAATAATTGGAATATTTTACATATAAATCTCTCTAAAATAATGTTTAAACTTATCCCTTACTGTACTTAAGGGGATGATATAAAATAGACGCTAATGCGTAGTATGTGTAAGTTAGTAATTAATTAATAAACATTAACATCAAAACCTTTTTTTGCTGCAATAGGCAGACGCTCTCCCATCAGGTATGGGTTTTCCACCTGAAAATAAATAGTCTAGATAGTATCCGAGCACCATGTTTTCAAAATGGAGATAGAAGGTTCAAGATACTCCTCCTAAGATACTCCTTTAAGATACTCCTTAACTTTTATTTTTGCGCTGTCGTATACTGGCTGTTCAAATATAATTGAAAAAGAACTTGGAAAATTCAAATTCATTTGGACAGTTTTATACACCTCAAAATAACACACTAGTCATTTTAATTTATGATGATACTTATGTAATAGTTTTTTAGCATTAGAAAGAACGAAATTTAAGTATTTTATGGTACACATTAATATAACAAACAAAACGTAACATCGTGAAAAGATTACACTAAAAAAGACCTTAAGAAGCAGAAGTTGCAAACTTGTGGAACGAAACGTTGTCAGTTTGACACGACAAAATTAAAAAGTACATGCCGATATTGTAATACGTACCATATTAAGTGATTTTTAAAATGGTCGCTTAATATGACCACCATTTGCAACAATACCGGCAAAATGTCAACGTCACTGGGAATCATCCGATTCTTCATCTTCCGATGATGATTAAATATTTATATAGAATCTATTTTGTTTTATTACTATGATCTATAATTTCAATTTTATCACAGTAGGACGATGACTGTACAGTCAGCGTCACGTCGAGTTACCCATTACCTTTGCAAAATCACCCGTACTTTCATGACCATACGGTCTCAGGGGGAGTAACTGTACTTGTTCGTGGTTCCACCGTGTAAGTCCTCCCTAGGGTCTCTACTTACTATGAGGAAATTTTGACCAAGGAGGAGAAAATTGGCTCATCCTACCCCATGAGGGACTAAAACTGTGGGACGACGGGCTAGTACCGCTTTGATCATTTGAACATCAAGACGGAGCGTCCTGATATTCGAATGTCTTTCGAGCTTTGTGGGAGTAGGTAATGTAGTTTACGCAACTTTATATTCTATTCGCCATCTAAGAAATCAAAATAACCTCATTTACTTAATCAGCAACCCCAAATTAAAATAACGGAAATGTCGAACATTGGGCTTTCACCCTGCAAATTTTACCTATGTAGGTAAATATTGGTACAAGAGGTAGATTTAATATTTTTATGCTAGCCAAAAAAAGTTTGGCCACCACTGCTTCTTTGTTTACATAATTTCTAATTCTAAAAAAAACGTACTATAGTTGGATCTTTCTGTCAAATTAGCAACTTTGAAGTATAAGTTACAACTCCATACTTGTTTTAGTAGACTTAAAAAATGTTAGATATGCATATTCCCTATTGTACTATTGAAGATTGTGAATACATTTTTCAAGACGGGACGGTTATCCTATATCCCAAATTACTCGGCCATACATTTTATTAACCCAGATAAGCCTGAAACTATTTTTGTCCTAGAAAGTTGCGATTTTTTGATATATTTATAATTATTGCCTCAGTATTGTAGGAAAAATAATAAAAAAAATCAGTGATCCTCGGAAAAGCTGGAAAATGACATCCCATATATGGGTCGGTCGGCATAACTTGTACTATTTACTAACAAGTTTTTGACAATGTATGGAGATATAAATAAAAGACTTTTTGTTGCAAAGAAAGTATTATTTTTTATTGTTTTAGTAACATTTAAGTTTTTGTGAACATTTTATACTGAATGGTAACTAAGAAAACACTCTTTAGGGTGTAAACGTATATTGCACTTCACGCAAATATAATTACAGTTTCTTTTACACACTTTGCATTTTAAAATCTTGCTATCATAGCTTATTAGGTGACCCATGTTATCGTATCGTATATTTTCAAGGTGGCTTTTAGGTGCTGGACATGGTCCACGTTTTTCACATCTTCTGTTTCTTTCTAATAAGGCTCTTGTAACAGATCTGCGAAAACCGAGGTGATCAAGTTCTCCACCATCAACACGAAACATTTGCCATGAATTATGTAGCGCCATATCAATACTGTGACAAAATAAAGGAAAATACCATTTTTTGCCCCTGATGCTGGTCCTGTACAGGCCTATATTCTGGTCGGAACGATCAACCCCTCCCATATTTTCATTATATATTTTGACAATGTGTGGTTGGTCAACATGTACATATTTTTTCAAATGTTGGGAGAAACGCCTTGTTTTTAGTAAAGGCTCAACAGACTCCACATTAGAGGCAACGGTAACAACACTGTTATCATTCCATTTGCAAACAAGTATTTGTTCTTCTAAACTTGCCTTGTAAGCAAAGCTTCCACGGTCAGATTTTTTGAAAACCTGGTTGGATGGCAATGGGCACTTGGAGACTCGATTTTCACGAACTGTGCCGGTCGCTTTCAAGTTCCTGTTTTTCAGTTCGTGTAAAAGAGGGATAGATGTAAAATAATTGTCAAAGAAAAGATGAAAAGTATTGTTAGGGTACATGTTTTGAAGAGTATTTGCATAGTGTAATATTACACTACCACCAAGTCCAAATTTCTTGTAAAGAGCTGGTAATTGTGCGGACTGTCCTTGGTAAGGATCGAACCAAATTACATACCCTAGACGAGTAGCCCCAACCCAATATTTGTATCCCCATCTAATTGGCTTACCCCTGATGAACTGCTTACAGCTGTGACCGCCGTAGTAAGGAATCATTGCCTCGTCAATACTATGCATCTCTTCAACGGGTGCGTTTTCTTGAAAAACAGCGTTTAGCAAGCTAAATAAAGGCCGCATTTTAGCATATTTATCACTTTCGGTCAGAATCAATGAATTGTCACAACAGTGCAAATGGTTCATGATGTATGTAAATCTGTCACGAGATAGAGATTGATTCACAAGAGAAAATTCACAATCGGACGAGTTTTCCCAATACATACGACGTCTTGGCAAGCATACGTATCCACTATAAAGTAATATTCCAATAAAAGATTTAATTTCACTGGTATTTACATTGCCTGGTTTATTTTTTTGAGATGCATACAAATTGGTATATTTCACAAGCATATTTATAATGTCGTCATTGAATAATTGGTCAAAATAGTTTATCGGAGAACGTAACATATTTTTGGGGCCTTCTAAGGGTTGGAAACTAGGAAAATCATTTGATCTATGTCGATTCCTCCATTGGTAGGTTTTATTTTGCACCGATGGAGGACGAATTACTGTATCTTCTAGTTCGGTAGATGTAGTTGGCCTTGGCTGTTGAAGCGACTGTTCAAAGCGAGATCTTTTCTGTAAACTAGCCAAAAAAATGTCATCTTCAGTCTCCCATTCGGAATCAATCTGATTGCCATAAGTAGCTTCAGCAGGTGCACGTAAAATTGAACCAGGCAGGTTATGTATGACAATATTATCCTCTTCTCCCGAATCTTCATCAGTAACAGCAGTATTAGCGTTATCTGGTGGTTCAAATGTTATGCATTCTGGGACCGGGTCATCACTATTCTCTAACTCGTTCAAAATTTCGTGCACCGATAAAGGTTTTGGTCTAAAATAGGAAAAAATAAATTAGTTAAAACTTTCAATGTACCTATAATGGTTGTGCCGACAGACCCATGCATGGGTTCATAGAGCTTGCGGCCATATAAAAGTGTCAAAAAGTTAGGTTTTTATTATTTTGTTTTCAACATCAATACCAAAATGTTACTTATTTATAATTTTTACTTCTGTATTTTTTAAATTATATCAATAATATATTATAAACTTACCTTTTTGAGGACATGTTTTAGAATTTCCAATGAAAATATTTTCAATCACATGAAACACCAAGAAACTAATCAATTGACTGCGTTACTTGTCATTACAATTAACAGTTATCGACTAAAGCTTCTAAATACTTGTGTAATTTGGTTTAAATAAATCAAATAGTGAGGGTAGATTTTTTTATCTTTACGAACCCATGTATGGGTCGGTAGGTTCATCTGGGTTAAAACATCTGACATGAAACGACGATCGATTCAACTTTGAATCAGCAGTAGTAAAGTGGCCTAGTTACGATTAGGGTGTAAGATGGTACTCACGTCGGGCTTGTACTTCTTAGCGACGAGGTTCTTGTGATGGTCGGGAAAGCGCATGTCCAGCTCCGAGGGGGACTCGGGGGGACAGCTAAACATGTGCTCTCCGTCGCACATGCAGCGCTGGGACAGCTGGTACTCGCGGCTGAAGGCTGCGGTGTTTTCGAACTCGCTGATACAACCTTGGTCTTCTGTTAAAACAAGCTTTGCTTAACAGCCTCATATTTGCAGGTTTTTAGGGGCGAGGGCATGGACTGATTGCGAATGGGCATTTCGACTTTCACAGCAGGCAAAATCGGGATATTCAAATATTAAAGATTTTATCGAGCTTTTAAAGGCACTCTATGATTACAGTAAAACTAATTTCTTAACAAAAATGGTTCTATATAGATTATGTGTAGAATCGTGCATTGAATTCTTATACATAACATCACGCCTGTAATCCCCGAGTTCTCCTTGGCGCTAATTTGTTAGATGAACGTTATTATTTGTTTCTGGATTATAAATATACTTGTAGATTATCACAAGCAAACTATCTGACTGTTGGAAACTTTATTTATATAATTAAATATCCAACGCAACCGACCAAGATGGCTATAAAACAAATTTCATCAAAAACGAATTTTGAATTCCAAGAAATGACCCAAATCATTGATTAGGGAAGAACGGTTCCAGTTTGGGTATATACTATGTGTTAAAAAAGCATCAGATGAGAAATCGAAACTTACCAGTATACCCGACGGGGCAAGGATTGGGCGGGTTGCAGTAAGCTGGCAGGACCGCGTCGGTCTTCACCATTTGCCGGTTCGCCACCTCCCCAGACGGCTGGAGGCGCTGCTCACCCTCCCCTGCTCCGCCGGTGACGTACTGGTGACCCCATAGCGCGCTACGATCATCAGATATAGAGTTGAAAGGGTGTTCTTAAAACAAATAGGAGTGGAAGGAGCGGAATACCGGTAGATCTAACACAGGTAGTTGTGGCTTGACCAGGCTCATTGGGATAGAACCTAAGAAGTAAAAGCTTAATCCTCTGAACTGTGCTACAAGTCCTAATGGTTACGTGGGCTTGTCAGGAACTGGTTATTAGCTCATTTGCACAAACTCTAAGAAGCTTAATTCCATTACTTGTGCTGCAAGTACTTTTGATAATCCAGGTTCACCATTTCTGGGTGTATTCAACTCCTCATCTAAGCTGAAAGATGGCTTAGGTATTAGCTTGCTAACAATAACTATGATTGTAGATTAAATTCTCTTAACTTTTTCGGAAAAAGTGTTAGTTGTGCAAGCTTGCCAACATAAACCGTGGTTGTAGATTTAATTCTCTTAACTGTGCTGGAAGAAGTTTTAATGTGCAAGCTTGATAACAAGAACTGTGGTTGCAAATTCATTGGTTAAGAATGAGCTAAGAAGCAGATAAAGCTAATCTCCTCACCTGTGCTGCAAGTACTCTTGGTCGCGCAAGCTCGGGTTGGGGTTGCCATCGATGAGCGAATCGTAGTCGAGCTGCTCGTTCTCCAGCTCTTTGTTCGCGCGCGCCATCAGCGCGAGGTGCCTGTCACTAGACGGGAATTCCAGGTAGCTCGTCGCTGCGTCGTTGAATTCTTTGCCCATACGCTCGACAACCTCACGAAGCAAAGCTTCGGTTAGGATGTGATCCTGTGCCAAGATAATTGTTTTGTTGATTTGTTCTTTGTGTGGGATGGACAGTTGGCCAGGTACGGCTAAGAAGATAAAGTCGAAGAGAGCCTGGCGCAGGATAGAATAAGATGGAGTCTTTTATTATAGGAGGCCTTAGTCTCTTGAATCACTTTGGGTCGCTGCGCCAACTTACCTACTTAGTTTGGTTGTTCCAAATCCATTATCATGTCACTCTTTACATCGCTGCTGATGATAATTGAAAGATTCTGATCGAGTTGGGGTACATTTTGTTTATAAAGAGAGCATGCAAGTATATAAAAATTGTGATCTTTGATTTCCATTCACGGTACCAGTTGATGATTAGGGTTTTATAAGAGAGCTAGTAGGGTTGTGGAACCGTACTCTAAGGCCTAAGCGCAAAATAAGTACTATAGCTTTTCTATATAATGTAGACGTCATAAAATGGCTAATCGTAAAATGTATCTCACTTTCTCTAGGGTCAAACTTGACATTAAATAAAATCGTGTTTACAGTCAAGACTAATTCGAAGTAGAGTCTTGAGTAGACAAGAGTTAAGAAATTTCTTGTTTGTAGTAGCAAATTTTTTTTTTAATATAGATAGAATATAAACTTACCTTGTCCCCAATAGAACCATGGGGGATAAAGCCCATGGTTCCTACGACGGTTACCACCAAAACCAGCACTTCGTGGGGGCCCATTACGAAACTGCAAAGAGAAAAAAATAAAATAAATAGGCTATATAACTTAAGTGGCTGCTGTGCATGGATTACTTTCTAACAAATAATTAGAAGACTGCGGCACCATCTCTAATCTAAATTTTAATAGCAACCATAGAATGCTTAGAGCACGAACATTTTAGACTAGACACTTATAAAAACATATCAGTAAAACTGAAGATATAAAGAGAGCTCTTAAATTTTTATCGGTCAAAACAAACTGGATACCAAATATGGAAATCCGTTTTAATACCACTAAGACTAAAAGCTCTGATATTCTATCAATAGCTACACAGTTCTACGAAAACCTTTATTCCAGCAAGAACCAAATAGACATTACGGACTTAAGCAACAACGTTGATGTACCACCTATACAAGGCAGTCGAGGAAAAAGAAAAATAAAGCTCGTGGTCCCGATGAGATTAATAACGAATTGCTTTTAGACTGCAAAAGCGATACACAAAAGACGGCATCAACGATTATCCTACTCCACAAAAATAGCGACAGGGGCGAATTGAATAAATACAGACTGATTAGCCTAATGTCCAATATTTGCAAAGTGTTTGCGAAAGTAATTCTATGGCGAATAACCACTGCCCTAGACAAACCAAAGAGCGGGAGGGGCTCAGAGCAACCTATTCCACGCTGGAAGATTTTAATTAAGATAAATCTTAAAGAAAAACAAAGAATTTAATACGCCGTTCTACTGCTGCTTCATTGACAATTCAATAGAGCACGATAATATCTGGCATTGTCTAAAAAATCAAGTAGTAGAATGCAAGTAATAGAATCCTGAAAACATATACACGTATAGCATGGCCAAAGTAAAACTAGAAAAAGAAGGAAAAGCAATAAAGTTAAACAGGAGTACGCTAAGGAGACCCACTATCACCCAAACAGCTGTCACACCTACGATTCGCTAATAATATCATATTATTCGCCACAAAAAAGAACATTTACAAAACATGTTTTTAGACCTGGAAAGAGAAAGCCGCAAGGTAGGTCTAACGATTAACACTTCCAAAATAAAGTCATGACAAATACATCAGAGGAAAACATAATTGTAAATGGCGAGCCAATTGAGTACGTGAAAGAGTACACCTATCTAGGCTAACAAATTTCAACTACTGATGTAATGTCAAAGGAAATTAATACAAGAACGGAAATGTTACTGGGACCTCAAAGAAATAATTAAGAATACAGAAACCAAGATGATCGTAAAAATAAAGCTATACAACACTTGCATACTTCCAGTCTTAACGTACGGTTGCCAAACGTGGGCACTCACTAAAGCGCAAACAGAATACTGTAAACCTCCCAAACAGCTATGGAGAGAAGCATGTTCAACATAAAGAAGGCTACAAAAATATAAGACGCATCAACGAAAATGAAAAAAAGCAAGTTGAAATGAACTGGGCATAATAAGAAGTATTGAAATATGGAACAAAACCGTAGTAGTTTGGGACCCAAGAAATGGGAAAAGTAACCGAGGTAGACAGTTTCAAAGATGGGAAGAGGAAATAAAGACCATTGCAGGGAAAACATGGACTAGGAAAGCACTACATAGAACAAAGTGGAGGGAGATGGAAGAGGCCTTTGTCAAGGTTGGGCAAACAAACCGGGTTGCCGGTGTCACTGACTCGTCAGATTCGCTAGGTTAAGATTCAAAATTATGTATAAATGTCTGTGTCTGAATAAGGGTTATATTATTATTATTACACCTAAGTCACCGGGAAAGCAAGTGTGTATGGTTTGAATAAAAATATTGATCTCAGTAAATCTCGTTTTCACTTTGATCTATAACCAGTTTGGTATAGAATCTCAGTAGTGAAAAAGGATTATTATTAAAGGCCCAAATAAAATAAAATAAAAAAATTACTTTGACTGCTGTCCGCCATTTGGTCCTCCCTCATGAGCAATAATCAATGTAAGGAAAAGTCTTCCCATATCGTAGAACTGGTGGCATACATCCGTACTTAAATTCATGAAACTCAGAAGTACGTGGTTTGACGTTAACCAACATTTTTCTATTAATGTTTCTTCTTCATCATTTCTGCCAGCGAATTAAAAAAATAATAAAAAATAAAATAAATTTTTATAAACGATATCACATATATTAATCTGACTCCGAAGTAAGAAGCTTAAGCACTTGTTTTACGGATATCAGAAACAACAGTGGTATTACAAATATATACTTAAATATTGGATATTAACACCCAGACAAACACAAGTATTCATCACACGAATGTTGGTCCTGGGTGCGGATCGAACCCACAACTCTTGGCGCATGGGGTAGGGTCAATACCGAATGCGCCATCGAGCTTGTCAAATTCAAATACTGGAATTCGCCGACACTGTGCAATTAAACGTAATTCAGTGACGTTGCTATCTTCCAAGGAGGCGAGTCAAGAGGTCACGGAGGCATTGAGTCATCACCCATTGAGGCTGTAGCCATGGCGACCAGTATTACATTAACCGAGGACCGGCTAATCCTTTTTTTGTCGGGCCGAAATTTTACTGGTGCGAAATGACGCCAATCAATCAAGTGATACATGACTTAACATGACATAACATTATTGTCTGTTTTTTTTTGTCAAAAGATGGTTAGTGCGAGCTGGTGAACCAGTTAAAGGTTCCGCAAAATGGGATTGAAATTAAATAATTCATTACTGCAACTGGATTCATAACAAATTCTTGAGTTAGATGTGTTTGCATGTCAAAAAATTGTTTTGCCCTACAGCACCTCGACGTGAATGGCCTGCTAAGAAGTGGCGCCGCAAGAAACTCAACAGATGGCTTTTTTTAAAATACGTTCATATGTACGTACTTATATATATATATTGGTGACATTATAAATTAAAAATATAAATTTCACTGTGCATGCAAGCATACTATCTTGTCCAAATATTTTTATTCATTTAAATAATCTTTTATTTTGTAGTATCCCTTTATCATTATTAAACATGATTTAATACAAATCTTAAACTTATTTATGGGTAATTCAATTATATTTTGTGGCATATTACTAAATATGTTTTTGCTTAGGCCTACAAATGAGCTACTTATCTTACCAAGTCTGAGTTTTGAAATAAGAGTAGTTTTTTCTTTTAATATTTAAATCGATTTCTCCTAAATTCTGTGACTAACCATTATATCTAGACATTTTAATTTATTAAAATTTGTTAATTCCAATTACTAATATCTGCTTTTTTTTATATGGACAAAGAATTCATCTTTCAATGATACTTATGTCTTCCATTTTTTTATATTATCACGGAGTGGATATTGAAAATAAATCCACAGATTTCTACTATTGATTAATATATACTCATTGCTTAGTACATTTTAGGCTTCATAAATATTAAATACTAGCTGTGCCAGCGGTGTCACCCGCGTTTATGGTTAATATTATAAAGACTATTTCCGTCATACATGATTTCTATGTAACTTTAACCCATTAAGGCTGCACACGCGACGGAAGCTTAAAAAATGGAGTAACTTCTCCCGTTTTCCCAACATTTCCCTTCACTACTCTGCTCCTATTGATTGTAGCGTGATGAAAAGTATACTATAACCTGCCCAGGAGTATGAAGAATAATTAAACCAAGTTTCGTTAAAATCCGTCGAGTAGTTTTTGTTTCTATAAGGAACATACAGACAGACAGACAGACAGACAGACAGACAGACAAAAATTTTACTGATTGCATTTTTGGCATCAGTATCGATTACTAATCACCCCCCGATAGTTATTTTGAAAATATATTTCATGTACAGAATTGACCTCTCTACAGATTTATTATAAGTATAGATAAGTATTTCCTCAATATCGCTGTGGATACTTTGTTCTATTAGAATGAGACTGCCTGTAGAACGTCTATTGGAGTATTTATTAGATAACAGCACCCTTAACCGACGAGCGTGCATGAAAAGACTTATGAATGTAGAAGAAGCAAAAGGATCGTAGCAAATGGAAGTACGTGATCTCTGCCTACCCCCATGGGGAAAAGGCGTGACATGATGTATGTATGTATGTAGATAATTTGATTTCCAAATTAGTCGAATTGCCCTGTTATTATTTATTTCACCGTTGGAAAATCAGGCTTAATTGATTTGGTGTCGGCCCCTCAATCAGTACTTTGTAGACCTAGGTAAGTAGATGTCAAAAGACCTTTCAGTTTTGCATTGTCATTACGATGACAGAGCAAAACGTGGCGTTACTAGACGTTTTGCTTAAAGAACCCTAATAAAAAACGAGTGTTGTGCCATTGTGTGGCAGATGTGGGTGGGCGATTAAGATGCTATCAGATGTTTCGGAGCGGCTCCTTTTGATCCTGACGTCACTGCTTGTATGCCTCTCAGTCTTTGTTCCTAATTAAATTTATTTAATCCCTTGCTTAACTAAACGTCCATTTGTCATTCGCCAGTGACAAATTAGCATGTTAGTATAATATAATAATATAACTTGTAGATATCTTAGTGTTGGTCAAGAAACATGTCTATTGTAAAGTGTGAAATACTAATTTGTTGCATTGTAGGTATTGTGAAAATTAATGACAGTTATGGTAAGGTAGTTTACTGTCCTATGTTGGTCTGGAAATTAAAAAGAATGTGCTAACTGTGTTCCTTGCATGGCATGTCGTAAAAGGCGACTACTGGTATACGGGGTTTTGGGTATGCGATTGTGTAGGCGACGAGCTAGCCACTTGTCACTACCTTTTCACCATTTTACATCTAACCCAGCTCATTGTCCCATGTTGGTCTGGGACTTAAAAATAATGTGCCAACTATGGCTCTTGTCTAGCTGGTCGTAAAAGACGACTAATGGTATATCGGGTTTTGGGTATCTGATTGTGTAAGCAAAACTTGTCACTTTTTCACAATTTTACATCGAATCCAGCCCAGTTTTGTTTTTGGCTGATTGCGGTTAAAGAGGTCTGCTGCCCCTTTGACTCTGCCTACCCCTTCGGGGATTAGGGACATGATGCTATGTATGTGATATTTATGTAGTAGTAGAAATAAACGATTCGATTCGATTAATTTCGATTCGATTCGATTCGATTTGATTCGATTCGATTCGATTCGATTTGACGTAATATTTATCAACTGTCAAAACTCAACGGTTCCACGTTTTGTGCGACTTTTGCAAACGATGACGTCAGGGCATGCTATATTCATAATCCAATTAAAAAAATCTAATCTAATTTTTAATATAATTAAAATAAAATATAGACAACATACCTATTCGAACGATCAACATAGTTAAAAAAATATATGTGTTACCATTTTTTGCTACTTTTATTTGGATTTACAGAGGCAAGAAGTCAATCGCTCGGCTAATAATAATAATGGGTTACCAAGTGCCAACTTTTTGTGGTAAGTCTGGCTGAGTGCATACACCGCACGTGGGAGTGAATAAAGAACTAGAATCGATTGGTTACTGGAAATAGCCTGGGTTTACCCGCGTATCGATCGATTGGTCTCAGAACGCAAATAATGAATGAAAGCGGCCGTACTGCATGGCGCAGTGCAGTTGTTAACTGTATAAACGTTTTGTTCTGGACTAACAAGGCCGTCATCTTCATGGACTTTTGAATAAAGCCTAAGCAAAAAGCATTTAATTTTGAATGTAAATGTAAAATGTCCTGATCACTATATGAAGTGAATAATATCTCATATTACGTTAGATCAGTAGATAGCGGTGGTTGTGGCGGTAGTGCGGGTTCAAATCCGGGTACGTACCTCTGGATTTTTCAAGTCTATGTACTTATTTATACCACTAGCTCGACGGTGAAGGAAAACATCGTGATGAAACCTGCAAATTCAAACAACTTTGAACCATGATCCAAAAATTGTCTGGTTCCCCTATCTTAGGGTTACGATGGTCAGATCGGCAATCGCTTCAATGTAATTACCAGACTCGCTAAATCCTGGATCATGGTCTAAGCAGACCCCCGTCTAAGCACGGGATATAACGCTAGGAAGATGATTATGTTAGATCTGTAGATATGCCGTTTAAATGACTAAGATTTATAAGATAATTAAATTATCAGTAAAGTAAAGTAAAGTAACGTTCTTATTATTATGTAAATATCTTATTCATAAGATTACAATTAAAGGATTATTATGTGTACTTATGATTGTATGTAACTATGGTCCTGCGCCCTAATCCGATATTGAAAGAGTAGGTGCCAATTGATTGTAGCATAAGTTTTTTTTTTACTTAGTTGTTAAAGGTATAAGCAAACTAGGTGTTCACAAAAATACAAATTCACACTATTTAAGTGTATTTTCAAGGGAAATTATATTTAAGCTAAAGCTGTGTGTGTGTTAGCTGTGTTTATACCGTAAAGGTTTTTCTGCCTATTTTTCTATCTATCTTCTGCAACATTTTCACGAAGTTTCGACATCGCCATACATTCCGAGATAACTGAACGTGTAGGTTGCTTCATAGTTTCCTCGATCGCTTAGGCCGCGTCGTAAGTAAGGATTGAATGTTCGCTCACCCGCAATACGATATGTATTTCACTGCGTATTCGCCAGTTATGAAAGCGTGGCGCGGTCGTGTGTGCTAAGTGCAGATAACAACCGGTCTTCGGCTAGACTCTGCTTGGATTAACCGAGTCCATTCAATACATTGTTCATTCAAGCTTTCTACGGCAAAGATTAAGGGAAAAATGTGCGACTATGAAGTGCCTAAATAAAGTTAGAAAATTATAAATTTGACATTAAGAAAAGAGTATACTTGAAGCCCTACCTGTGTTGTTAAGGGATTTAAGTATAATGTACTCAACATGTTCCTTGCCTAGTACGTTGTAAAAATATAAGTTGATGATACGGCTTTCGCACTCAAGTAGGCAACCTGTTTAAAGTGCCATTTATGTATTGAAAAAATAAACTGTTGGAAATTTATAAAACTAACTAACTTCACGCCACTTCCCTAGTGGGGTAGGCAGAGAGAACCGAACGCCATATAACACGGTCCTTGCACACCTCACTCGATTCTTTAGCATTCATAATCCTGTTTAAACGAGCTCTACGGTTATTAGGGCTGGAAATTGATGCTATAGTATTTATATTTTTATTCGATAAAAATATAGCTATTTAGCGACGTTAACAGCGAATTGTAATAAATATTTATCTTCTTATTCATCAGTCCCCATGCTATTTACAATAGATCTGATAAGTAAGTAGCTTAAGCGGTCGTAATAATATTCAAAATGCACTAAGGCCGACATAAAAAAGAAAAGCGTGCTATGTTTAATCTTTGCACTGGCGCGGGCGCCGGTGCCTGTGGGCGGCCGATCTTTCGGCGCGGCTGCGTGTCGACATTGTATCGATCGATGGCCTACCAATATGGCAAATGAGCTCGCAACACGACCCGTAAAACAGTCGATAAAATACTCATAAAACACGTCATATGTTTGTATTGTTTTGTGGAGATTAGGATAATTCATGGACTATTATGATTTAAAGTTATATGAACGTTTATTCGATATCGAATCGTGATTATTTACTGATATTTTGACGGGCTTATATTTTTATTTTTACCTTTTTAACTGTTTAATAGATTGTATAATAAAATTTTGGATCTTTTTAGGCAGAACATGAAAGTATACTTTTTTTTTGTTTTTTTTTTGTTTTAAGTAGTTTAAGATCTTAGAATATCTTCATCATCCAATAGGTGACTGCATATAACCTAGTAATTTTAAGTATCTTGCTCAAACTACAAAAATGGAAAGCCATTTCTTGCCATTTTCCCGATGAGGAAATAAAGATACGGATATGATCGCAATAAAAATTTGTTAACGAAAATACTCAAGATAAAAGCTCTTCTGCTTAATCTTTGCTTTTGTGCGCGGGCGCCGGTCGTGGGCGGGGTCTTTCGACGCGATGCGCCGTGTCGACACATATCGATGCCATTCGACCAATATGGCATATTATTAGCCCATATATTCGTTAAACAGGGGAATATGAATAGTATCAAAACATACGTTTTGTAGATTTAGCTAGCTAGCTGTATTTACTGGTCGTGTCGACATAAAAGTGTGGCTATAATTTTGAGGTCGTTATCACTTGCCCTATATTATATTTTGGAATAACATATCTACAACAAGATCGTTAATGTTCTATGTTAATTTCAGTCACCACGTTTCCTAGGTCCAAGCAAATCTTTAAATTTTCTATACATAAGTGAAATACAAATAGAAAACATTTATAATTGCATAAATTAATTAGGATATATTTTTTTTCAGATGAGAAAAAATTCTCGGCTCATGTTAGTAGATTGGTAGAATATAAAGTAAATTTTTATTAGGAATATTAGATAGCTGATGATAAAATATTGTTGGTTAATTACCACAGCCTATTAACGTCTTTTTTAATAGACCACATAGCGCTCTGAAAATTTTACAATTATGGTATTAATAGTTGTTAAAGAAATGCAATAACCATAAATTATTTTGAAATATACACTTACACAACTTTTATATAGATCGATATTCATACCACCGGCGCAAGCGCATCACTTTAATGACCGCGGCGACCAGCCGCCGCGGGGGCGCTGAGATAGTAACGTAACTCCACTTGTATATTGATGGAAGCGCGCAATATGACAAGATAACCCGATAGGCAGGCGCGTGTTTACGGCCTAAAGGCCTAGTCGATACAACGACGTGCTTACACTGACTTCACTTACCAAGAATATGTTTTTGAGTAGACAAACGATGATGTTTTTAGGTACATAGTTTTTTTTATAATTTTCTGTCTGATGCAGACGCGGAAAGTTCTCCAATCGGAGACTAAACGCTAACTTCGCGCCATTTCCCTAGCGTAGCATAGGCAGGGAGAACCGATTATCTTTGGACTCCACGCTATCATACTACAGCGTGAAGCCACGTTTATGCATGTGTGAGTGAGATACTAATGGATACCAGATATGGGATATCTGTCATTGGAAGCACTTATTATGTCAATGTGTGACGTAAGTTGCGTGTCAAGGTGAAGCACCCGAGGAGCTTCAATGTCTAGTTAGTGGCGCGGGGTCCTTCTTTTTTTACTAGTCCGTGTCTTTGGAATAAAGCTCAAAAAACTAGGATAGCACGTCTTACTTTTTAGAGACTCAGGAAACATCAGGCGTCAGCGGGGTTTTATATTAAAGCCTTAATATTAGGACGGAAAAATGCAAGAAGGGTCCCTTTTTGCCCTCCCTAGGAAGAATGGGGTATTCCAACTGAGCTTGCTAGCTTTTAGCAGCTAATTTTGAGGTAAGTATTTTCGTAGGTCATCCATGGGATTGCTAAACGCTTAAATACCATGGAAACATATCGTAATATACAAAATGTAACTTCATTGTGGATGCATTATTAAGATCTTGTTGACCAAACGTACTCCGATTGAGACTTTGCATTTTAAATAGACATTGCGTCATTTAATACAAGTTAATTGATCTGCCATTGGTAGTAAGCAATGCTAGTGGAGCATTAAATTTGCTGTGTAATGCCGACAGATAAGAACGGGATTGGTTTTTCTTCTGTTATGTTATGTCATTATAAACCTCGTACCAGACCATTCTAGAATGAAAACTATTGTATCTTCTATTTAAAATCGTGTTTTGGGTGTTGATATCCAATATTTAAGTATATATTTGTAATAGCGCTGTTGATTCTGATATCCGTAGCACAAGTGCTTATGCTACTTACCTCGGGGTCAGATCAATGTATGTAATGTAGTCGGATATTTATTTATTATTTGTTTTGTTCCTAGTTAACCGTATCTATTTCAAAAGGTATTAAGTTTCAGAGGTTTAACCTTACATATTAGTAGCTGATTTTTACAAAATAATGTTAGACAGTAAAGTAGGTAGATAATACGTTGACCTGATTTCAAAAAAAATTAAGTTCTCGTACTCATATTATAAACACATAAGCTACGTTTCATCGATGTACCGCGCGAACAACGCCGCGTGCAGAAGCTAATACAATTTAAAGTTACAACTGTGCTTACTTACGAATCGAAAAGATGTAGCATCGAATCAGAATTAAAGAAAGTACTACAAACTCTCAGACCAATATCTGTTTCATCATCAACTACGGCCGATCGAATCTGCGACCCTTTGAATTCGATGCGAAATTTGAACCATTGCATCAATGAGACTATCATTAACAATATAATTATAATAATACGTTATTTTTATGCTGGTAATATATTACAAGGATTATATCTAGGCTAACCTCGCATTTAAGTCGTAACTTATGAAAATGGAAATGGATTTCCATACTATTACCATAATTCGATTCAGTCATCAGACATTGATCAATATGACTAATTACCGAATGATTTATTCGCATATAATAACTCTATTTTATTAGACTAGATTTCTTAAGTGACGGGTATCAGAACAGGAATTTTACAAGCCCGTATTTAACGTCATTTCTAAAACAATCGATACTGCGATCGATCATTATCGATTGGGATCTCATTAGTATTTCGATCATGGGCATATCTATCGAATCCGGGTCCTATCGATATTCGTTGAACTAACTTATACATATCCTGTTACTCAATACGCAAAACTATTTCAATTTTGTGTTTTCACGTCAATGACATATTTTGCAAGTGACGTATTTTACAATTCTTATAGAGCGGTAGAAGTGGAATTGGTTTTTAATTTTTTTTAATATCACACTTTCATGTCTTAATTTTTCTTCTCATCGGGTCATTATCAAATTAAAATTTAATTCAGTCATTATCAGATATTACATTCACCTAGTCAGGGGTGCAGAAAAATAAATATATAGGGTAACCTTTTAACTAAATACCTTATACTGTTGCTGAGAGATTAAAATTCAACTTGCAGACAACTCAGTTTGCCCGAAATCTAAGTTATGTAGGTAATTAACGTTAGCAAAATCTAGTTGAAAATATTCAAAATAAACCAAGACCTCAAGAAAGGGATAAAATTAGATATATCGTCGCTAAAGTGAAAACGCGTTCCCTAAATCCGTCTTAAGTTAATGGTCAAGCGTACGTGCGTTGTTGGAAGTCTTCTACACCGACGTGGTCTTGTCAAAGTGATATATGTGGTGACGTCATACGATGTGTCATCTTACTTAGATCGTGATCGCGTTGTAAATGCGATCAAATGCCATGGTGATGTATTTATTGCTGCGTGATCAATATAAATCATAGTATGATAATAGCACCATTACAAATTTGCATTGATGATGATATAGTGCATAATTGCAATCGGTAAAAGCTTATAAAAATGGATCTAACGAATGAAAGTGGCGTCAAGTTAGTTATAACTAACTTCACGCCACTTCCCTTTTCCCTAGGCAGAGAGAACCAAACGCCATATTATGATATATAGGTTTGCAAAATTTTACAACTTAATCAAGTAACCCGCTAAATAAAAACAAATTTATAATTATAGCGGCCTGCCCCGGCTTCGCACGGATGGATATTAAATTTGTAACCTGCCTAACTGTTTTAAAATATTCTATATAGCCCATGTTAAGCAGGGATAATGAAAAATTGTAATGGTTAAAAAATTTTTGAAATCGGTTCAGTTTTTCTGTGAAAGATGGTAAATAAAATAAAAAATCTAATTGTAGGCCCTTTTTTTTATAAATATTCAGTGTTCATATTTTTCTATGTAGGCTGTATGTTTGTATGTATATCTAAGTGTGGGTTTTTTTTTATTTCAGTAGTTAAATGCTAGAATGTTCGAATGTTCTATTTTTTTAATGTTTGTTTGATCGAATATTCGAATATTAAATATAAATAAATAAATATCAGACTACATCACATACATTGATCTGACTCCGAGGTAAGTAGCTTGAGTACTTGTGTTACAGATATCAGAAACAACAGTGGTATTACAAATATATACTTAAACATTGGATATTAACACCTAGACACAGAACAAACACAAGTATTCATCATACGAATATTTGTCCTGGGTGGGGATCGAACCCACAACTCTTGGCGCATGGGGCAGGGTCACTACCGAATGCGCCATCGAGCTTGTTAATAATTATAATTATTTAAATTGAGTATTTAAGAATATTTTTTTTTAAGGTTTTTTGAAAATTTTGGGTTATTTGCTTGTGAACTAACATTACTTGAATGAAGGCGCATTTTCTTACGATTGGGCTACCAACAAACCTTCAAGTGAAAAAATCGACGGAATTAACGCGCAAATTTTTATAACAAGTCTTACAAAAATATTAACTAAGTACATGCGGATCACGTTTCTTTTTACAATTTTTATTAATGCAATGAATGTGGTATGTAGCAATTTTTATGTAAGAGGATAATTGTGTAACTCGATATGATGATGACGAGGTCACGTACTGCACTATCAGTCATTCATACATAGTCATAAGTGTAAAATAAAAGATATATTATTATTCGCATTGATTTATGTATGACAGGGTAATGATCTGATCTTAATTCTCGTGTCTTCAGTACAGTAGAATTCGTCGTAGTAGTGTAGAATACATTTCAATAGTACTATGAGGTCCGTTGGTCTATTGGCATTTTATTCAAGTCTTGGAATAGAACTTTATACAAGTCTCGAACTCGAACTCGAAATTCATGCGAGTCTCGGACTTGAACAATACAAGTCTTGGGCTCGAATTTCATTTAAGAAAGGAGTCTAACTTCATTCAAGACTCGAACTCGAACTTCATTCTAGTCTAGGACTCGAGCTTCATACAAGTTACGGACTTGAACTATATTCAAGTCTTGGATTCAAATTTCTTTTAAGTCTAGTAGTTGAACTACATTCAAGTCTCGGAACTCAAGCTTCATATAAGTTTTAGACTCAAACTAGTCAAGTCTTGGACTGACATTTTAAAGTCTAGGAGTCGAACTTCATTCAAAACTCGGACGCGAACTCAAATCGATTCAAATGACTTGAATTTCATGTAAGTGTAAGACTCGATCTTCAATTAAGTCTCGGATTCGAACTTCATTCGAGTCTCGGACTTAAACTTTATTTAAGCCTCTGACTCCAGCTTCATTCAAGTCTTGTATTCGAACTTCATTTAAAGCTCGCATTCGACCTCATTAAAGTATCGGACTCGGACTTCATACAAGCTTCGGACTGGAACTCGATTTTCATTCAAGTCTCAGCCTCGATCTTGCTGCTCATGTCTGCTCACTCAAGTCTCGGACTCTAACTTCATTCAACTCTCGGACTCGGAACTTCATTTAAATCTCGGACTCGAATTTCACTGAGGTCTCGGACTCGAACTTCATTCAACTCTAGGACTCGAACTTCATAAAACTCTCGCATTCAAGCTTCAAGTCTCTTATTCGAACTTCAAATTCATTTTCTCGGACTTATAGTTGCGCCGCCAAAAAACTTACTGACTGATTTCAAGACACGCACTATAGTCACGGTAATACCAATTCTGGGTGAGCACAATGGCTAGTATTGAATAAATTTATTAAAGAATTGTCGTTTACATTAAATATTGAAAACCTTCATATTCAACCAATGATACATCAAATAGAAATAAAAATTGCCGACGAAAGATGCTATAAAGCGAAATGCATCTTATCCGCTTGACCTAACTCCTATTATTGAGTGACATGCGCGCGCCATTTTCCGACGCATGCGAATGCAACAGGGAAGCTTCCAGAGCGATCAGTTATCGACTTGCACTAAAAATAGGTGCAGCCCGGGGATCCTACCGCGCATGTCCTAGGTAGCTAGCCTATAATACCTAGAAATAGGTATGTAAGTTTGAGCGGACTTGTACGTGTGAATGTATGTGTGAACCCGGAATGCCTTTGTTCAAGTAATATTTTGTTAAATGTTGATGAGTTTTTGAATGCCAAGGTGTAAACAGACAAATGTATTAGATTGATAAAATGCATGGGTTTCTATTGGTGTGAGCGTCAGCATAGGATGTATTGATTTTTTGATTACATGTAGAAAATGTGTGTAGATATACATATGTATACAATCTAACACAAGGACATAATAGTTAATTAGTATTTAACAAAGTAAACTATGCCTTCTTTCCCTATTTTTAAATCTTGATGAAAGTTTTCAAAATTTGAATAAAAGTAATGGAAATGTTGAAATGCTTTTGAAAACTAAGTAACTATGTAAAGATAACAAAGAACCCGAATACTAAGTAGGTACCTAATGACCTAGACCCTCCCGACCTTCACCAAGCTATAACACTAAAGAATAACGTGATTTAATCCGTTAACCCGTCACGAAACCCCGTCTAAAAGAAACGCCAAGCAAAAACGTACCTTACTCCAATCCCCCAAGTCACTTTTCACTGAACACGCACGTCAAACTTCCTGACGCATCCGATTGCAACTGGGTTTCCTAGACCAATCATTTATCGACTTGCATTACATAATAAATAGATGCACGGGGATCCACCGCGCAGGTCCCATCTAGCACCCTATAAAGCCTAGGTATTAAATACGTCGATAACACGGGAGAGCGCAACAGCGCAGGCCTGGATGCATCTAGAATCTGTACACGAATCTATATGCAATCGGCCGACATGTTTGATGTCGGGAAATATGATGAGCGAAGGAAAATGGCGGCTGGAGAACTATTGACCGGTCGTAAAATTTAAATTCGATGTTTGTTTGTTTTTAATACGAATTCCGGCAAAGAGTTGACATTTTTGTTGTAAAAAACTAAATATGACAGTTTTGGCAGCGATTTTTAGATGTTTTTGTCATAGTATTTGAGTAAGACGAACGAAGACCTACCGATCCGTTTTTTAAAGATAATTTAAAGACAAATTAGGTTGCCAAGTTAATGGAGTGCAACTAGGGCCCTTTTTATTATTGTCTTTAACGACAAGTTTTTGTCACAATAGATAATTTTTAAACCATTTATCATAAATTTATTGCTCACAAATGAAGCATAGTTCTTCGTTGACGTCAATTGATGCAAAAAAAAAATAAAAAAAATATTATTACTTTAATTATGAATTTGTTATTACATATTATTTTTTGACCTTTCACAAGAAAGTGGGGGTGTTATGTACCGGCTCAAGGCGCAGACTCCGACCTGTTGCGTCTTACTTAACCGTCATCTTAGACGACGTGGCCGAACGCGATTCTTTTGTTCACACCTAAACGATATAGGTATGAGCGATCACACTCGAATTTTCACAAAAATAGCACATATCTATAAAATACAGTAACAAGATCAGGAAGTTATTGTAAAGCGGAAATTGCTTGTGGGTAAAAATGCGTGGATTTTTTTTTTTAAATCGAAATAAAACGTTTTAATCTTAAAAATAAAGTAACACTTGTGATAGGCAGATAAAAAATAAGGTAAGAATTATTTAGAAAATCAAAATCGAAAAAGCTTGTAAAGTGGGAAGGTCAAAGAGGCGGACGGCAGTTCACAGGTACGATAAAACAATGCAACTTACGTGTAACTTGACCAAACTCGCGATTATAATAATCAGCGCCACGGCAAGGTACATGCACCCGTCTTGGACCTCAGGTCCACGCGAGGGAGTGAAAAAAAAAATATTTCAGGTCTCCCAAACGGTGATGGCGCGCGGTTAAATTTTGCAAGCGTACTCACCAATTTGTATCAGCGGGTCTAATGAGCCCGGCGCGGCCGCGGCGCGATCGATGCGGCCCGGGCATGCGCAGTGTTGACCTACGCAGTTTCGCGAGCCCTTCCGATTGAACTTCGACATTTTCTAGATTTATTTTTGTTGTGACGCTATTGGTACCTGCGCTGGGAAATTTCCGCTCTCTATATGGGTTGCTGGAGAAAGTATGATAGGTATTTGGAAAAAAGTATTTTATTGGTCAGGCCAAGCAAGATGTGGCCGCCTTCAATATAATTTTAAATATTTTATGTGTCACCACTGTAGAACTATTTTTAAGTAAGACTTTGGAATTTGTTCCAAATAATTTAAATGTCAACATAAGACAATAGAGGATATCTCTAGCTTGTATAAATCAATGACAAAAGAAAAGTCCAATATTATAAATATCATACATCAAAATATTCAGGGCTTTTCCGGCAAAGAATTAGAAATTGAACTGTGTCTCAATCAGATGAATATACATGTATTATGCTTATTAACAGAACATTGGTTGAGACAAAGTGAACTTATGTTTAATATTGACAACTATACAGTCGTTAGTTCGTTCACAAGAAAGTCGGCTATCAGAGGCGGGTCATTGATATTATTAAATAATTTATTAAAATGTAAGGAACGTAAAGATATAGTCGCACTTTCAATTGAACGAGTTATTGAACTGTCATGTGCAGAGCTCGAGCAGTTTATTATTGTTTGTGTTTACAGGCCCCCTTCAGGGAATTACCACACTTTTGAGTCCACCATGGAAGAGGTATTGAAAAAAATTTGTAACTGTAATAAAAGAATTGTTGTTTGCGGAGACTTTAATATTAATCTTTTAGAAAAGTCACAAATGTCTTTAATGTTTTTAAATTTATTTCGAACATTTAATTTACAGGAATTATTTAATGAACCTACTAGGATTACTCCTACGACAGCAACTTGTATTGATAATATTTTTTGTAATTGTGATGTAATTGACAAAACAATATTAAATTTTATAAATTCAGATCATAGTGGACAAACTGTTGTAATGGAACACCGTCAAGCCACCCCATTATCTACTTTTATGTGCAGGCCGATTACAGCGTACCGCGTGGATAGATTTAGAGAGAATGTAGGAAATAAAGTCGCATTATTACAATTTGAAAATAAGGATATGAATGATTCATATAAGCTTTTATTTAACGTTATTGAAAAGGAATTTGAGAGCATTTTTACCAAAAAAAAAATTACTATAGATAATTCTAAAAGTAAATTCAGTGACTGGGCCACAAAAGGCATTTACATAAGTAGACGCCGATTATTCGAGCTATATGATATTAAGGCTCATTCGAAAGATCTTGAAGTAATTGAGTATGTCAGGAATTATTCTAAATTGTTTAAGAAAATTTGTTCAGTTGCTAAATCTAACTATCTTAGGCACAAGATTGCGAGTTCTAATAATAAAATTAAAGCAACATGGACTGTTATAAACAAAGAGACTTGTAAAAATAAAACACATACTCACAAGTTCTCTTTAAAAGTTGATAGTAAATATGTTAATTCTGATGATGAAGTTGCAAATGCTTTCGAATCATACTTTTCCAATATCCCAATTGCAACAACCCGCTCACTAAATTCTAGCCCACATGTTGCTCATTCCATTCTCGAAACATATGTGGGCGAATGTGCCTCTCCATTTAACTTTTACCACATCAACGACATTACAGTTTTGAAAACATTTAAAGACCTGCAACTTAAGAAGTCTGAAGATTTATGGGGAATCTCAATAGACATTCTAAAATACATAATACAATCTATTGCCCCATCTTTAGCGAATATATTTAATAAATGTATTGACGTTGGACAGTTTCCAAATCTAATGAAGTACAGTAAAGTAATTCCATTGTTTAAGTCAGGTGATAAAAGTGACCCGTCTAACTATAGACCTATTTCTATTTTACCAGCCCTAAGTAAGATTTTTGAAAAGATAATATTTAATCAGCTACTTCGTCACTTTACACTCAATAAATTATTGCATAATAAACAATATGGATTCACTAAGGGCAAATCCACAACTGACGCTGGAGTGGCACTTATGAAACATGTGATTGAGGCTTGGGAGAGCAAAAAGGATGCTATCGGTATTTTCTGCGATTTATCGAAGGCGTTTGATTGCGTTGAGCACCAGACCTTATTGATGAAGCTAAAGCATTATGGTGTTTCAACGAATTCACTTAGTCTTATGAAGTCATATTTAGTTGACAGACTTCAAATAATTAACATTAATGGAGCTAATTCTTCTGGCGCCCCACTATCCATGGGAGTGCCCCAGGGCTCGATATTGGGACCTCTGCTCTTCCTAATTTATATAAATGACCTTCCTTATTACACAAATAACATATGTGAGACAGTATTATTTGCAGATGATACTTCATTAATTTTTAAAATTGATAGAACCAAAGAAAATTTTGACGACGTGAATAATGCTCTCTCAGAAGTTCTAAAATGGTTTACAGTCAATAATTTATTACTTAATGCTAAAAAAACCAAATGTTTGAAATTTTCATTACCCAACGTAAGACAGGTGAGCCCGAGCATTATAGTAAATAATGAAGCAATTGAAGTTGTCAATTCTACTGTATTTCTCGGGATCACCTTGGATTCAAAATTGCAATGGGCTCCTCATATTGCGGCCCTGGCAGGGAGACTTAGCTCTGCGGCATATGCAGTCAGGAAAATAAAATACTTAACTGATGTTGAAACGGCAAGATTGGTATATTTCAGTTATTTTCATAGTGTAATGTCATGTGGTCTGCTGCTGTGGGGTTCTGCGGCCAATATTAAGACTATTTTCATTTTGCAGAAGAGGGCCGTCAGAGCCATATACGGCCTCAGACCATGTGATTCACTCAGAGAACTATTTAAAGAAATCAATATTTTAACACTAGCGTCACAATACATTTTAGATTGTATCATGTATGTTTACAAGAACATTCAGATATTCCCAAAAAAATCAGATACTCATTCTTTTAATACTAGAAATAGACACAGACTTGCTGTTCCAAATCACAGACTTAATAAGAGTGGTAATTCTTTCATCGGGTTAAGTATAAAAATATTCAATATGTTACCTCAAAATCTCATTGATTTACCTGTACATAAGTTTAAATTATATGTTAAAAATTGTTTGATTAAAAAGGGCTACTACAAGATAGAAGACTATTTAAATGATAAGAATATATGGTTAGACCCAGAATAGGCTGTTCGCCTGCACTGTAAATTTACATTCACGTATAAATTGTAATAATAGACTTGGCATTTTAAAAGAGTACCTATCGAGTTTCTTGCCGGTTTCTTCTCGGTAGAATCTACTTTTGAACCGGTAGATATTGATCTTATTCTGACGATTTATAAGTGCTTTTTTTAAGCCTACGTAAATAAAGACAATTTCATTTCATTTCATTCATTTCATTTCATTTCAAGTAAGATTTTATGTAATTTTCTCTGGCTGTCCAAATAAATAAATAAATTAAAAATAAATATACCATTCAACTTAGTCAACAAAAAACAATGATAATTATTTATCTGACTCTTCTAATAATAAGATTTATTATAAATGCGTTGCAGAATAAAAACAAGCCCAAAAATTCATTATAATAATTAAATAAATATTTTGATGAATAATTCCGTTGCTAGCAATATCTTTCTCCATATAACAAAAGCAAAAGTTTTTTTTTTATGCCGGATTTTTTTTCTCACATAACAAGAAATCTCACTTTAAGCGAAAATAAACTTTAGGTAGATAAAAAAAATATAATATATTGGGCCATAAGCACTAAATAAGTATACAATATGTACTTAAGTTAAAATAACCAATGCTTAACTTTTATATGGAAAGTAACAACAATTTTTTGCTTATTTTTAAATTAGTAGGTACATGGTTTCGTATAAACTAAAAATAGCCTTCTGGAAAGCCTAAATATCGTATTTTGTGTATTAAAAAATAATAAAAAAAGCAATAGATTATACTTATTACATACTTACATAACTCTTTTGTTTATAAAATCAGAACTAGTTTTTTTTTTAATAAATATAATGAATACGTACATTATACTATAAATAATGAATTGTGAAAGTTATTTGAAAAAAGAACACAAATTAAGGTTAAATGTTTTGTTTTATTTCCGATATAAGTACCTACCTATTCGCCAAGATATCTTTAGTAAATTAGGGATTAGGTACTTTGATGAAGAATTAGCTTTAATTAAGAATAAGCATAAGATGAACTTTAATTAAGAAGTAGTATCGGTGTAGTTACTTTCGTTTGTATATTCATAACCAAGATAAATATTGAGTGCTCCATAATGTATTAAACTAGTGCCTACAAAAATAATAGACAATTATTTCAACAATGATGGGCGAAAACTAGTTAGGATCAGGTCTCTCGTTGTCGAATTTAGCATACGTAATGCGATTTGTAAGAAGTAAATTAATATAAATATATGGAGTAGAAAGATGTGCAGGACGAAAATATAAAATTACTGACTAGAAAATGTACAATTTTAATAAAGACTTGAACACACATATTTTCGAGCCTGCAATCCCAGAAGGGGTAGGCAGTGTCAAAGGGGCAGCAAGATCCATTAACTACTTTCAGCTAAAAATAAAACAAGGCTGGGTTAGATAGAGAATTGTGAAAAGTAGTGACGCGTTAGTCGCTTACGCAATACTTGACATACTTAATAAAAAAAATAATTGTAATTCTCCAGACTGACAAACCAATTCTCTAGTTCCAAACTAAGCTTATGCTTGTGCTATGGGTACTATTAGGTGAACGAATATACATAGCTAAATAAATTTTAATTCATCCATGACTCGAGTACAAATGTCCATGTTCATCACATGAAACATCCTAGTGGGATTTGAATCCATACTTACCATAGACTCCTTTAAGACATGCTAGGCAAGAAAAACAGCTGGAAAATATTTTTTAAGTCCCTAAGGGACAAATACTTTAACAGACCGACATAAAACAAGTGACAGATATTATTTTAGCAGTATTAAAAATACTCCCCATGTTCAACAACTGGATAACTGGCCTGACGGCCAGATTTTAACTCGATTGTTTTATTTGGGAGTTCTTGTTTTATTATTAAGAGCACGCATTATTACTAGTATTGCTTTACAACTTCCTGTATGTAGATAGTAAAAAAATCTAAAGATTTTAAAATTAAAAGTCAAAAATTCAGTCGAATTGAGAACCTCCTCTTTATTTTGAAGTCGATTAAAAATTTGTATCGGAGCTGTCTCATTTCGGTCTGCGACTTAAAAAATATTTCAACTGTGTTCGTCGCCTTGCATGTTGTTAAACAGTGCACTTGTATTATTGTGAACATTAACGAAAGTACTTTATCATGTATCACTAACAGTTTTTTGCCCCGGGCCGGGGTAAGGGGATCAAGCCCTCGCCCCTTGCGTTCAACGTGAAGTCGGAATCATCTAATCGAGGCTGTAAATTGTCTGGTTTCGTGTTAAATTAATGATGTAGATATTAAACTTGGATAAAATATCAAAACGTGTGAGATATTTTGATACCTACATGAAATCTGGAAAACAACCCCTTTTGAAAAGCACTTACGTTATTTAGCGCCATCTATTAAAGAGCACAGCAACTTACTTCTACAGGTCCAACTTGAAGCGAGCAAAAACGTAGCTCATTAGGAACTTCTATGTGCTGCCACTAGAGGGAGCTGAAAAGTAGGTAGTATTAGATTTAAACATCATTGCACAGGTGGCATGATATTTCTATAATAATAATAATACTAAAAAAATCCTTACGACTAAAGCACTTTAATCGTATTAAACGAACCTAATAAAAAAATATAATGTATAATGACGCTCAAGTTTGTTTAGGGGAATGAAAAATGGTACCACTATTTCTTAAAATTCGATTCGAATCTATTCCTATTGTAGTCCATTTCTAACCTAACTCTTTTTCAAAATTCTTTTATGAAATCATAGTGTCCCTATAAACGTATTAAGCGTATGTACCATTTTTTTACATAAACGCATATTATGGCTAAGACCATGATTAGTATGGAAATCATAAAATATTAAGATAAATAAACAAATCTGCTATAGATACTCTAAGATTAGATATATATCTGAGTATAGATATCTGAGCTTAATAATCATGTTCTGACCACAAACCACACCTGAAACAACACCAGCGTTTGAAAACACAAACTACAGAATAAACAAATAAGCCTACGCAATGAATAGAAAATGCTGTAATTCGTTGAAACCAGGTGTTGGACTTATTATTCTGAGTGAAAGTTCCTCACAATTCGAGGAAAATTTGGGAAAATATTTGGCCTTTTCGCCACACTGTTTCCAAGCAGATTTCACCAAAAGTAACATAAAAGTTCCTTATAGTAAAATACAGGGTGTATTTTTCAAATAAGTAGTCTCGGCCTTGAGTACGATGCCTGACACTGTGAAAAGGTAAAGTTTCATCATTACAAAAATACCAGCGAGTTTATCGACTCCTTTGCGTTGTATTTGTGTTACTAGGGTTTGATTGTCATATTTTTCTGAATCAAAGTATACTTGCAAGTTTTAAAGATTTCGAATTTACCTTACATGTTTACAAATTTAGAACATTACATATCATTACGCCCGTAATCCTCTAAGAGGTAGGCAGAGTCCAAAAAGAAATAAAGCTAACGCAGGGCAATTACCCAAAAAATAGAGTTAAAGTAGTAAAACGAAAAAAATAAAAAAAAATGTGACAACTAGCTTGCTCGTCGCTTACATAGTCATAAACATTATATCCTGTACACCATGAGTTGCCTATTACTACATCCAGGCAAGGATCACGGCTGGCATATTCTTTTGAGTCATAGTCCAACATGGAACACAAACTTTTTTTTGACATTATATTTAGCATATTAAGCAATATGAGGTTGAGAAAAAGCTCATTTTGAAAAAAAAAACGCTCACTAAGTAGATATTGATTGATACTGAAACTAATTTCACGCCCAGCGAAATAAGTGTTACTTAGGCGCCTTTAACCGTTCAAACAGCTCGTCTTACCAATAATAAAACCAAAGTTTGCGAGTTACAGTTATAAAAATCATGTAATGGCTCCGCCAATTTACTTCGCCCAGAAAGCCTAAGTACTAGAAAACTATTAATCCCAGTGTTCCTATCTTCAGCTCCCGTTGGCGATAAATTTTACTGCACCCGTAATTCCGGGGCAAATTGGTCCGCCGAAATGAATGCACGATTTTACGAGCGCCGTGCCATCTGCGGCGGATCGGTGAAATGTAACGGTCGTGGAGTTATTTGCTGTGAAACATATTAGAGTGATGTTAATTAATGTTTAATTAGCATCTAAACCTACATAGCATCACGCCCATAATCCCCGAAGGAGTAGGCAGAGTTAAAGGGGCAGTAGGCCGCTTTAACCACAATGAGCCAAAAATAAAACTGTGCTGAGTTAGATGGAAAATTGTGAAAAAGTAGTGACAAGTGGCTAGATCGTCGCCTATACAATCACATACCCAAAACCCCATATACCATTAGTCGCCTTTTACGACATGCTAGGCAAGAAACACAGTTAACACATTATTTTTAAGTCCGCGATCAACATGGATACGGCCTTAATATTTTAAGAAATGTGTCCAAATAAAAGGTACACAGTAGGTACGTAACAAATGAGAGAATCTGTACTTCAATCAATTGACGACAAATTCCTAATATAATGTGGTTGCTATTATTTGTTTGCGAACTTTTATTACCTTTCGCGGTATTGACGGCGGCCCATACACGCTGTGTCGTATTGTATTGTAGGTTTTCTATTATATTGTTCGGACCCTTTCTGACGAAGCACATTGTTTGACTTGGTTCAGACAATAAGTTATCGACGTAGGAGCTCTAAATAATACCTTATCCTTATACTTAAGTAATTCTAGGGGATACCCGGTATTTGAAGGAAGGGGGGGGTGTAGGTCAATTGCAGATTTACGGTATTCTAGTACTTAAGTAATACATTGTTGAGTGCAAACTTTGAATAAACATATAGACATACAAAATGTGCATGTAGGATGCTCATTTCTTTTTATTTCTGATAAATATAGGTGGTAGCTCAATATGGTAAAATAATAGGTACCTACTCATTATACTATATTCAGGAGTTGTTTAAATTCGGGCACTCATTTCTGAATAAGAATTCTTAAGATTGCAGGCTTAAGAAAGCCTGCCATCCCCAAAGGGGTAGGCAGACTGTGAGTGAGAAGCTCCATTAACCACATTGAGCCACAAGATCCGCAAAAAAAAAAATCCTAGACTAGTAGTAATACAAGTTATGACTTTACAATTTTAAGACTTATAATAGCATTGATCTATGGAAACCATAATCTAAATTGTCTGGTTCCCCTATCTACGGGCTACGAAGGTCAGATCGGCAATCGCTTCAGAGTATTTATCAGTTTTATGAACCAGAATTTAGTGTAAAAGGACCTCGACTATTATACAATCTGATCATTATTAGTGGGATTCTCTATGGGCATAGTCGGAATTGGTGCAAAGTGGTCTGATGCATCAAATGGATGCATTGATCGTTTATCGTCAACAGAGAATGGTCATTGTTTCCCTTTTAATAGGTAATCAGTTATGAACCAGTGAACGCATACTGTAACATTTACTGTAACAATAGATTCATCTCTATCATATAGTAGTAGTATATGCGTAGATGTTCGGAATAAAGCTGAAATGGCATGATAGGAAAAAAAAATGTATTTGATTTCAGAGCAGTAGCTCAGTAGTAAGATAAAAATAATTTTGAAAATCGGTTTACAATTCTCAGAGATATCGAGTAACATACATACAAAAAAAAAACAGTCGAATTGAGAACCTCCTCCTTTTTTTTTAAGTCGGTTAAAAAACATGCGTCACAAGCAAGTGATGCTGGATCAAATCTGGCCACGTATGGATTTTTCAAATCTACATAGTAAAAGATTCCACTTACTAGGTGGCGAGAGGAAACGTCAGTTTAGACGTGAAACGTTACAAACACACGTACAGACAGAGTTCCTTTCACGTTTATACTATTAGTAAAAATTTGAATAAGATGTACGTGTCTTCACTGTTAATTCATGATCTATATTGGTTTTACAAGCACTCTTCAGACTGCCTTACATTAATGAAAAGGTGTGTTCATATTTACCCCTTTTGTCTACGTTTTTGACAGGAATGAGCGATGAAGATTGGTACGGCCTACGAGCTAGCTCCATCAATCGTCATGATAAATGATGACGAATCGGTAGCGTTCATTGTTGTGCGCTGTGAAGGACATTGTCGCCGGCATCTGACACCTGTGGGTCGTAAACATACGTTTTATGAGCAGCGGGATGCTGGTTTGAGGTATGCGTAAAATGTCCTCACGTTTTCTGCTTTCCGCCGTAGCAGGACTGTAAGAACTTATATTTTAGTGTGAAAATTGTTTACTACATCTTATACCTACGCTACTTAGCCAATTGCGATGAAATTTAGCACGCCTACATTTGTTATTGAAAAAAGGGATTAGGTTTCTTTTATCCCGGAAATAATTATAGACTAACATAAAAGAATCTGTAACGTACCGATTTTTTATCGGGCGTTATTAGCGTTTATTATGATAGATTGAGCGAATCCGTTATAATATTTAGCGGCTGCCTTTTGACATTGTATCCAGTACCAAATAAACTAGCCAGCTCCATAAATTAGCACAGCAAACCATGATGAATCGGTGAGTTAATTATAGTGCCATCTGAAGGACATTGTAGCTACACATCGGTAAAGCATTGTCGATGTTGCTTTACGACACCTGTAGGTTATAAACATATGTTTTATGAGGTACTACGTGGCTTTGGGAGATACTGGAAGGGTTGTCTCATTCGGTACTCATGGCGGCTGGGTTGTGGACAAAATTCGTTGAGCCACTTCTGCTTGACTTGAAAATGCAGTAAGCTATCGTAAATAACGATTACAAGCTAAGCTAGAAGTTCAACTACATTGATGCGGCCAGTTAGACCCAACCAAATTCGCGAGTGCCGCTAATTGTCATGATAAACGATAAATTCATGTTGTCCGCCCTGAAAGACATTGTTGCTGAGACACCTGTAGGTTGTGAACAAATTATCTGATGAACCGTAGTTTCCGTTCCGGAAAATCAGTGGAAGTTTATTACGATTTCTGATAGCATAGTTGTTGGTCTGGTGGAAAAAATAATCAGATTCAAAAAATCTTCTTGTAATTAGTAACTGGTACGCTTTGACCATAATCCTATTTTTGACAAGCACGGTAAATGCCACTGCAACGTTAAGGTAACCAGGGGAACCAAATAAATTGGATTCTGATCTGACTATTTGCACAGTTTATCGGAATATTTTCAATTACTGTTGGGGTAGTAGTGTACATACATCCCCCCCGCTGTGATCTTCGGTTTGGCGTACCGGGGGGGCTTAGTAGGCCCTGGTGCAGGACAGGGCCGAAGCTAAGAGATACCCCGAGGTGAGTTGCGACTGCTCGGCATTTCCCACCGAGCAGTTGCGGCACCGGCCGCAGCCCCGTGCGGCCGGACTAGGATTGCCGAGGAAGAGGAGGAGCTGAGTGTGTCGTTGCTTGCCTCCCTATCCTCGGCAACCCGACAGGGGCGCACTGCGCTGCGTTGTGGTGGGTCGCGGAGGGATCTCCTCTCCCTCCGTGACGACAGGGCTCTGCCCTCAATTTGGGTCGCCGGGCGGAAGGCGGCCCCCTCTGACGAGACGCTCTCCGCGTGCCCTCTTGCTTAGCAGAGGGCACAGCGCGAGAGTGGGCCCACAACGCCGGCCACGGGGACGATCGGCGTCTGAATCCTGGGCGGAGTAGTTGAGACATGCTGGGTAGCCTGGCATGTCTCGACGCGCGTGCGTGCTCGGTGCTGTGCATCCGACAACTGATGGCGTAGGCTGCACAGCATCGTCCACCGCCGCGCGAGGTGAGCCGCGCAGCGCGGCATGCGCACTACCGGAGGAGCTGTCGTATAGTGTCGACAGTGGGGATACCGGCTCCTCCGGAACTGCGCCGCTGGAGGCCACGTTGGGGTTTTAGTCGGTTCGAGTCCGACACACCGCCCTCTGCTTCCCCGAGCAGAGGGTGACGGCTCGTGGGAGTTTCCCCAACTAAGAAAAAAAAAAGTAGTGTACATACATACATATCGTCACGGCCACAATCCCCAAAGAGGTAGGCAGAGTCAAAGAAGCTAGTTGTGTAAACATGCTTATATTTTTTAAAACCGTATAAATAAATTCTTTTGAAACCAACACCTTCAAAGTAAAACGCATCTTTATCTACCGAGATGCCATCGTTATTCACAAAATATATAGAAGAGTACTTATACTTACGCAGAGAATCAAGGTAAAGGGTGAAAGTCGGAATTTATGCGACAATCGATAAGACTTATGCCTACAATATTTTTCAGCCCTTACCCGTAAGAGCTTCGCAGATATGGTTGGCCATATTTCTATCCCACCCACTTTATGTAGCACTTGAGGGGATAAGCGGATTTGTAATGGTTCCTGGAATTACGGATTTAATGCCGATTAAGTATATTTCCCATGTTGGTCTGGGACTTGGCCCATGTTGATCTGGGACAAAAAAAAAGAATGTGCCAACTGTGGTTCTTGCCTAGCATGTCGTAAAAGGCGACTAATGGTATATTGGGTTTTGGGTGTGTGATTGTGTAGGCGACAGGTTAGTCGCTTGTCACTGCTTTTTCACAATTTTCCATCTAACCCAGCCCGGCTTTATTTTTGGCTGAATGTGGTTGAAGAGGCTTGCTGTCCCTTCGACTCTGCCTATCCCTTCGGGGATTATGGGCGTGATGTTATGTATGTATGTATATTTCCACAGTTTTGGGACCTTAAGTAGGTACACTTAATTACGGATTGAAAAAAGCTAAAAGGTTTTTATTCTATAAATAATTCTGTTACAAAAACAGCTCTCGTTGGATACCTCGACACCGAATTGAGGGTTGTTGAGTACTGGCCGCTTGATTCGCAACTTTAAGACAGTCCCTAACCTAAATAAATTGGCCATTCGTTGTGGAGCGAGTGCCCCTTCCAGCTACCTTTAGCCACAGTACAAAAAGGGCAGTGAAGTCATGGTTTCTCGTGTGACATTCTTACACACAGCTTTACTACACTTAGGTAAAGTTAACTATCGGAGTCGATTTGTATGTTTACATGATTGTATAGGAAGTGCAAATAGTTCAATAAGGCCAGTTATAGTCCAAATGCTATAAAAATGCTACAAAATAAAACCCTATAAAAATACTAATTATATTTTATTTAGAAATAACATTCTACATACTACTTTTACAATAGTAAAAGTGATCACATGTCTCTGTAACAGATCAAATCCCTCGCAGATAGGACAGTGGACAAAACCTGTTCAAAATATGAGTGATAATTTATGAACAGTATATATATGTATATACTGTTCATAAATTAAATCACGGACATTTAGTTATTTTTAAGGAAGTCAGTGAATTTTTAGTTCAATTAATTACTTTCATACTTCACTGTGCTCTATATTTACTCCTCGTAAAAATCTTAAGTTAAATACAGAGTTAGCTTTCTGCTCTTTATATTCATCGGCGTGGAGTGTTTCTTTTGAGTATTTTTTTGGACAAAATCTCAATATTTGAAGCATTATTCCTTCGAGGAAACCTTCTTGAGTAGTAATGTTTCGTAGCTTCGTATTTTTAGGAATATTAATTATGTTTTTGGTAGATTTCTAGCAAAATATTATCTAAGTGGTAAGGAAAAGGAATGATTTAATTTTTTTTTTTCGGTATTGTAAGCCATCCCTGGATGTATAGTGAAAAACAAATTTTGAATACACGTGGAACCAAATTCAGTAAACTAACAAGTCTAAATTATGAAGATACGAATAAATAATATAAGTTTGTATTTCATAAAATCCTGTTTTAACTATACTTTTCGTTGCAAGTTAAAATAACTATCTGAAATGTTGTATAGTAGAACTCAAGGAATTAACTCTAGGTTAATTCCTTGAGTTCTACTATACAACACAAATTCGATCATGTGTTTATTTATTTTTATAATTTAAGCGAAGCAACGGATCAGCTTAAACGAATAAAATATCAAAAGGGAAATAAAGATAAATGTTGGCTCCGAAAGCATGTCTCACTCCCATGGGAATACTGAATGAAAACCCTTAGAACGTTCGAACGAAGCCGGGGTAACAGCTAGTACAAATACTCGTTAATCCCCCCACCGGCATTGTTTTGGGTGAATTTTCTTAAGTGAAAGCCTTTCCCCTTCACGTTTCCATTTATTAAATGGGTTTTCCCTCCTATTTCTATAGAGACCAGTTCATGGGATTACATTATCGATTAATGGGATTACAGGGGGCAGATCGACCAGAATAAGCCAAGCTTTTAGGGATGGCCCAAGCAATGTGTAGGAACTTACTTTTAATTGTAAATTGATATATATCCAGCAGGATAAACAAGGCATATCAATGTTTTTTTGTACTTGTATGAATAGTTAAGCTAGCTTAAATAGTATAACAAATACGACGAACTCTGCAGGAGGAGCAGAAGCTCATAATATAATGCAATTCCTGATGGGGTAGGCATGTAAGAGTTAGAGCAATAAGCTCCTGAAAAAGCATTTAATTATATCAGTTAAAGAAAACATTTCCGATCTATCTATGTATAACAGGATGAAGACCATTTTCATGGTGTAGATATTTTTACAGTGTGGAAAATAACACATTCGCTCACTTTTTGGTAGCAAAAACATTGTCAACTGTTGGAAAAGAAATAAAGTGAATCTCTACCTAGAGATCAACTTTTTAAATAATAATAAAATGTGACACTTACCAGAGCTTACTTTAAGCCTTTTTTTTTTTGGATAAATGTAATTTTCAAATTTGAAGAACAGTTTCGCAAATTTCTCAAAGTCGGCAGCCCTAAAATCCGCCTGATCGTAAAGCCGACCCTCTGGGTGGATGTGCGGATGTGGACTTGCGGATTCAAAATAAATAAAATGCTAATCCGCGCCCCCTGTACATCCTTTACTGTCGAACTTGAACCAATTGCGCTGATCTCAACCAGGTGCGCACCCAGGGCGGGGTTCGAAAACCGTCTGACAGTTAAGTGGGTCCTTTTTTGTTTCAGTTTGGTAGTATTCTGCCGCGCTAACAGTAAGAGCAGTAAGTCAAAAATTACCAAGTTGAGAAAATGGCGGTTAAAGATTTTGATTAAAATTTTGCTTACTACTTCCTTAGGTTAGAAGTTTTAATAGGTCTGTTTTTTTCACTATGTAGCTTAAATAGAGTTCTTTCATGATACATACTTAATTATTGCTTTTTATTTATAATAACATATTTAATTGACGAAAACTCCTATTATATCTAGTAGGAGTTAAATAAATTTGCACTGATAACTTAGATTAACCGCAGTAAGTACCCTAGTTACTGCTGTAATGCTAAGTATTCCATACATACGATATCTATATTTTGTATGAAAGTACGTATCACTTTGGGATTAAAAAAAACTATGATATAAGCTAAATAGTATAGATAATTATATATCATTTAGAAGATCATATAGTGAGCAATCTATACCTACCTTCAAATATGGTAAATAATGTATAGGTTTTTTTCTACAAGGTTCTTAAAAGTGAACATCATTTAATTTCTCAAGCGGTATGCTTTTGGTTTTATGTATTTAACTCACTATATTTATTCTTTAATATATGTATTTATTATATATTTTTGATATGAAGTAAGACTGATTATATTACTGTACCCATTTCTAAATTATGATTATATAATCAGTCTTCTATAAAATCAGTAATAATAACTCCTATCGAGTTTTATATCAACAATTTAAGAAAAACGTAAGAAAGCTGGCTAGTTTTTGCATTATTTTTTATTTAAAAATTCGGGGATCATGATGTTATGTTTTTTTTTTAATTTAGGATTCATTATTTATCCTAATAAAATACTTACAAAGTAAAATCACGTTTACGCAATTTGAGATCAAAGACACATTATAATAAAATCACAAAAGAGTTATACTTATTCTAAGAAGGAACATTTCTAGAAATGGGATGTTGACACTATTAAAATTTAATTTTAAAATATCAATTCTGAAAAGAAAGTATTGTAGTATGCTTTTAAGCCTTATTGATTTTGTATCATATTGAGTCTAAGACTTTTTATTTTACAAAAACTGCCTAATATTAAGTCAGTTGACTATACAAACTAGTGACGTCACATGTTGACAAGCCCGTACAAAATCTATGAAGTGATTTCGTTTTGACAGCTCTTAAAAAGTATCTTATTTGACTAGCCAGTCAACATCCATATTGCGCTTCCGTCTAACAGTATAATAAAAACACTATTACAAACAAAAACTATTCGATGTTAGTAACGTGTTCTGACACCGGCAAGTTTAACCAAAACCCTTTTTTGTTATCTGGCATTAACGTCAACAGTTTGTTTAAAATCTCATCTTTGGTAAACTTTGGTATTCTTCTAGGAAACAGTTTTTTTTTAAATTCCGGAAACATTTGATGTTTAAAAATTTTTGTTTGTAGAAACTCCAAACACTGTTCTTCTTCCTTATTATGGTTGAGCTTATATTTGAGCTACGTGGGACTTAAGTACGTGGGACTACTGCTTTTATACTAAGACATTAGGTAAATCAGTTTGCAAAATATGGTTGACATAAAAGCAGTGAGTGTGATTACTGCTGTCATTCTAAGTATCCAATAGTTAAAAGTTTTTGGTTAAGCTCATTTACTCAACAGTATGTTCACTTACTGCTTTTATTCTTAGTGAAATATAATTAAGATATTGGAGGTACACTAACTACCGTGAAGTAAGTATACTTCCTGCTTTTATGCTAAGAAAAAAGAAATAATTGCATTGACTTACTGCTGCAAGCTCAATGTTTTTTTTAGGTTCCAATAAAGCTAGAAAAACATGACAAAGACCAGTTTATAGAGCTTTACGTGGCGATCCAGGATATGTACTTAACTCATTTTTGAAAAAAATCTACTTACTGCTCTTACTGTTAGCGCGGCAGTATTATTTAGAGGACCCATGTTGGTTTGGGATTCAGAATAGTGTATCAACTGTCCTCCTATCCTAGTATGTCATGAAAAGAGACTAATTGTAGTATTAGTTGGGTAGACGACGGTCCAGCCACTTGTTATAATTATTTCACGAGTGGGAGATTCATATTTTTAGTTGATTTTCCTGTTGAATTGACGATTTATAAGTGTTTGTTTCAAACCTATATAAATAAAGAGTATTTTGACTTTTTTGACTTTTTTTTTTCACAATTTCACATCTTACCTAACTCAATTTTAGGATAGAATAGAATTGATAGACTATATTCGACACACACATTCAAACACAAGCTACAAGAAAAATATGAAAATTTGAGTATTTAGTAGCTTAAATCTTCTATGAACTCTCCCTACGTTTTTACATACTTTTTTTTAATTAACAGTTACTTTTTTAGCATTCTATATGTATGAGAGCTACCAGTATAAGCAAATGATAAATAGATATCACACTACATCACATACATTGATCTGACTTTGAGGTAAGTAGCTCGCAATTGTGTTACGGATATCAGAATCAACAGTGGTATTACAAATATATACTTAAATATTTAATATTAACACCCAGATACAGAACAAACACAAGTACCTATTCATCATACGAATGTTTGTCCTGTCACTACCCAATGAGCCATCGAGACAGTCAAAAGTGATGACTTGCAAATGCAGATGATACACGATCTATTTGGTATTAACACATACCCTAAATCATGCAACTTAGAAAAATTACAGATTTTATGAAATACCATAAAATGGTATCCATGATTGGGCATGATGACTCATCTTAAATAAAGAAAAATTCCCATTGCTGCTTGCAAATTTCAAGATAAAACTACTTCACCCAATTGTTGAAGAAAAATCCTATTAAAATTAAAGTTGATTACTCCCCCTAGAGAGTAAGTCCCAGCCGGCCCGTTCGACAAACTGTACTCGGAATATCCCCTTTAAGTGATATTGTCCAAGTTTCGACATAATATCGTTATTTTTCTCCGCCCTCGACCCTTTAGTGACATTGTTTTTGGAAAGTTCATTTTGTTACTTGTTTCCAAGCAATTTTACAGTAATCATTCGGGCTTGGGTGCTCGGCTGTTGAAGGAGTTGGGTGTGTCTTAATTGAAGTCATTGGTTTTGTTGTCTTCAACAATGAGGGTTTGTTGAATTAAAACATTCAAAAGATGGCGTAACTGTGACTTGCGGTCTTGTCACCCTCCTCATTGGTTAGTTGTCAGACCAAACTGACATGCTATCAACAAGGAGCCAATAGTGACAGCGATAAGACCACGAGACTCCCTCGTGCCACCTGGCGGTTTTTGTATTTGTGAAAACCCTCATTGTCGTAATTTTAGTAATAATGAACATATTTAGAAGCAGTGAGCAAACTCAATGGAGGACTTGCGTCTTATGCAGAGGAGTGTCAGTCCTAAAAATATTAGGTATGCAAAAATTCTCTGGATTTTTTTGCACATTCAAATACCGGATACGAATCCATGTTCCACTTTTTCTAGTTCTCTACTAAACAAAACCACGAAGGTCGGACGATAGTCACTTCAATGTAACAACCTGACTCATCAAATTTAGGATGATGGACGATAGTTTAAGCGGACCCCGACTAGAAACAGGACATTCCAGTAGGTAAATGATGATTTAGAACAACAGCCTTCACGAAAATACTTAAAGGGAAGCTCGCTAAGAATGACTTTATAGTGATGGGAGGCGACGCATGACGCAGATATACAGTAAGCCCCATTGTACCGTGTTTGTGCATTAGTACAAGCACGATACAGCCGTGTCTACTTTAGAAAGGAGTGTTTAGAGGGAAACCATTTGCCTTTCCCGCTGTTAGTCGAATACGCGACGGAGCGTTCCTCATCCGCGTTGGTTAGTGTTGTAATATTATCGATATATTTGAATGTCTGACTTGGAAATAAGTGAATCTATGTATTTATTTACTGTAAACAGGATTTTTTATGATCATTAGATTCACAGGTTAATAAAAGGAAGGGTATGTAGTTTCGCGAGTTGTTTGATTCATGCTGGTCGTTATTGTACCATTTGTGTAATGCAGAGTTTCCGGACTGTATGTATCCATACAACATGATTTATTAACGCGAGGGAATTTGCGTAATATATGTGATGTGCCCGTAAGTACATGCCTACTTATGTTTTCAAAGAGTTATTAAATCTATTTCATAGTGGCGCATTAGGTCAGGAATCACTGGTGTAAAAGATAGGCGAAAGTAAGTGGTAGTGTTTAACAAGATATGTTTAAAAATTAAAAGATACCTTACGAGTGTTTTTACTTGAAGATAAGACGACATTTATAAGTATTGAGATGTAGTATGGCCTAGTTTGTACTTAAATTCGTTGGCACGAACATCGTCCATAGTTATTATAATAAAAAGTTTTGAATGTATCGATAGTTTGCCTGCAGCTCCACATCACTAGCGCCGAGTGGCGTCGCTGAACACAACACTGTAGTGCGTAGTTAGTCCGAGAGCGGGTATTGTCGTCCATACAAAGCAAGCCGTTTAGATGTGTGTCGCAGCTAATATGCAAATACGGTTTTTTTTATAAGAAATGGATTATGATAGATGAAGATGAGGTTCAAATCAGGAATCTAACACCAAGTTTGATGAGAATAAAGGCAGAGTATAAAGAATTTTCCATCTAACACAGCCCAGATTTGTTTTTGGCTGAATGTGGTTAAAGGGGCCTGCTGCCCCTTTGAGTCTGCCTACCCCTTCGGGGATTATGGGCGTAATGTTATGTATGTATGTATAAATAATCAGGGATTTTTGATAGACATTAACGGAAATTATCAAGGGTTGGACCTATAATATTGGATGAAGAAAAAGTACGCAAGCCATTGCGTAGGCTTATGACAATTTAAATTTTGACTATACTATCGTATTATTTTGTTGTAATTTATCACTTATACCTGCAGTTAATACAGTTGCCTCACCATAGATGCATACCTAAACAAAATTCTATACATCAATAAAGGCTGTAACACGAAAATAATTAAGAAATGTATCATATTGTATGTATCAATCACGGCTATAGATAAATCCAGCATTAAATATTCGCGGGATATCTTAAAATTAAAAATGTCGTGGCAATCGAGTGTGATTTCCATTTTTTCCCCGCCCAGGTAGCATACTAAGTAGGAGAAAGTGAATTATAGCTCCCCGGGCAGATTGTTAATATAATTGCGAAGATTGAATTGGGTTTTAATGTAGCCCATTAGAATGTTATAACAACAATAATTGGTATAAAATTAAATTAATGGAGACAGTTTACATTTTACAATGTGAAAAAAAAGTTTATTTATTACTTAGCGTTTCATATTTTTGGACAAAACATTATTTTGTTTTAGTAGTTTATTACCAAGTCTTATTTATTGGCTATTATAGGCTCTAGCCTAGCAATATTAGCTTTCTACGATTTATGGATAGTAGATTCACTACATATTACCTATCTATCTTTTGATAAAACAAGTTTGACAATCAATAAATAAAATTTCATCGTTACTTCTATTGAAGTTTTTATAAATAATAAGATCAATACGTAGGTATATTTCATTAATATGTTTTATTTATTGTGATAAACGATATCTATAACTGGTTATATTTTGAAAAACATCTTGGGATCAAGTCACCTAAAAAGAGTTTGTCACCAATTCAAATTAACCTCGAAGTCTCATTCTCGAATCTGATTGTTTTAAAATGAAAAATGTAAATCAATATAGAAATTAGAAATTATGTAAAAGTACGTTTGTTTCGCAATACCTGCGACATGCTTTAGAGTTTTATTGAAAGAGTGCCTTTCGCTTTGCAAGTGCATTTTTCATTTGCGAAAGAAGCATTGTATTGTCGCCTAAGTACAAATGTGTGTGTATTAATGATTCTTCTCTTACGAAGTGCTGCAATACCCAGCTTTTATTTCTCGAGCATATATTTATATTAACTGGCTCGATGGCGCATTCGGTAGTGACCCTGCCCCTTGCGCCAAGAGTTGTGGGTTCGATTCCCACCCAGGACAAATATTCGTATGATGAATACTTGTGTTTGTTCTGTGTCTGGGTGTTAATATCCAATATTTAAGTATATATTTGTAATACCACTTTTGATTCTGATATCCGTAACACATGTGCTTAAGCTACTTATCTCGGAGTCAGATCAATGTATGTGATGTAGTCGGATATTTATTATTATTTATTATTAAGACTAAAAAAATACTATAAAATTTAAGTAATGAGGGCTATAGACTTTTTAATTGTATTAAATGTATGAAGCACATTTGAAATGCACTGACATGCTTGGTGCTTTTGTAAGAGGTTAAAATAAGTCGCATGAGAATCTCAAAAATGCCGTCACTTAGTATGAGATACTGTAGAAGACAGCTATTGCCAGCGGCTCCGAACATTAGTTCTAACGCAATATACAGACCTTATTCTTATATCTATACATTTTTCTTAAAGAAATAGCTTTTGTTGTAACAAATTTCATCTTATTCGGTTTTATGTGTAAAAGGTACTTAATAAACACTCAAAGTTTATATCATTCTTTTAATAGGTTTAATGAAGAAAACGAACTCCTATATACTGAGCATATTTAACTCTTAATACCGTGACATGGTGGACCAATTACTCTAAGCAAATAAAGTTTCAAGATATTAATCACACGAACTGGTGTTCATGCGATTAATATCTAACCTGTATATTAATATTGGCTTAAGATTTGTGCGTCGTAGTCCAAATTCTACTGAGCCCTTAGTTTGATTACTGTGATGTTACGAGCATTCATATATTTGAACCTCCATTTACAAGAATGTACTACGAATCTCCGTAGCTACAACTCTATAGAAGAGGATAGAATTGATTTTAGATTTTAGAGTTTATATAATGAATTGTAGCTATTATTACGCTTACAATATTATATATTTAAAGTCAAATCATAGTCAAAATATGCTTTATTTATACATAGGTTTATAAGAAGCACTGAAAAATCGTAACATTAATGATAAAGCCATACATATAATTTCAGACTGGTTCAGAATGTTGTTTCAACCTTGTAGAATCCGACAAGAAACTCGGTAGTTACTCTTTTCAATAAAATTAATGACAGAGGTATATGGATTATATAATTAACTTTAAATTATGTTTCAATGTCGGCATGTTGTCGAGTTGGAATATTAATGCGTATACATATATAATATACATATCCCTGTTTCATGTAGGTACACGCAGAATTGACCTACCTGGTTAATTTATCAATTGAAGAGGACAGCTAAACTGAATTGAAAAAAATTTACCAGTAAGTATTATTTTTCAGAAGAATAATCGAGTAGAACGAGTTTGCTCATAAAATTTCAATGTCTTTGTATTTTATTTAAATGTCTTAATTTATTTTCTAGAATTATTAAAATTGGTCCTTTGATCAAAATCCCTGGGGAACCTCAATACGCTTAAAATATGCGAAATGATGCCTTGTGTGCACTTCAGTGGTTTATACAATAAAACAACAATCGAAAAGTCTATATTAATTTGGCAAATGAGATCATTAAATATTAGCGATCTCGTTATCTCCCTCTCTCCTCCAATTTTCACATTTTCTTTGAGCACAATTGACTATTTTTTTTTTATTTCTATTTCAAATGCAAATCGAGTTGGAAACTTCGTTTGGCGGAATTTCGCGAGGGGAGTGACATTCGGGTTTTCTTTGTCGCCGTGTTCCTAAACTTATTCTTTTTTCCCCTTTCAATATTTTCGGCGAGTACATAAATTCATGTAATTTACCCACTTGTATTTTTTTTGGGGACTCCTCGACGCATTTAACTTTTATAGACTCGGTATTCAGGTGTGATAAATATGTAATTCGTTCACTCAAATCAATACCTCGACATGTTTAGCATTTTATTCAGATCAGATTAACTCAGTTGTATGAGTGAATGCTGATCAAATGCTGTCGTCGTGGGCTGCACAGCATCGACCACCGCCGTGCAAGGTGAGCCGCATAGTTCCGACAGTGGGGATACAGACTCCTCCGGAACTGCGCTGCTGGAGGCCACCTTGGGGTTTAGTCGGTTCGAGTCTAACACACCGCCCTCTGGATCCCCGTTCAGAGGGTGACGGCTCGTGGGAGCACCCCAAGTAAAAAAAAAAGACTTAAGGTCCTCCCCCCGCCTGGGTCCTTGGTTTGTCGTACCGGGGGGGCTTAGTAAGCCCTGGACTTGCAACATCCAGGGCTGAAGAGGGACGTTGAGGTGGGCCATGGCTGGTGTCTTGCCAGCCAGCACCGGCAGCAGCTTTACCTGCGGCTCGACTTGGATTGCCGAGGAAGAGGAGGAGCTGGGTGTTGTCGTTGCCCGCCTCCTTATCCTTGGCGACTGCCATTGTGTTACTGGCACTCCCGCGCGTACAGGGCCTCGTCCGCTCAGAAGCAGTTGCTCCCCGCTTGTCCCTCCGGTATAACAGAGGGCACAGCGCATGTGTCCACGACGCCGGTCACGAGGACGATCGGCGTCTGATTCCTGGGCGGAGAGGGTTGAGACATGCTGGGTGGCCTAGCACGTCTCAACGATGTTGTTGGTGTTGTGCGATCGGTGTTGTGCACCCGACGCCTAACGACCGTGGGGTGTATAACATCGACCAACGCACCGGTCCGCATGAGGTGAGCCGCGCAGTGCGGCACGCGCACCTCCGGAGGAGCTGCCGTATAGTCCCGGCAGTAGGGATACCGGCTCTCCGGAACTGCGCATCGGGAGGCCATATTGGGGTTTTAGTCGGTTCGAGTCCGACACACAGCCCTCTGTTTCCCCAAATAGAAGGTCACAGCTCGTGGGAGTTTCTCCAATAAAAAAAAAGGACTTAAGGTCCTCGGACGAGCCAGTCGCGACACCGGCCGCGGCTTTGTCTGCGGTCGGATGAGGTTTGCCGAGGAAGTGAAGGAGCTGATCGTTTCATTGCTCGCCTCCCTATCCTCGGTAACCCGGCAGGGGCGCACTGAGGATGCTTTGCGGTGGGTCGCGGGGAGACCTCTCCTAGCGGCGTCAGGGCTCTGCCCTCAGTTTGGGCCGCCGGGTGGAAGGCGATATATAATAAATATCCAACGACATCACATACATTGATCTAACACCGAGATAAGCTTAAGCACTTGTGTTATGGATATCAGAAACAACAGTGGTATTACAAATATATACTTAAATATTGGACACCCAGATACAGATCAAACACAAGTATTCATCACAGGAATGTTTGTCCTGGGTGGGAATCGAACCCACAACTCTTGACGCATGGGATATGGTCACTACCGAATGCGCCATCGAGCCAGTCAGAGTCAAACGGGATTCCTGTCATGTTTAGGACATGACTTTTTTCGTAAACGTAAAAAGAGCCTAAAGAGTTTTTTTTTATCTTACAACATGCTCTCCTTAATTAAATTTTGTATAAAACTTAAAAAAAAAAGAATCGGATTACGAATAAGTAACATAACTAATGATGATGAGTTATCTTGTCCAGAACATAAGTTTCGTCCCGTATGCAAATATTACAATGTTATTTCACCACAAATCAACGGTGGGGTCCACACATGACCCAATTCCTATGACAAATTTGAATTAGGTCAAAATATTGATGCCGTAATTTTACAATACGATCAGTGATTGAGCTCATGATTAATTTGCTTACTTAAACTACCTTCTTTCTATATTATATTTCTCATCATCTTCCTAGCGTTATGTCCCGTGTTTAGACGGGGTCCGCTTAGCCATGATCCAGGATTTAGCGAGTCTGGTAATTACATTGAAGCGACTGCCGATCTGACCTTCGCAACCCTAAGATAGGGGAACCAGACAATTTTTGGATCATGGTTACAAATCCAAAGTTGTTTGAATTTGCAGGTTTCATCACGATGTTTTCCCTCACCGCCGAGCTAGTGGTATAAATACGTACATAGATTTGAAAAATCCAGAGGTACGTGCCGGGCTTGAACCAGCACTCCTCGGTTAAGAGGCGCGTGTCCTTACCATTGAGCTACCACCGCTCATATATTATATTTCTATTAGCACTTAATTTTAACTAAAGTTATTTGTCTAAAACGAACTTTATTTACGCCAAATATCATACATGTATGTATGTTTGTTTTTATTAAGTAGAATACAACTAACAGAAAAAATGCTTTTATTTATTGTCACTCTAGATGTGACAGCTTGTAACTAACACGTTTCGCAGTTTACATGTACCAGCTCTACATGTATCTACATCTAGACTGACGTTATGAGATTTACTTAAATGATTTATTAATAACGTTATTTTTATTTCATACCGAATAATAAATATCAGACTACATCACATACATCGATCTAACTGCGATAAGTAGTTTAAACACTAATTGTGTTATCTACGGATATCAGAATCAACAGCGTTATTACAAGTAAATATTTAAATATTGTATATGAACACCCAGACCTAGAACAAACACAAGTATGCATCACACAAAAGTTTGTATTGGGTGGGGATCGAACCCACAACACTTGGCTCATGGGGTAGGGTTACTACCGAATGCGCCATCGAGCAAGCCATTAATAAACTATAAATAAAATCGTAAAATTCAAAAGATTTTCGCTTGGCCAGAACTTTTGCCGATGGACTTTAAACAAGGTCGGATTACGGATCAGTGACTTGCTGGTGCCGAGTTATCTCGTCCGAGGCCGAATCTCCGTCCCTTATGCAAATGCTATTATTACAACCCGCGCCCACAGAAGGTTCCGCCACACTTTCACAACTCGACTCCAACCGGAATTTGAATTAAACGCAAACACCGTTGCTATTGTTTTGAGGTAATCGATGATCGGGCGGGAGATTCATTGGGTTTAGTTGGGATACGGCGGCGCATTAGTCTGTAACAAGTTAAATGATGACGATATATATCGTTCAATAGTAAACGTTTTAATATAACTATTTCATAAAAAATATTAGTATCGTCTAAAATTTTGGACTATCAGTAGTCATTACATACACACATACATAACATCACGCCCGTAATTCCCTAAGGGGTAAGCAGAGTCAAAAGAACAACAAGCCCCTTTAACTACATTCAACCTAAGCTAAAGGTCGGGTTAGACGGAAATTGTAAAAAAGTAGTGACAAGTGGCTAGCTCGTCGCTTATACAATCACATGCCCAAAACCCGATATACAATTAGTCGCCTTTTACGACATGCTAGGCAAGGAACACAGTTGGTAAATTCTCTTTAATTCCCAGACAGTAGTTATTAGATAACAAATAATTATATTATAGTTTATTTGGTATCTAATAACTACTGTATAATAATTACTACTGAATAGAACGATTGTTTTTTGTTTGAAAAAAAATATTAGTTATGCGTGTTAAGTTTGATTGGATAGAGAAGCTCCTTTTTTATCGCAGGTGAGTTCTTAAACTAGCTAAATTTACATAAAGCCTTTGGTGATAATTAAAAAGTAAGTAATATTTGATACATTAAGATACAGAACACACCCACACATATCACATTTTACATCCGTAGTTTACTCCCACACGCGAAACCCATTAAATTAATGTGTTTAGCTACGTACATATTTGTGCTATAAGAATTAATTTTTCATATCGAGACTCTGCCTACCCCTTCGGGATTATGGATGTTATGTATGTATGTGTGTATATCGCGACAAAATATTTTATTATGTCAGATTTATGCATCTCCAGAATATATGTATTAAATTAGGGTTACCTTTATCATTCAGAATTTGCTTCCCAATTTTTAACTACTCGTTATATTTTGCAAATCTGCTATTTATAGGAACAATAAGGAAAGCAAAACATTTTATTCATATCCATAATTGTCTAAAATAGATATTTATTTTCACGGCGTTTTAATTTTTTACTGTACGACGTAGCTTAATGTGTCCAGTCCACTTAAACTATGATACACTTTAATGAGACGCTGCTCTATTGATTATATTTTAACACAAAAGACATTTTTTTTTAATTCTTAACATGGAGTTGCATATGCTGTCTTTCGGATTTAAAACGTAAGGCCATTGTAATTGTTAACGATGCAAAAAATTCAAAATCATGAAGTAATCTTCTAAGCTTCTGGCAATGCAAAGCTATTCCGCTAAAATAATTTCCCCCAGCCTACCTGGTTGGATAATTTGTTTTCACATCACGAAGAGACCCGGACGTCATTAAGTTCCCAAATTATTTCTGAATTAGGGGAGCGTCGGCGCCTAAATTTTAATTACTCTGGCTGGTAACACTACTTGCTTTTAATTGCGAGCTTCTACGTATTACTTAAGAAGTGTATGCAATGTGTGTCCACAGAAACTTTGAAATTAGGATGAAGATTTTAAAGAAGTCTGTGTTAAATTATCACATTTGTGCGGTAAATACTTGGGTTGCTTAGTAAAACTATTTTTTCCAAGCTTTAATGGAAAAGTTCTGGTAATTGTTTTTGAGCAATAGAAGCAACTGTGTTCCTCCCGAATGTTTGGTTCAATCTTTTAGAAAAAAATCACACGGTTTAAAACACAGGGGGGGGGGGGGGGGAGGGGTGGGTGGGAATTCCATTTTGTCGACATGGGCCGCAAGTGCATAGATTTGAAAAATCAAGATATACGTGCCCAGGTTAGAACCTGCACCCTCACTGCCACCGCTCACTCACAGATTGTAACATACATATATGTATAACTAACTAACTAAACTTCACGCCACTTCCCTAGCGGGGTAGGCAGAGAGAACCGAACGCCATATGGCACGATCCTTACACACCTCACGCGCCTCTTCAACATTCATAATCCTTGTCATACAAGTCATATATGTATAACACTATGTAAAACACATATATTATGTACTAGCTGTGCCAGCGGTGTAACCCGCGCTTATGGTTAATATTATTAAGACTATTTCCGTCATACATGATTTCTATGTAACTTTAACCATTAAGACTGCACACGCGACGGAAGCTTAAAAAATGGAGTAACTTCTCCCGTTTTCCCAACATTTCCCTCCACTACTCTGCTCCTATTGATTGTAGCGTGATGAAAAGTATATCATAACCTGCCCAGGAGTATAAAGAATAATTGTAACAAGTTTCGTTAAAATCCCTTGAGCAGTTTTAGTTTCTATGAGGAACATACAGACAGACAGACAGACAAAAATTTTACTGATTGCATTTTTGACATCAGTATCGATCACTAATCACCCCTGACAGTTATTTTGAAAATATATTTCATGTAAGTACAGAATTGACCTCTCTTCAGATTTATTATAAGTATAGATAATATTTTGATTTAAATTGTGAGAAAAATATATTACCACGCATAATCGATATAATCAAGGTTCTTATTTCTATTGAGAAAAGATCAAAGACGAACTAATAACTATAACTATACTGATAATGTAGATCAATATTTATTTCTTTAGTGGTATAAAAAAACCAAACGTCTATCTTCGCATGATTTGACATTAAAGCTAAATTCACATATTTACTGTAATCTCTGATTAGCATTTATATAGACCTTTTGAAGTTGATCAAAGTATATTTTATGTCTGATATCTGTCGTTGAGATACAAGACACCCACACCGAACTGTTTGGACCTTTCGGTTACACCCACTCGGAAAACCCACGCTATCTGTTGTCGTTTGGCTCTAACGCTATTAATGGAATTTCTTAGAATTTGTAGCGTAGATAAGCATATATCTCATACATGCCTATTAATATTTATAACTAGCGTGGTACATCGGTGAAACATAGCCTATATGTTATTCAGGTGTATGAGCTATATTATTCTAAATCTTCATTATTCTAAAGCTTCATTAAAATCCATTCGGTTATTTTTTTTTTGTGAAAGAGTAACAAACATCCATCCATACATACAAACTTTCGCATTTATAATATTAGTTTATATCTTTAATACTGTTGCATAAGACTGGCAGTCTTATGCAACAGGATTCAAGAGTGCCATGTTGGTCTTGGACTTAGCGTGCTTTCCGAGCCACTGTGGTGAATAACTGCCAACTTTCTGACTTTAGACTGTTACTGCGTAATTTTAGTATTGAAATACACAGTCATTTTTTGACCCGACACCCGGGATTTGAAACCGGGACCTCTTGGTCCTTAGGCGGAGTGTATTACCACTACACAACGAGGTAGTCAGGTTATAAGTGTACGCATAGTAAAACTGTCTAAAGCTTTGTTGGAAAACTTGGTAGCTGTATATTTTTCAGTTACTAAGTTAATTTTATTTCATGGGCGGAAAATAGTAATGTTGTTCTCAAATTATCTTGTTGTAATATGATTTTCCAATTTTATTAACATAAGTTTGTTAGTTCAATTTCGACCGTAATTTAATATCATAGTTTTCTGGTAGCCCTTGAGTTATTTTTACCCGTCTGTGGCCATGCTAAAGGTGTTATGACATAAGAATGTATTTATTTAAAAAAAATAATGCCTTAAATGGTAATCCGATTGTAGACAATGTAGTATGAATACCTAAGTTGATGATAGGGGTAATATAGGATGTAGGCTTCTATTTAAACAACTGTAGATATATGGTACAACTTAGAACACGATATTTTTGTTGTTGGGTTTTTTTAACTTTAGCAATAAAGGACAATGCCAGATCCTGCCCTGGCATTTACAGAAAAACAGAATTAATGTAAAAATATCAATTATTTTTTATCTTGTTTTAATGAAACTATGAATTTAGAAAAAGTAGCGGATACGAAATAAAAATAAAAAGGAATTAAATCGTGTTCCCTAAGCAGGGAAGTCATTTTGAAATATCCGACGGGCGATATAAATGACATTTTCGTTTAGTTATGTTTAATGTAATCGTTGTGTATGATATATATATATATATGTATATTAAACAAATAGAAATATAATGTAATATATAACATAAAACCTACTATAGTTAAAAATGTAAAATTAAAATAAACTAGATTATATATTTAAAAGCCCATTAAAAGGTATAGAGAAAGGATACAGTGGACCTTATTTGAACCGGTCCGGACTAGCTTATTCTTGTTGTAACCAGTTCTTTATTTTATTTTTTATTATTGAATAGGCTTGCATTTGACTGCTTTCTCATCGTAGTTTTTACCACCATGCATTGGGCCATATGGTTGCTGACGTTTGGACACAAAAAATGTTCGGAAAATCTGTCTGTGAGCATGTGGGTTAGGTATCCTCTGTGCTTACGCTTTATTTACCAAGCTCTAAGTATGAAGTATATAAAAATCATTTAAGATTATATTATCGATGTAAATCCAAAGTCTAATACCTCCCCTTGATTAGGTCGAGAGCGAGAACAATAAACGCCGCGTGCACCCGTCGCTAAATTAAACCGTTCCCGGGCACCGATAGTGCAGCCCTGGAGCGTATTTTGGTTCCCGATTTGACCTGACTAATGGAGTTTGACTATTCCAACGGAAATAGTCTTGGATTTACTGAGCACTCTGTGCGGTGGAATTATTTCCTATCAGGTTTATGCGGTTGGTGTGGAGAACTATTTATAATGGAGTAAGATTCGTTGATTTGACTGCGAGGTTTCGGGATTATGGCTTGTGGGTCTAAACCACGACGGTTCATTTCGGACGTTAAATAATCAGGAATTGCTGCAAAGTAAGTAAAATAAGTGGATCCAGACTAAGATGATGGTAAATGTAGTGTTTATTTTAAATAATAATTATGTAAGTCAAACGTCATACAATTAACACATACATGCAATTAATCAGTCTTTCAGCATAAATAAACTAAGTTCTTAAAGAGACCGGCTACAACAAGCCTTCAGGTCTGTGGCAATGGTTACATATTTATGAAAATTAATAGAAACGTATTGGAATATCGGCCAAAATTCATTGTAATACCACCAAAAGGGGTAGGCAGAGACCAAAAGCCAGTAAGCCTTCAATAACTTTCAAAAATAAAATTGAACTGGATTAGATGAAACATTGAAATGAAAAAAAAAAATCAGTCGAATTGAGAACCTCCTCCTTTTTTTGAAGTCGGTTAAAAATATTATAAGTGGCCAGCTCGTCGCCTGCACAAACACAAACCCAAGACCCATATATACCAATGACCTTTTACGATATGCTAGGCAAAGAACACAGTTGGCAATATATTTTTAGGTCCCAAACAAACATTGGACATATTAAAATTACAAAACAACTTGTCTAGAGGTACGTTAAAGTTGGAGTTATTATGAAAATCTATTATAATATTATTCTCGAATTCCTGCCGAAGTTAAACTAAATTTTGGCCTGACTAAACTTGTAGTAATTATAAAGTTTTAATGAGTTGTTACTACAGTAGTTATTAGTTATATAAAATTATACATACATTGAAGATGCTGATGTTGAAATTTAATTCCTATCTTTTACCGTCGTGAAATTTGGTCTGTTACAATGATTCTATCATCTCTACACTTCCAATCTGTAGGTCAATTAAACGCTTCGGGTCATCACCGGGATCCGAATACAATACAACAACGCGTTCAAGGTGCCGGTGGGGCTCCCGCGCTACTGTAGTGCGTCTGCGATGTTCGTGACGGCTTTCTCACCGTGCTGCGGCGACGCATCGCTTCGCTAATGTTCCGCGTGTGTGGACAACACCATCCTGAAAGTGCTGAGTTCAAGCAAAAGTGGTGCTCGGGACCCCAGAGTACGGCAAATACCTAAATTAATATTGTGGAGTTATACTAAAATAGCTTTTAAGTCGTTCTGTACTAATATTATTATGGGCAATGCCAGAAATATTTTTTTTTTTCATGGGTCGCCCGGGCTCTATAATTTAACTAGTATAGCAATAGTCAATTAGACAATGGTTAACATTTATAATTATCTTAATGTTCAAGTTTGGTTATGATAGCCGACTTTAAGTAACTTTTTGGTACTTATATGTCGTTGCCTCACAACAAGTGACGTCGGTGTGAATGCACCTTAACATGTATTTTTGTGCCTTATTTTCAGCCTTCACCGTACAACCCTCATCAACAGCCACCGTATGTGCCTGTAGGCTTGTTTTTGTAAAGCGACCTCCTACCTCCCTTCCGCCTACCCATTCGAACATTAAAAGCGTTATTTGGAAATATTCAACAAAGACCGTGTATCAACATTAATTATTTCATCTCATTTTATGAGCCGATCAAATATTTAGAAATGTTGTAAACAGTTGCCTAATAATACGAAGCATTGACGCAAAAAATCATATAATAAATATTTAAGGGAAAACAATATTGTTATATTAAAATTTTTTCGTATTGCTGATGACTACAGAGCAGTATTTGTCGGCTTATTTTTAATAAACTAGCTGTGCCCGCGGTTTCAGCCACGTTTATGGTCAATGTTATTTTAGCCTATAGCCTTCCTCAATAAATGAGCTATCTAACACTGAAATATTTTTTAAATCAGATCAGTAGTTTCTGAGATTTCAAGCAAACAAATAAACTCTTCAGATTTATAATATTAGTATGGATAATATAAATTCTTTGTAATATTAATATAAAATACAATTAAGTTTAAATGTCCAATGTTGGTCTGGGACTCGAAAAGTATATACCAACATGGCTCATTGCCTAGTATGTTGTAAAAAGCGACCAGTATTGAGTAAGTACTCGTTCGGTTTATGATTACGTGGGTCACTATAGTCTGTTTCACGTAAGATGAGTTCCGTCTTACGTGAAACAGACTATAGTACTTCGGCATAATAAAAGGATGGACGCAGAACTTCTTAGGTTATTCTTTTTAAACTTTTTGCGACGCACATAATAAATAAGTGCGATTTCTTCTAAGTACAAAGCGTCCATTCTCGATATGAGAGAGAACTGAACTGACAGATGGTCGCCAATGGCTACTCCATTTGGCGACCGAAGGTAGCCATAGGTAACCATGCCTACGTAGCCAGCGACGTCGCCATGGCGTCTCGGTTAGGTAGGGCCCTTCGAATTTGACGTTCATAGTAATGCGCCCTTATGACACCCATTATATATTTTTTAATCCAATAAACAACTTTCGGGCAGTTAAATCGAAACTAACTAACTAAACTTCACGCCACTTCCCTAGCGGGGTAGGCAGGGAGAACTGAACGCCATATGGCACGATCCTTACAAACCTCACTCGCCTCTTCGACATTCATAATCCTTTTTATACAGGCTCTACGGTTTTTATGACTCCTAACATCACCTTCTGTTAATATACTTGCTATGTCCATCTATAGCAAGTTACTTGCCACTACTTTTCATAATATTTCATTAAACCAAAATTAATTTTTGACTAAACGTTGATGAAGAAGCATATTGCTCCTTAGTCTTTGCTTAACCCCTCGGAGATTGCATAAGTGATTATACGTATGTATGTATAATGAAAATAACTCAATATGAATGATAATGCGCAGTAAAGATTATCATGAAATCGCTAGAAAGATGAACAAGTAGTAATTGCATTTAGACAGTACCAGGTATTTGTGTTCCAAAGGTGACCTATTTAAACTCATAACTTTGTTCGATTCCCGTCCTATAGTAAAAAAGTATTTTCTCAAATTATCAATGGAGAAATTGGGCCACTGCTGAGACAATCCTTATTACAACTCCCCCACCGATTCGTAATTTTTCGTTAAGTACGATTCTCGTAAAATAAAACCAATTTTAGGTCACGCGACTGATGCATATTTGAATAAAGGGAATCAATCGACGTCGTCTTCCCTAATTAAGATAATTATCTCATAAATTATTATCCCTCCCCACCACTAATTGCTAATTAAAGGCTAAGGAGACCTATAAAAGAATTTTAGTAAAAAGTCGAAGAAGCTAGGAGGAAAATTAGTAGGGCGTCTTGTGACGGCCCCTCCTTTAGTTAATACCCTTAATTGGATTGTTCTTGTCAAATTTCAATTTTGATGTCCCTTCATCATTGCGGAGTTGAGCTTTTGTTACAAGCATTTAAGAAAAAACGTTCTCTTTTGTTTTTGCCCGCATTCGCTTCAAGCAAAATGAGGTCGGATAAAAATGAGAGATTTGTTCTTAAAATGCAATTTATACAATTTTTAGTGAACGATACCTGTCGTTGAGTGCAATTTATCGTAATTAATAGGTCCTCGAGCATCATTGGCGTCTTTTTTATAAATTTAACTTAGTTTATTATTTATATTAATTTCTATAATTATCCAATTTTTTTCTTTTTAGGGGGGGGGGGGGTCAATAAGTAGTAAAAATTGTCTAACGTAATAAATGAATGGCCCCTATGTAGTATATATATATATATATATATGTATTTTTTTGGATTATATAACTCTAGATTCTTTTATATAGGATTAGCTGTGTTCGAGGCTTCACCCGCGTTTTGGTTAATGGTATATATATAGCCTTCCTCAATAAATGGGCTATCTACCACTAAAATTTTTTTTGAAATCCCACCAATAGTTCCTGAGATTAGCGCGTTTCAAGCAAACAAACAAACTCCTCAGTTTTATAATGTTAGTATAGTTATTGAGGAAACCCTGTTGCATTTTTTTCAATTCGCCAGAATTATCAAAAGGAATAAAAGATGGAGTCATAAATAGCCTAAAAGTTACTTTTCATCACGGGAAACTATAACTACTGGGTCCTGCTGGACCCAGTAGTTAAACGATAACTTATCTGTAACATACCTTATTCATAGAACTATTTAATTAAGCTAGAGTAATAGCTTAACAAATACATTTACGAGTACATGTTTATATTATTTGTTACCAAAACTTAACAAGAATTAAACCTAAAGTTTGATACTTAAACTCTTAACACGAGAGGAAGGAAATATGTGCACTGAAAACAAGTATAAATTACATTTACTACGACTAAAATAAAATTTACTTTATGCTTTAAGCGGAAACTAGGAATAAACGAAAAAGTGATGTCATAACGTTAGCTACGAAATAAAAGGTGCACACAAAAGTGACCTCAACAATTAATTGCATATTTTGTTGTTTCGCTCCGTAATGACGGTTCTGAATGCGAATGCAGCTTTATTGTGCGAATGTATGCAGCAGTGAAACCCTAACTGGAACTAACGTCCCGGGTGGGATATGTAACATGCATTACGAGCAATCAGATATTTTGTATAATTCCATAGTAATGTAGGAGAAATTAGTAACTAGATTTTCATACTTCTAGCGTTTACGGAACGGCAAGAATTAGGTGCAAAGATTTTAATATTTTCATGGGTTGATTCGAAAACTTATTATCCAGGAATTATTCAGTCGAATTGAGAACCTCCTCCTTTTCTTTTAAGTCGGTTAAAAAAAGGGGTTTCATATGAATTACGATAGCGTCTGCATTTCACACGGAAAACATATCCTATAATAAGTGTAACCAGTCCCTGATACATCTAAACAATAAATTATAACAAGCTAGAAATCGCTTAGTTAAGTTGGGGCAAATGATCTAACCAATAATCAGTGTCATCAGTCCCTGGTAAGTCTCAAAACTGTATGATAACAAACTATGACATGACTTAATTTATTTAGGATGTTCAAGAAAACTCCGACTTCCCGAACGAGCTGCAACTTACGCGTTCCCATTACATTCAGATGATGCCTAATGCGCGGCTGCATGGCGGTAATGAACCCGCCGTAACTTGCCCCGGAACGACTGAGGATGCCCGGCTTACGGTGCTTACCGATGTTACGTCATTGTACACGATACTGGTCAGTCACATACATTTTAGATTTCGTATAGATTTGACACAGACAGATGTCGCTACAGGTATCATTTAGACTGATTGAGAGATAATACCGGTTAGAAACGTTATTATTTTACTTTAAAAAATGATTTTTTCATAAATTAAGTTATTTACGTCATTTCTTAGATAATTTATTAAATTTAGGTGAAAAACATGAATATAAAATATTTTCTTTAGAATCAAACCCAAATAATCTTTGTTTTAAAACCATGAATTTTACACAGATGGCGTATTATTACTAAGAAAAAACTAACCTGTGCTTGTAGCGCCATCTTATATTATTCCTGACAAACAGACTAAACTTTGCTGTAGTTCCAATTACTCACCACTGTCGCTGTTTTTGCGCGAGTTATAGCAGTAACTTTCAAGTATGGGCAGTGACCCTCTGTTGTACGTAGTATATTATTACTCTGTGCTTTTATCATCCAGTAGGATCTATAGTTGATCAGTAATAAATTATTTTAGCAGGATCCATAGATAGAGGATAGCACAACTTCACTGTCAGAATTTATTCAGATGACGCATCGGTATTCGAAAGTGCCGGTTTCGTTCAATATTGAATCTGTCCAGTTTTTATGTTTTAAGGGTTTAAGAAGTTTAGTGTCTATTGTGAAGAATGTCGACATTGACTAGGAATATTATTAGAAAGACAGTAAAAACTTTTTAACAAAAAATTTTAGTGCGGAAAAAACTAATACTTACCAAAAAATATTTAACCTTTTTTATTACCTTAATAACTATTTCTTGAATGTAAGTATAACTAAGTAATTTTGTGTCGGCACCAAGATTTTTTTTTAATTCAAATTTGTATGGGGCCATCTTCAGGGTATAACTTTCCAATAAAAAAATTATTATTCCAAATTTATATGGGAACAACTTCGGGGTATATAGGTTTACCCTTTCCAATAAAAAATAATTATCAAAAGCGGACTACTTGGTTTTCGTTGGTTAAAAAAAAGTTATGCGTGGTCATACATTTCAATCAGTGACTGAACAATCAATCATCCCTGTTATCCTGCCCTTAGAGCCGGTTTTTTTTTTTCAAATATATATGGAACCAATTTCAGGGTATCCCTTTTCAATAAAAAAAAAGAATTATCAAAATCGAACTACTCTGTAAAAAGTTATGCGTGATCTTACATAAAAAAAAATATACGCGTCGAATTGAAAACCTCTTCCGTTTCTTTTGGTCGGTAAAAAAATCCTGTAAAACTGCATTTAAGGTATGGATATAAAAAAAAATATGTTTATACCATTTGATTAATGAATAATTTGGCATAAAGATTGGCAAAAATGGTTTATTTTTCAAAAATCCGTCTATATTAGACTTGTATGGTTCTGTTATGAGAGTTTGTTTGTTTTACTCACGGCGTTTTATGCGTAAATGCGTATAATGCATAAATACATACATGATGTCACGCCTTTTTCCCATAGGGGTAGGCAGAGATCACATACTTCCATTTGCTACGATATACGTATATTGCATATACGCATAAAACGCGGTATATTGCATTCAGAGGATGCCCATGCTAATGCAGTGTAATAAACGAGCTATAACCCGCTCCTATCTACCTCTAGGAGTATTAAGCTATAAGCCGGATTATGTGTGACATGAAACTGTTCACTAATACATGCATAAGGGGTGACCTAGTAGAAAAATTTAAGTTATATTTTACAAGTTATATGAATGAGGAAAAATAATCTTGATGAAATTTTCAAAATATGTGTGCTAGATTTGTTTCGTACAATCAAAAACATTTTCGAAACCTTTCAATTCGTTGACAACAACTACAAACATCTAATAATATCATGACATTTTTAATACAGTGATAATATTTCAAATATTTTGGTAAGTATATAGCTAGTAGCTAGTAAGTATATAGCTGTTAACTTTATAAATGAATATACGTAGCAAGGTATGTATCTTATTTGATACTCACTTCACCACTAATTAAAGTATGTGGGTTCATACACTTATATGGCGCTATCTAATACTAAGTATAATCTATACTCATTACTGGCCCTCACAAATGAAGGCTGACAAGAGTATTATTTTCATATCGTGTTATCCTTTACATTTAGACAAGCTCGATGGCGCATTCGGTAGTGACCCTGCCCCATGCGCCAAGAGTTGTGGGTTCGATCCCCACCCAGGACAAACAATCGTGTGATGAATACTTGTGTTTGTTCTGTGTCTGGGTGTTAATATCCAATATTTAAGTATATATTTGTAATACCACTGTTGTTTCTGATATCCGTAACACAAGTGCTTAAGCTACTTACTTCGGAGTCAGATCAATGTATGTGATGTCGTTGAATATTTATATTTATTTATTACATGTATACAAATATGTGTATATTATATTGTATACATGGTTTTCCTGTTTCTTAAAAGAGCTTCTGTGCGGCAAGAAGGCACTCTACCATTATTCTCGGGTGAATCACAACCAAGTATAAAAATACAAAAAAAAATCATCAAGTGTGATCCCTTGCATGGTATAGAGTATTCAGTATTTTGTTAAATATACGACTTTAGGGCACATAATTTAGATTTTAAATCGAAAAACTAAAACTTTTTACAATTAATCAAATATTTTTTTTTATTACACAAATCCTCAAATTGTGGTACAGTATATACAAATCAAAATGTGGCAGGCCATTATAACCATTAATAGCATAATTGTATCAGAAAAATACGATTACCTGCATCAAACAAGAAAATAAACAGGATTATTTATTACTAGCTGTGCCAGCGGTGTCACCCGCGTCTATGGTTAATATTATAAAGACTATTTCCGTCATACATGATTTCTATGTAACTTTAACCATTAAGGCTGCACACGCGACGGAAGCTTAAAAAATGGAGTAACTTCTCCCGTTTTCCCAACATTTCCCTTCACTACTCTGCTCCTATTAATTGTATGAAAAATAATTGTACCAAGTTTCGTTAAAATCCGTCGAGTAGTTTTTGTTTCTATAACGAACATACATACAGACAGACAGACAAACAGACAGACAAAAATTTTACTGATTGCATTTTTGGCATCAGTATCGACCACTAATCACCCCCTGATAGTTATTTTGAAAATATATTTCATGTACAGAATTGACCTCTCTACAGATTTATTATAAGTATAGATTTATGGTTATTGTAATAAGTGTAGTTACATGAAAAATACGAGTTAGATAATTATGTTAAAGTAAACGCACTCGTTTTTACTACTAAACATAACTCAAATTTGAAAAAACTCTGCTTGTTAATTGTCATATCCAAATTGAAACCGTAATATGCTCGCTAACTTATTTTTAAGTACCTACGTATTACAAAATCTGAAATTAAAATAGGACTAAGAGATTTAATTTACGACTCACGAAAGTTAAAATACACTGATACTTTAATTTTCCTACGTAGGTATTCGATAATATATTTTTGGATATATTATCCAAAAATACTCGAAACTTGTTTTAGTTGCCAAGTCTCAAGGCTTGTTTTGACGACCTTTGGCTTCAAACTTCATAGAACCGGACTTTTGAACCAACTTGCTAAGTTTTAAAATAAACAGCTGAACTGATTATTTAAGCGCCATGATAATTTGAAGACTATTATTCAGAAGTTTTGTTTACATTTCAGGAATTATTATTTAGATCTTTTAGGCTAACGGGATGTTTTTACCTAGTTATTTGTAAATTTTCCTTAAGCTCACCATGTCATTAAGTTACAATATTCGAAATTGTTCTATTTAAAATTTTTTGGTACGTGTGTAAAAATATATTGGTTACTGGTGGTACTTAAAAAGAATGTGCCAATTGCGCTTCTTACCTAGCATGTTGTAAAAGGTGACTGAAGGTGACGAAGTGTAGGCGACGAGCTAGCTACTTGCGATTATTTTTTCAAAATTTTACATCTAGCTCAGCCCAATTTAAATTTTGGCTGAAAGAGAGAGATGGAGAGAAGTCCGAGTAAGACTTTGACTAATAGCTATAAAAATAAATAAATAAATAAACTAATAAAAAAGCTAAACGCGACAAGTTGAAGAAATTCTATCTCAGGATATCGTTAAAATAAGAAGTGAGAGTTTTCACAGCTATTTAAGGGACCCCAAAGACCTTAAATAAAAGCATCAAGTTGCAGGACAGCTATTGCGGCAAAAAGTGAACAAGAACATAATTTAGCGGATTAGGGCACGCTGGGCCCACACGAAATTACCGGCGGCTAAGTGCACATAGAACCGTTAATTATTTTGAACTTAAGTAACTTGTTCATTTTAATTGAACTTCTACGTTTCTGCTTGCTTTATAACTTGGAGAACTCAAACATTAACGTAAACTGATTTGATGTGATGTCAAACAAGGGAATATTGTCTATCAAAATGTTATAAATTTCTTGTTATGAAATAATAAGCAAGGATATTTTTAAAGTTGTACAGATCACAGTTACTCTGTTTTATTTAAATTATTATCAGGACTTTTGATTAGATACAAGAGCGAAGGTTGACTATTTTCCTCGCAAAGAAATCTACTCTAGCTATTTGTGCTCGCTCTAAAAGGAAAGGAAAAGGATCTGCAAAGAATGTTCATTGATTTACGTTTACATTTTAAATTCTAAGAAATAACATAGTGTACTTTTTGACTGGTTCTATGGCACATTCGGCAGTGACCTTGCCCTATGCGCCAAGAGTTGTAGGTTCGATCCCCATCCAGGACAAGCATTCGTATGATGAATACTTGTGTTTGTTCTGTGTCTGGGTGTTAATATCTAATATTTAAGTATATATTTGTAATACCAGTGTTGATTCTGATATCCGTAACACAGGTGCTTAAGCTACTTATCTCGGAGTCAGATCAATGCATGTGATGTAGTGTGATATTTATTATTTTTATCTCAGAAAAAAATGCAATTGGTAGTGCTTTATAAACTGTAAAAAACTGTACCCTGTTTAATAATAAATCAAGGCTATTAAAAAAAATAGAAAGGATTAATCAAAACACTTTATACTAACTAATTTCTGTATTTGTCTTTCGTGCAAAAAAGAATATATATCTTACACTTCAGCAAATCTTAACTTATAATTCCAATAATTCTAATGATAACTATGAAGCAAGCCATTAACAATATCAGCATTCTGAAGTTTATTTCAACGTTAAATTTCAGTGTAACGATGACGTGTTTCAATGACGGTCTTTCCCCACAATGGGACATAATTGTCTGTTATTTAGGCGCTGGGGAGTGTTCCATGTAATTACTGGGCAGTCAAAATGTGTAACACGAATACTGGGAATCACAAATTCCGTCACATTGTTTCGCTGAAATGTGGGCGTTTGTCAACAAACTCCAGTGACTTTTAACGATCATGTAGGTGGTTTAGTAGGCCTTTTACATAATGCGAACAAGCAGTCCAGATGATTTATGGTGTTAGAAATTTTTTTAATTTCAAAGAGTAGTGAATTTTTTTTTTCGTTGCGATCTTTTTCTTTATTATAGCTTGTGTATGTAACAAAATTCCTTCGAGCATTGCAGGCGTAATGGCATGTAAGCATGGTCATTTGTAAAACATCAACAACCTCGCAGGATTAGATTACTGTCATTATAAATAAAAAAACATTTGTTGTACGATTTTTCTTAAATGCACAAAAAACGAATTTTCATACAAACTACATCAGCTGTTTGGTCATGTAGTATGGAAAGCCGTTTTTTTTGTCGATTAGGAAAAGTCGTAAAGCAAACGTTGTTGTTTATAATGTCAGTAATCTACTTCTGCTAGGTTGTTGATGTTTTACAAATGACTCTGTATATTAAATTGTTCACACTAGCACTATAATTCCAAAAGCGGTGGTAGCTTAATGGTAGCGACCCGCGCCTCATAACCGAGGGGTTATGAGGCGCAGGTTGAAACCTGAGCACGTACCTCTGGATTTATCAAATCTATGTACGTAAATCACACTAGCTGAGCGGTGAGGGATAACATCGTGATGAAACCTAAAATTTTAAACAACATTGGTTTTGTAACCATGATCCAAATATTGTCTGGTTCCTCTATATTAGGGTTACGAAGGTAAGATCGACAGTCGCTTCAATCAGGCTCGCTAATCATGGATCATGGTCTAAGCGGACCCCGTCTAAGAACATAACGCTAGGAAGATGAAACTTAACATACTTGTTATTTTTTGTCTAGTGTTCATAACACAAGATTGCCAGATTTGATTACGTTTAATTATTACACGAGTTTACCAAATGTTTCTTACTTCTAGTTTTCATAATTTTTTTTTTCTAAACGCGATCTAACCCGCTAGCTGTTTGGCCGCTGTGTGAGCTGCATGAGCTCGCTAAAGTCTACATACCTTGCACACGTAAAAAAAATACGGCTGTCTCTCACTGAAAAAAAAATTAACATCATGGAAACTTTTAGTTATTCTTATAATTTTTTGACATGCATTGATGAAGTTTTTCAAAGACCAATATAAGTATATCACCGGGACAATGCCCTGCGGAAGTATGGCATCGGTGTGGGCATTCGGCATCCTGAGCATCAGCTAAGGATGCCTGTAAGCAACACTAGGCCTTTCATCTGAGGTGAGCGACTTAATGTTCCCTATCCTATTTCCTTTATCCAGAATTAAAGTCTAGAACAAGCGGCCCGCCTATAAAGTATACAAATGTACATACCGAGGGTTGTTTTCACCTCTTAAAAACAGTCAATAAATCTTCCGGTATTAGTTACTAGCTGTGCTTTTCCACAATAATGTTTATCCAATGCATTCCATGAACATAAACCACTAGATGTCTATCACTGTAATTCACTTCAGGGCTGTAAATATATTACAAAGGAATATCTATATATTTGTATTGAAAGGAATAATGAAAGGTATCTTAGTTATAATAAAAAAATTACACACGTGAATTAATTGTCGTTCCAGATAGATGGACCGAGACAGATGGATAGATCGAGTTGACGGAACGTTAATGAAATATTACGAACTATTGTCGCCCCAGTGAGTATTCCTAAGAGATTCGTTCTGAAGTAAATCTTTTAACGGTTATTGGTAAAATATGTTTTTTTATAGGTCATAAATTAAACTATATTGCATTGGAATAAGATATAAATTTCATTCACCAAAAATAATGTAAAACATGAAGTAAAAGTCTATGTCTACCGTATATAGTTATTTTTCAAATAAGTAAAAATATTTACTAATTGAGTTGTTGCAATTTCTATATTTTAGCTAACTAAACTTCACGCCACTAGCGGGGTGCTAGTGAAGTGGCGTGAAGTTTAGTTAGTTACATAAAAAGAAACAATATTTTTTGTTAATATCTAAGATTTTACGGACATTTTTATTTTCATATAATATTAATGGTAGAAACTAACGCAATTTCTACCAATAATCTTCCGTAAAATTGGATCAGTAGTTTTGGAGATTACCCGCAATAAACAAATAGACCAACAAAAATGTATATTTTATAACTAGTCAAAACTTTCATGTGAATTTAGTATTTTATTATAATTTTTTTTATATGAAAACTTAGGTACTGAAAGTCTGATTATGGCGCGGTATGCACGTTCTCAAGAAGCTATCTAAGGCATATTCTCGTAATAAATCTCATTAAACTGCTGTTAGGTGCTTATTTATTTTAAACATGAAAAGGAGAGACTGCGTACACTTAATTACATACTGGGCGGGCCAAATAAGTATTACGCGAATTAATTACGCAAATTACGAGTTACGCGCCTCACTAATTATTTTACGAGACGTTGTTTGTGCGTGCAACATTGTAAGTGAACTGTTAAATTGTATCTATATATTTGCACATTAGCCTTTTGGGTAAACTCAACGATGGCGCCCCGAAAATCGTTTTGTTTGGATTCAAGTGTAGATATTGTTATCTGTTTTATTATTAGCTGAATGTGGTTAAAGGGGCCTACTGCCCCTTTGACTCTGCCTACGCCTTCGGGGATTAGGGCGTGATGTTAGTATGTATATTGCTATCTAATTGTTAAGTAGGTATTTGATAGAGCCTATTAAATAATGTCATAGTATAATTAAAAATCTATTTTAATCTTGATAAGTCTATATCGGCGTTAAATTGGAGGATCATTTTATCAAGACTAGATATCATATGTCGACTTACTGTTAAGTGTTGCTAGCGGTAATAATGACAATATTATTTCTGTTAACAAAGAGTAGGTAACTGCAGCAACAAACTAGCTGTGCCACTTAGTATCGAATGTTAGCTGCATGTTAAATGTTTGATAGAGTTGGGCAACGTTACATAACATGGCAACATAGAAAAAAAAACACAGGTTGGTCTCTTGACTGAAGTTTAGAGATCCTGGCCACGAGACCAATGCTTGAATTCTTCTAGGGGCAAGTGTTCGGTTGATGAAGTGTTCGATCATTTGTAGGATCTTTGTTAATGGATGCTTATAAATTTGCATTTCAGTTATTTGGTGTTTATAGCACAAGCTTAAACAAGTTGAATTAGTTTGAAAACAAAGAATTGGTTTTATATCTGCCATTTATTGTATTTAGTTAGTTTAGTTTAGTTTAAAAAGCTAGTTTATCAGGGGGTAACATAGGCTTTATTTTATTCCCGTATTTAACGGAAATGGAAACTACGTGGGTGAAACCGCGGGGTGCTGCTAGTCTTAAAACGTTTTCAAACATGATGCAGATACATAATAAACAAAAGATATGCATACATACACAAAAAGAATGTGCCAGCTGTGGTTCTTGCCTAGCATGTCGTAAAAGGCGACTAATGGTTTGTCGAGCTTTGGGTGTGTGATTGTGAAGGCGACAAGTTAGGCAGCAAGTTAGAGCAATTTTCCATCTGACCCAGCCCAGTTTTATTTTTATTATTTATTTGTTTGGACAATAAAACAGATAAAAATCAATAAAATATAAAACATGATGTGATTTAAGTTTACAGCCAGATTATTATCGTAACAATACACATAATTGTCCAATTTTAAGATAGAAACCAATGTGAATTAATTATTTAATAAGTGAGAATTGCAAATAGGTGGTATTTCGTAAGTGTCCATGACCTCTTAAGCGAAAATATTCCTCTAATTATAATAATGCGTGATATTTCATGTCTAGGAAAAGTAATTCCAGCAATCATTCGACTGCTAAAATAATATCAGCCGGAATGGATATGGGATCCTGTCACACAACGTTACCGGGGCCGTCAGCCGTCGCCCGTCCTAATAATTCAGTGAGACGTCCAGATAAAGAATACCGGGAAGGGATAGAAGAGGGCTACTGAGTGCGGTGTTTGAGATCTTACGGTATCTTGCTCATTGGTAATTAGCTTTTGACTAAGAGATGCTGAACGAGGTTGATTATGTTTCATATTTATGACTAGTGTTTTCTAAGTGATTCCTTTGATTTAATATAGATTTTGTCTATTTGAGGTTTTTGTCAAACGACCGTTTTCACTAAAACAAAGCTCTTTTTACGGTCAAACAAGATAATTATTTTGACTGGACAAACATAAGTGCTACTTACTATGGAGTCAGATCAATGTATGTGATGTAGTGATATTTAATTATTATTTATTATATTTATATTTGATTATGAAATGAAATTGAGATTCAATTAAATATATTGGACATCGTATAAATAATACATTGTATTCAAATATAGGTAGGTTTTTTTTTAAATTAGAATACTATGGCGGGTTCCAAGTTGAACGAGAAAGGTACTTGAGTCTCAGTTATAAACCATCCATCCCTTACAATGGTTTTATACTTATTATAATTTATACTTATAATTTACATAAAATTGGTTTTTCACTTCCAAATGTACATATACATATAATTTCTTAAAAAAATAACAGCGTTAATTTATTTCGGACTCACGGAAACCTAGATATCGTCTCACAGCTTTTCTTTTGATCTTTAAATTCGAAGAAAAAGCGTCGACCAAAAATCCTGTAGATGTTTTCTAAATCGGTCTAAGAGGGCTTTAATATGTAAAAGGGAGGGCTAGATGTAATATAAGCTTCAATATACACGTGCTTTATATTTCTTATGAGTACCTACTAGATAGTTCTTATTAATTATGTATACACTAGTTATCATAAATAATATTAGTCTGTGGTAATAATGTTGGTTGATTACTATTTTTTTTTGAGCTGGTAAAATAAAACATGGAAAATGAAAAGTTCTTTGAAGACTTGAAATTTATTGTTCCTATATATTTTTTTACATTACACAAGACTGAAGGCAAGCATCAACGGCCACCGAGCATTAAAAAAGCTAACCTCTGTAACTGTTTGCCTACAAGAAAATAACTTTACCTAAACGTGTAAAAATGACACAATATTTTCGAGGCAAATTACTATATAAATTGCCAGTGACAAGTTTGAAAGTACATTATGCATATAGAGTGAAGAGGAAAGAGCAGTCTGTAGAGCCAATTATAGAGCGGACGAGTGCCCTCCGTGAGCGCTGAAAAACTTTGATGTTCAAAGTTCAACATAAATGTATTTTCCTCTGTGAGACATAACGACTACCTATATTTTGTGCGCGACACGGCGAACTTTTTGGAAAAGGAAAATATGTATTGTCATATCATTCAAGAACGTCGAAGAATGCCTCCTACTTTTGTAGACTTTTGTAGTTGTAACGTGTAAAAGTTATAATAACTGAATTCTGGAACTTAAGGGGAATATTCGGATTATCATTATTCTATTGTGTTGACAAGCTCGATGGCGCATTCGGTAGTGACCCTGCTCCATGCGCCAAGAGTTGTGTGGTCGATCCTCACCCAGGACAAATATTTGTATGATGAATACTTGTGTTTGTTTTGTGTCTGGGTGTTAATATTCAATATTTAAGTATATATTTGTAATACCACTGTTGTTTCTGATATTCGTAATATACGTGCATAAGCTACTTACCTCGGAGTCAGATCAATGTAAGTGATGTAGTGTGATATTTATTTATTTATTTATTTTAAGGACAACTTAAAGTTAATCAATATGAGCCATTGCTCATGGACCATTGCTTATCCCCATCACTATATATTTTGTTGAAAAGCATTTTGCAATATACTCGTAATAATATGAGGCTTTTTTTTTAAGCTTTTGAAATTCATTTATTGTATCTAATTACTATGTTATTCTTAAATTACATTGCCAATAACATAGAACAACAAAGATAAAATTTCATAAACAAAATAATTAAATCATTCTTACTCAGATTTTGAAACTTTATCCAACAAACTGAATAATTAATAGGTTTGTTATTTGGATTGAATCTAATATAATATTTCGACTTTAAATAATAATCGTTGTAATAAAATCAAACCTGTTAAATTTACATTTACGTTATATTATTTAGATTCATCTATTTGCAGATAAAATATTTTAATCTAGTCATAGGCAACTGAATAATGTTATGGAGTTTGGTAGAACGCTCCTCCGATATTTTCCTGCTATAAGATAAAATATATGAAGAGAGCCGATTACCATGATAATGGGGTTCAAATATATGCATTGCTGTGTTGGCGAATGATACACTGATGATGACAAACGATGCTGCCGACCGAAAAAATGCATTATTATTATAGGGATAAAGGAAAAATTATATTGGCATCTTTAAGCCAATAAAATGTTCGATGTTGGTCTGGGACTTAAAAAATGATGTGCCAACTGTGTTTCTTGCCTAGCATGTCATAAAAGGTGACTAATGGTATATGGGGTTGTGGGTAAGTGATTGTGTAGGTGACGAGCTAGCCACTTGTCACTACCTTTTCACAATTTTCCATACAATCTAGCCCATTTTCCCATGTTGGTCTGGGACCCTAAAAAAGAATGTGCCAGCTGTGTTTCTTGCCTAGCATGTCATACCCACAACCCCATATACCATTAGTCGCCTTACTAATGGTATTTGGGGTTGTGGGTATGTGATTGTGTAGGCGGTGAGCTAGCCACTTGTTACTACTTTTTCAGTTTTCTATTCAAGCCAGTCCAGTTTTATTTTTGGCTAAATGCGGTTCAGGGGGCTAGCCGTCCCTTTGACTCTGCCCACCCCTTCGGGGATTGTAGGCCTGATGATATGTATGTACTAATAATCAACAATAAACTGTTAACTATCCTCCTACTCGTAGTCAACTACCTGGTAAATTAACTAAAACATGAATATCCTGAAATACACGTTGAAAGAAATTGTGAAGAAGGTATCAAACAAAGCATAGCTTAAATAGTTAATTAATAAAGCCAAGTCTGATTAGTAATGTGATATAATTTTTTTATAGGTATTTACATAGTTTCAAACAACAAACCACATTGAACACGATTGTGGATATTGGACATGCAAAACCCATGCGTTGTTTGTGGACAGCTTTCGTTTTGTTTTAGAGCGAGCTTCGGAATTCATGAGCTTTCGGTTGGGCGCGCATTAAAGCTTTAAACGGCGCGCGTGGAATGCATCGTTTTTAATTGAACTAAATATTTCAATTAATTTTATGGTGGCTTTGGTTTATAGTGTAAACGGTGAAATTTTTGTAAACTATTTTGACGTTATGTTTCTTGTATGCGGTCTAACTGCCATATTTAAGTACTTAATAACAGATTCGTATAGGATTTAAAAGTGAATGGACTTGTCTGTGTTATTTTGTTTGAAATCGACGAGAGTTACTGAATATCTAAAAAATAAACGATCAATAAACTTTTAAATATTTTGTAAATCGTACTTAATCACTCAATTTAGAGCGGTGGTAGCTAAATGGTTGGGATACGCGCCTCTTAACCGAGGAGTGCGGGTTCAAACCCGGGCACGTACCTCTGGATTTTTCAAGTCTATGTACGTATTTATACCACTAGCTCGACGGTGAAGGAAAACATCGTGATAAAACCGGCAAATTCAAACAACTTTAGATTTGTAATCATGATCCAAAAATTGTCTGGTTCCCTATCTTAGGGTTACGAAGGTCAGATGGGCAGTCGCTTCAATATAATTACCAGAGTCGCAAAATCCTGGATGATGGTCTAAGCGGACCCCGTCTAAACACGGGACATAACGCTAGGAAGATGATGACTTGATCACTCAATTTCTACACTAAATTCTAAATGCATAGAGAGGAAGTTTCATCAAGAAAATTTTACTCTTATGACTTATTTGATTTAATCTTAGGCCGTTATTGACTTTAGAGAATTGTATGTTTCTTTCGTTTTACGCATTTTATACGTCTTTCCTCAAACACTTAGAGGTAAATAGTTTCCTTTAAACGAAAAAAGGTTTTACCCTTATTTGTCTTCACACCAGTTTTCCTAAAGGCACCTTTTAAAAATGTTGTTATTCCTATATAATAATCAGCCCTGGGTTTATTTAACCAGGTCTTCAAAACCAAACACCCCGTCGTCAGAAATCCCTTGACATCGCTTAGACAAGTAGGCGTAAATTTTACTCTTTTCTGTTTCTTCGATACGATACGAAGACGAGTCGAGTCTCCATCCGCGGTAACGAAATGCAAATTTTATTCTATCAAATTGCTCTGTGGCCTCGTATTTACAATACAATTCAGCCGGTAATTTATTAAAATCTGCAGAGGCGTAATTTTGTTACGAGAGTTTTTCGCAAGTCACTGTTTGCATGCACTTCAGGGAGCGGAGGTGAATATTTTATGCCGAAATATTGTTTGTGTACAGTAATCATCGTCTGAATTTTGTTTTCGGATAACGCCGGGTTTGTAGGTAATGTTACCCGGATATTGTTGTTTAAATATGACCAACAGTATGTTGTAATTGCCACGTTATATAGTAGGATAGGTACCAATCTCATGATTGTATTATATTTATAATTAACTTTATATCAAATGTGTTTCATGCATTAGGAGTAAGCAGCCTTGTAATATGTAATTTAACTTTTTTATTATTAACTTGTTATATAAAAGTTTTTATGCGTTAGATAAAAAATATCCATATTATTTTACTGGATAAAGCTGCCAAGATTTAAGTTTAATAAAAAACAATTGCAATTTTCACAGGTACTTCAAAATATATTTGTAAGTTGCCTAGCTGAATGAATTTTCTTCTTTTGAAAGGTAAAAAAAGGATATTGTTTTGTACTCACCAGGATTATAAATTAACTAAAATATTATTATTTTCACGAAGAATTTAATAATAAATGTTTGCTTTTACTTAAAAGTAACGTCTCCATAAAATATCAAATTCAAATCTTCATTATGAAAGTCTAACAGGCAAAAAATATGATTAGTCTATGCGGCCCACTGTAATTTCACACTAATTAACAACAGATTAGAAGTAAATCAAATTTCAAGCAAACATTTAAAGTCACTGAACCTTTGAAGCTTTTTTAATATGGTTTCGTTTTTTTGCATAATTTTATCTATACTTAAAAAATATATAATTATTATTTAAGGCGCTTTAATATTAATGTTGAAGATGCGAGTGAGGTGTGTAAGGATTGTGCCATATAATGTTCGGTTTTTTCTGCCTTCCCCACCCGCTAGGGAAGTGAAGATTTAGTTCGTTAGTTCATAATAATTAATGTTAATAATTAAATTTAAATTACACATTAAAGATCATCTTATGAGAAAGGCTTATACTATAGAAGATTTTTTAAGTGACAAATATTTGTAATTGCTATTACATACATATTTACTTTTTTAGATTTGTATAGCATAGTAGCTTAAGAATATGATAATTGTTATTGATACTTATTGTAAATTTGGCGAAAAGAGTAACTATCGAGTTTCTTGTCGGTTCTTCTCGGTAGAAGTTACTTTCCGAATCTGGTGGTAAATTTTCATTTTCATTTGTATGTATTGACGATTTATAAGTGCTTACTTGAGCCTACGTAAATAAAAATAATTTCATTTTAATGACTCAGAAACTGACTTATATTATTTAGAAATACTAGTGTATTTAACACAATATTCACAGCACAGCTAGCTGTTCTCGCGGATTCACTCGATTAAATACAAATTTAACAAGCTAAATATTCAAATGAATAATTCGCTTAAGCGTACTCCCGCAGAAGTACAGCCGTGGTGAAAACACAAGTCGGAAGCAGAAACTAGTGGTATCGTGAGTAAAAGCAATTTCCTGTCGGGGCGGCGCGCTATTAGGGGAGGGTGGGGTAATCACGGACGGCGGGTAATGGCGGACACGACAGTTTAGGTGTGTTGGAAAAGGATGGCAGATAATTGCAATGCCGCGATCGCGAGTCGAACTCGAACGTAGTGCCAGCGAGTAAGTGGTATAGTGAAGCTGCGCGCACGTTACAAGGTATGTTAACTTAATGTTTTTTCGATAATTTAATCTATTTTTTGTGTGAAATTGAATAGATGTACGTTGTGTCACTTATAACATAGAAATCTTGTATCGTATCAGTAAATCGACGTGTAATGAAGAGAACTTTTAAAGTACTCGGCGCAAGCATCGCCCCATTCTAACCTTAAATTAAATTGTAGTTTTGTATTGTTGTGGGTGTCGGGTAATGGCGGACGATTTGGTTGGGGTAATCTCGACCGTCCGCATTTACCCCTACACTGTTAATGTACCTACCTATTTACCTACTTACCTATATTTACATTCAGCAGTTAACTAAGGTGGTTTTTATTTGCACAGCCTTCTGTATTTCTGTCGAACTTTAGGATTAGAATGTGTTAAGTAATTAAAGATTATATTGATATACACTACTCATATTATAGCTAATATTTCAGATGCCACGACATTATAAGAGGAAGACGGAGAGCACAACTAAAGAGCAAACAAACTTCGAGGAATAAACATCCATCTGAGAACCAGAGCGTCTTTCATAGGAGTGCTGGTTATAAGCACTCCTATGAAAGACGCTCTGGAAGAAAAAGAACAAAAAAAAAAGAGAAATAAGGAGCAATTAAAGGAAACTGAAAAGACTGTGAGTATAAATAAACGGAAGAAAGGAGTGAAGAATCTTAAAGGATTTGCAGATGAAAATTTTGAAATGAATGACCAAGACAGGAATATACCACGCAAGAAGAATAAAGACAATAAAACAGCACAGATGAAGAAAGAGTATTATTGCCTAATATGTAATGAGAAATATGAAGATCTTCCTAATAAAGAATGGATAAAATGCTACAAATGTAATTTATGGGCACATGAAAACTGCACGAGTGGTGCAAGCACATCAAAGGGATATCTCTGTGATTTCTGTACCAATTAAGCCACGTCCGTAATTACCCCACGCACTGTGGGGTAATCCCGGATACAAGGGTTTTGTTTTTTTATAAGAATTTGATTTTATTTTTAAAATTTATTAACGTTGATTATGAGAATAAAAGATTGATTAGTTTAAGTAAACTCTTGGTAATAAATAGCATTCGTAACTCCATATGATTTTGTGTTATTTTAGTTCTCCCTTAGGTGTTCGCAATTACCCCACCCTCCCCTAAGCGGCGCGACTCGCGCGTGCCGCCGATGCGCCGTGCGAGTTGCGAGTTCGAATTGCACCGCGCGAGTTGCGACTTCGCGCTCCGCACAATGCGGCCTTAAACTAATTGGAAGTGTGAATGACATTTTATGGATAACGTTTCAGACTTCGTTGCGATTCGTGATTGCCCGCACCGCTCACCAATTTCGCTCTGTGAGAGCTCATCGTGACTAACAATGCAGTTTGCAACAAAACCATATTATTTCTTATTAAACCATATAACCTAAGTTTTCTTTTAAATCGATATGATTTCGGAGGCACCTGTTAACAAATATTTTTCATAAATACCTTTGAAATTTGTATGTTGAATATTTTGCTATTATAGATAAATAATTCGATTATGTATTGTATGTACTAGAATGGGATTATGTATTGCATGGAATAGAATAAATTAAATTTATTTGCAGATAATACAGGTGTGCCTATGTTTATATATACAGATAGCGCGCGAGTTGAATGCAGAGCTCAGGTATGTCACGTCTCGGGCCCCGACTGCATTAAACTCGTGCGCTATCTGTACCTAATACTGTAATTATTCTGCTTGTTCAAGACACTCAAAAGTTTACCTACAAACAGCAATTACCACCAGTCTTTCATAAAAAAATCAATGCTATGAACATCATGGTTGTTAAAGTTCGTAAATCCGAACAAACCCGTACCCATTCGCGCTTTGTAATGTAATAATAAGCCTAAACTGCGCCAGATATCTTCATTACAATAATGGTTGTTTTATTACCTTGTAGTGGTAACGTAACTAGCTCCCTGTATCTGCGCTCCATGTTTATGTTACCGCGTAGTCCGGAATAGATATTAGGGTAATATTTGGTCAACTAGTTCGGCTTGTAGCTATGTACACGCTTATCTTGAGAAGACAAATGTTTGTTATACCTGTACTTTGGTATTGGAGTTCTCGTTTTAATGGATAGGAACATTTGATGTATGAGGATGTATGAGGTATTTCTCTCAGTAATAATTCATATTTTAAAATTACTTATGTTTATATTTTTTTATATTTTTTTTTTATTATAATAAATGACTTATTACTTTTACGATAACAATGTTTAGTATAAAATGTTCAACTGAATGAATATATGTCATATTTTAATAACAGATATAATATATCTATGATTTTTGAGTATTTAGAGTTTACCTATGACTTTAGAGACACGCATTTCAAAGAGATACCCTCTTTAAAAATGCAAGACTCTAAAGATTTATACTGGATGTCAGTTACATTATTCTTCAAAGTAACCTTGTATTTCTGTACGTACTTTCCAATTTATCTAATACCTACAAAATTAATACTGCCGCTTCTAAGTATTTGTCAAACAACCGGATCGTACTTATTAAATTAAGCAAATCCACCACAGAAGTCCCAACCACCTTGCTTTCTTAATAAATCCACTTCAAAAGTTGTCCCGTAAATCAGCTGAGCCGACGGCATTTATAAGTCTAAATTAAAAGCGGTCACTTTTAACAGAAATAATAATTTGTCACCACGCGCAAATTACAGTGTGATTATTGCTGCAAGATATTCCAGCAATAAACTTGAATAATTTGTAAGTTTAATTTATGCGACTTTTGTTAAGCCAGCCAGCGATGAAAGCGAAAGTTTGTAGATTTCATTTCGTGTCGCACTGAAAAAGAAACTAATCAAATAATTGTAATGAATCTACGCAAATAAAAATAGTTGGCAAGCTTGAATCTTAAAGTACATTTGTGCTGTGTTCACTTAAAAATATATCGTATATACATCACACCTATAAACCCCGAAGGGGTAGGCAGAGTCAAAGGGGCAGCAAGCCCCTTTGACCACAACCAGCAAAAAAAGAAACTGGGCTTTCTTAATCAAATTGTTTATGTAAATTTATATTTTATAAAAATGTTTATCAAAAATATTAAATTTTATGCATTTATGTACATTTTGCATTTTTAATGCTGTTATTTAATGTTCTGCGTACACCGCAGGTATACGTATTTTTATACATAAGCAGTTTCATAGTGTCGCCGCTGCGTCAAAGACGGAATACATTTTTTTGAGTGTTCTATAAGAAGGCAGACGTGAGGCCGCTCAAACAAACTGTAATGCCATGTATTTATTAGTTATTCTTTTTTATTTTGTAAATTATCCAACCCTAGGCTACGCACTAACATTTTCAGGTCTTTCCTACTTAATTCCACCTGGCCAATGCGAAGATAGAAGATTTAGTGAGTGTTTGTGTTTAATGGTTCTGCTTATTATTTTTATAAGAGAAGATAAGAAGGACTCCCAGCTTCTGTCTAGAGGGTTACTATGAGCAGTATGAACTTTTAGGGCTAAGCCATCCAGTACGTTTTATCTTGCAGACTTGTTTGCAGAGTCCCACCGCCACGCTATGTTTTCAGCTAAATATGAGTGACATTACTTAAAGAGTGCCTCGACGGTCGGTAGCTGAAACTCTCAACTAAGTAATTAATCTACCAAAAGATGCTAGCTGGATAAAATCCAGTGCTTTCATCTTGTGCCCTCTGGGTTGGCTTTATTCTCCTCTTTTTCGAATATCCTATAGTTTGGCGCCACTGCCGGATAAAAACACCTCCCTGCTTCCATCTTCTTCCACTAGTGTTCTAACTCCCTACGGGTTAAAAACTAGAGAAAGTCGCCGGAAGAGATGAGTCCTTGCCAAATCTAACAATTGGAGCCTAAAGAACATTCATTTAGGTAGACTTTATCAATAGTCCTTTACTGCGAACCATATTTTATTTTAAAGTCACCCTAAGTATCGTTTAATGTTAACCTGCGACGAAACGTTTAAGTGTATTGTGTAACAATCGTAAAGTTAATAGCTTTACCCCTCGTAATTTAATTTCGGCTGTTTAAACAGATTGCGGGCGATTCCGTGGCATTTGCTAGGTGATGTTCGTGGCCGCGGTGAAATATTTGCTTTGGCCATATTACCTGTGTTTAATGTTTTTATATTTCTACACATGCTATATATTTTTGGACCCATAGCATAAAGAAAATATTACCAGTGTTGCTCATTGTTTTGTTTTAGCTGTCTCTAACACATATCTTCTGTTTTTTTTTAAATTCCAGCTACACAAAAATTCAAATAGAATTGATGGGACTTTATTAGCTAAGAGCTAGGGATTTACTGAGTTAATGTAAAAAAAATTAAAAGTTCCAGTCTACATCAAATAAGCGTACTTTTAGTGTGAAAGAGGATAAAGGGGAGAGGCGATACCTGTGTCAAAATTAGGACTCTTACTCGTGCGCGCAACGTTTATTTTTATTGTTCACCAACAACACGTCCCGTGCACGTGAAATTGAATTGTCCCAACCTCACGGTTGATCTGCCCGCGAATTATTAACGAGCCGGGACCCGCGGCGTGGCGCGTTCGTTTCCATATTCTTTGATGTGTTCGTTGACGGGGGACGGTTGACCGGGTGCCAAGCCTTTGTGTTCGTGTAGGCCCGGGTTGAGATAGGCCCGGGACGATGTGTCCCGGGAATTATACAATTTTAGGTTATTTTGCGATTGCGTATCTTGTTTTTGACGGTATTGTTTGACTGTTGTTTGAGGTAGCGTTTTTTGGACGATTTTGATGTTTTTTTTTGTGTTATGCTCGCGGAGTCGATTACATAGGATTTTGAATTTCTACTGAAGTATTTTATTGTGCTTTGTTTTGTACTTGTAATACGTTATTTTATTATTATTTCATTTTGTCCTCGCACATATATGAAAAAATTTTTTTTTAACCGTAAAAATCTGGAAGCAATGTTTTATAATAATTTTGAGGAATGCGTGGTATTTTACCTTTAGTGGCATACTGGAAGTTACGCGGATGAAACATTTGGCAAATTGGAAAGTCGATTGGAATCCTGATTATAGAATTCTGATCCATACGATTCCCAAAATATCATACAACTGTCTTCATAGCTACCTCAAGCGTGGCGGTTAATCTCCGTCGAATACGCAATTTCCTAATCGGAATCTTTATATCCTGCACTGCTCACAGCCGAGCGATCTGCATCCTGCGGACATATTAAATAAGGGCTTAGGGCACAACCACAAGGAAAGCCTTGCACGAGGAGTATTCAGTAAAACGACTTGACAGAAATAGGCTACTTGATTGAAAAAATACTTTTGTCCGTCAATGAGATCACATAAAAAAACTGTATTTATTTTTTCTTTTGTCAAATTTTGAAAATAAAACGCCACTAAATCCTTAACATTTTAGGTTCTAGTGACGTGAAGCGTATAATCTACTTTTTTATTCAGGTGAGTTCTCTGTTATGCTCAACGCAATGTGACTTCGCCTCGCTTGACTAACGTTAAAATGCACAATTATTGTGCAATTTAGGGATAAAAAACTGTATTTTGCATTAAAAAAGATTATATTATCATGCATAAGTACTACTACTTCTCCATGTTGACTATATGTGAGTTCTAGGAGTCCCACATACCGTGACGTCTAGCTTCTATGTGGTACTAATAATTTACTTCTTTTTTATGATCATATTTTATTCTCTTTAAAGTGGACAGCAGTCCACTTTAACCACCTTTGACTCTGTCTACCTCTCTGTTTTTTGTTTATGGTTTAAATTTGTGTTTTAAAGAGAATAAAATATGATCATAATAAAATAAGTAAATTATTAGAACATTCAGCCAAAAACAAAACTGAGCTGGGTTGGATGGAAAATTGTGAAAAAGTAGTGACAAGTGGCTACCTTGTCGCCTACACAATCACATACCCAAAACCCTATATACCATTAGTCGCCTTTTACGACATGCTAGGCAAGAAACACAGTTGGCACATTATTTTTAAGTCCCAGACCAACACGGGACAATGGGCTGGGTTAGATGGAAAATTGTGAAAAAGTAGTGACAAGTGGCTAGCTCGTCGCCTACACAATCACATAGGTACCCAAAACCCCATATACCATTAGTCGCCTTTTACGACATGCTAGGCAAGAAACACCGTTAGCAAATTCTTTTATAGTCCCAGACCAACACGGGACTAATTTAAAGCATGTTTTTGCTATTTCTTCTTTCACAGTAAATAATAACATTCATTACATTCCGCCGGATAGGTACAATTTTCTGAGGGAAAAGGTCATTTGCATTTAGCTTTGGCATACAAATTCTAATTGACTACAGAATTACAGGTACGCGTGCCTTAACTACTGTGTCTGCTAAGGGAACACGAGCGTATTACTATATAGTGACGCGTCTACGAACAGAGGGGTATACCTACCTATGTTTATATTTAGACATAGATAATAATAATCAAGACATGAAATATGCACATCTTTGTAGTAAGACTTATGTGTACCTACTTATGTATACAAAAATTTACTTAAGCACAAGTTGAAATATAAGTTAGAAATTACAATTATAATCTGCTTAACTATTTTTTAAAGTTAATTGATCATTAGAATTTAATTAAGTACCTAATACAAACAATTTAAGGAAACATAATATTGTTGACATGATCTAAATATGCTATGTTCTAGCCTAGTGATTGTTATATATCTCAGCGTGTATTTTAAATAAATAAACTAGCTGACCCGTCTTATTTCGTAACGCCCCGTTCTCGGATTTTCAATACCCATTCTTTTTTAATTTACCGCGCAGCTTTTTTATTTTTTACTTTCATAAGAACCTTCACTTGTCAATAACAAACACGGTTCAGCTGCTCTCGAGATTTGCGTTTAGCAACACATTCAGCGATTCATTTTTATATTATAAATACTAAGCGATTCTTAAAATGCCTCAAGATAAGTATTTTATGTAGAACACCTACATATACTTGTAATGGGCGTTTAAATATGAAGTTGAATTGAATTCACTTAAATGGACCATTCATCAATCTCACGCTTCCTGACCACTATTTTCGGAATGCTGAAGCATTTATAAAATCAATAGCATATTAATAGAAAGGCATCCACTGGTCCATTTGAATACCGCTGCACTCGCGACGGCGAGAACTAAACCACATGTAAATATTTGAATACACTTTCAGGGTATTAATGAGTTGCAGCTGGTCTCTACCATTGAAAGGCAGCCATTGTTAAAATTATAACATCACAATTGTACGTGTGTTTGAAATAGCCGAGTTAGTTCTTCAGTTTAGCCAAGTTTCATACACCTGTATTATATGAATTCATACTACTAGTGCAGCGGTATGGAAAATACTTTTAGAGAAAATTGCACAATCAAATAATTTCCGTGACCAAGTCTTGTTACACATAGTTATTATGGATGTGTAGGTTTAATCAAGATCTTTTTTCCGTTTTCCCTCACCGTTGATCGAGAGAAGTCCATAAGTAGATTCGAAAATTTATAGGCATGTATCCGGTTTGAACTAGTTTCTATCGCACGTGAGGGTGTCTCCTCCTCACGTTTCCATCGGCCATAAGCTATCACCAGCACCGTTTAAATATCTTTTTATGTTTGTAAATCAAATTAAAAGTTACAAGCAGCGTAACAGACGGCGACAAGGTCATCCTAAACAATTTATAGCCCTAATCGATATGTCGGTCTGTCACTACACTCTAATTACGACCAAGTGATTGTCAACACGCAACCATTAGTACTTTCCTGATTATACTAAGTTATAAAAGTCTGTGTTGTTTGCAAATTCCATTCGCAGTCAATGACAATTTAATAAAAAGCAGATGGTAGATAAGTGATGGAAATTGGTGTAGGTACGTAATTGGACTAGGCTCGCACTTTCAAAATCCATTTTCCAGTTGAAAGGTTTTTGTGTTTCATATTAGATTCAATATGAACAGGTTCAACCTTTAGTACCTACGTCTTGCAATTTTCATCGGATTCATCTGAGTCTACCACAAATATAAATGTGTAAGTGGTTGGAATTAAATCCAAAATTTATAATAAATATTTATACTTATACTTTCTCATATCGCTTTATATTTTCCGTTAATATACTATTAATATATTGAAAGTGTCTAGGCTCCTTTTTATATCAGTAAACTAAACTACACTACAACTTAACTACACTAAACTAATATATTGTCCGGAAACGTGAGGCGACATCGTTATCTTATCTACTAATATTATAAACGCGAAAGTTTGTGTGGAAGTGTGGATGTTTGATACTTTTTCACGCAAAAGTACTGCATGGATTTTAATGAAACTTTACAATAGTATAGCTAATACAATAGAATAACACATAAGCTATATTTAATTGATGTACCACGCGAGAAAAGCCGCGGGCAGAAGCTAGTGTAACCATAATCCATTTAGGCGCTCGAAGCAAAAGCTAATGAATCCTTTATGTTAGCGACACGGATGCCTATGATCCCGATATTTCCTAAGTTCAGTAACAGACACCCATAGTATCAAAATCGATGTGTGCCCGAGACGTGCGGCTCTAACTAATGCCTGCCACAACTTATTACGCATTCTGCATACGGCTTGCTCAAATTCGAATTTCACTATCTTTTCTAAGTAAATCAGACCTATTTTTACTTGCCCAGTAAGTAAGATAACTAATGGAAATAATATTAGGGTCTTAACTTATAAATTGTGAAATAAGCAATTGATAAGCAATTTTCGGTCCACAAAAATTTCAGTAATTCTACATAGTTACTGCTCTACAGAGATTGAATAGCCATTCTGACGTCAGAATGGACGGTCAACCTTAAATGCTTAAATTATTTTAAATCATGCAATAAGCAATTCTCTCTCGTGATAAGCAAACATAAGCAATACATAAGTAAATTTTAGACATAATTTCAAAGTTAATTACGACTGTTGACCGGCGATTCTGACGTTCACGTTTTGTCTCCTATGTGGTTATTGAATTAGGGAAGTTAGGTCTTAGCACTTATTTCAGCGAAAGTCTCGCATGTTACTTTGAAAATACACGTATACGTAGGACTTAAACATAAGTTTGCGGGAGCATAGGAATAAATCGTAGAATGAAAAACCTGTATACCTAACGTATATATTACTTGTCTTCTTCTTTATGATGTTATACCACCCTAGTCGAGGTCTGCTTGCACTATGACCATAGATTACGCGAGTCTTTATTAGTGTACAGATTTGCTCTTACTACTGAGCTAGACACCTACTCGAATATAAATTTGTATTTATACCTACTTTTAAATAATCCATGAATTTACTTGTGGTTTTCAAGTTTGAAACAATATATATATATTTTTATTTTTCCAATTTGATTGGTATTTTGCATAACAGGTTTCCACACAGAAAATTCATGAACTCCACGAATTTAACGAATATTTCTTGTTAATTAAACTGCCGGTACCGGTAAGGCAAGGTAAGCAATGATATTACCTGTACCTGACCGTGTCGATAAACGTTACCTTCCTCATTTCTGCACTCAGTCAAATCGATATTAGGTGTCGGAGACGTGACGATGTGACTGATGTACGTCACAACTTGTTCCGCATTCAGAGCGTCCCGTCTCAGAATTGTTCCAAATCGGATGATAAATTGGACGCGGCAGGGGGGGGGGGGGGGGAGGGGCAAATTGTTTTCGCCGCGTTTTTACGCTTCCCGCTGGGTTTATCGCCACTCTTGATTTTTCCATCGCCTGTTTAATGTGTCGCCGGATAATAACACGTACGCATGAATGTGTGATAATTTTTGTTTTATCGTTTTTTTGCGACATTATAAAATGTGGGAGAAGAAAAGTCGTACATTTTTAAGACGGCGTCTATATACCGGACGTGGTGTAGTACTATTGCTCTTAATTTAATCAATAGCAACTTTAATTTCGGATTACCGGTCGTATACCGCAGAATTTAGGTTGTCACCCTGTATGGTCAGTTGCGTATTTGCGATATACCTATCAGTGTTTCGGTGAGAGCTATCTAGCAGGCAGAGTTTCTTTGTTTTAGTTACATAGTATAAAAAATGAGGCAATATTAAAACACCATTGACTTAAATAAATACTTCTTAATGTATTAACCTATTAATTGTGATTTAAGATCCATTGTACTTTATTATTCATCTTTATCGATTATTTTCGGTTGTTATAGAGCTCACTCTAAAGACACTTAATTCAAGAAGGTATTTTGTCTGAGATTCCCTCAGGCTATTGAGCCTTCATTCAAATGTAAGGACGACGCTACCAAACAATGTTCTGGTCCAGGCATTTAAAAGGAATCTTATTCTTAAGGGCAGGTAATAAAAAATATCGCTTGATCAGCGATGAAGGAAAAACATCGTTAAAATGTATTCTCTACAGGCGCTAGGCAAACGTTGACTTTTTAGAATTCCGTACCTTAAGGGTAAAAATGAGACCCTAATACTAAGACTCTGCTGCCCGTCCGTCCGCCTGTCACCAGGCTGTATATCATGAACCGTGATAGCTAGACAGTTTTAATTTTCACAAATGATGTATTTCTGTTGCCACTATACCAACAAATACTAAAACAGAATAAAATAAATATTTAAAAGGAGCTCTCATGCAACAAACGTGATTTTAATGTCTCTTGGTCGATATTAATCAGAAACAGGTAGATATTTGAAATTATCGCAGACATTTAAAAAAATATATATTTAAAATAAAATAAATTAAGAAGGCTTCCATACAATAGACGTGTTTCTTTTGCCAAATATTGGTACGGAGTCCTTTGTGCGCGAGTCTGACTCACAATTGGCCGGTTTTTTGTTTTGGAGATTGACATGAACAGTCACCGCTACATACTGTCGTCACTATTTCCAAAGACGTTTATTGCGTTAGTTATCGGTATTTATTTTTAGGGTTCAGAAATCGAAACCTGGACTATAAGTAAAAGAACTGGTTTTAGAAGACTCAATATTCTATTGGCTAGCTCGTCGCCTACACAATCATATATCCAAAACCCCATATAAAATTAGTCGCCCTTTACGACATGCTAGTCAATAAACACAGTTGGCACATTATTTTGAACATAAAATGTTAGTTTGGGTCTTAAAAATAATTTATTTTTTATAATGTTTTTAACATTGAAAGAATCTCGTTTTACATCGAAGCAAAATAACTAACAAATTACAGAGGAAAGAGAAAGAGACAGATATGACAAAACAAAAAAACAAAAGGTATAAAAATCAGATATAAGCATATAGCATCTACCCAGCCTGTCATCGACACAAAGAGTAAAATATACCCACACACAATATATATGTATACAATAGCTATATGTATCTATGTCAGTATACATACCTATATGGGTATGTATACTGACCACGTATTTACATATTACATCATATTTTTATTAGCAACTTGGCAAGTAGGAACAAATATGAGTAAATGATCACGACGAATTGCGTGTTTCTTCTACCCACGAGTACAAGATTACATTATTGTTTACTAAATCAATGTACCTACATGGTTGAAGACCCAAACTGAGAATGGGCCAAGCTGAGAATAGCACAGACATATGTACCCAGTGGCGGATTTACAATCTTGGCCGCCCTAGGCCCCAAGCCATAATTCTCAGTACTAAAGCGTCATCACTTAATTTTTATCACGATTGGCCGCCTCTAATATCTGGCCGCCCTAGGCCCGGGCCTACTAGGCCTTAGGGTAAATCCGCCACTGTATGTACCCTCTTTATTCTTTACTAGCTGTGCCAGCCGCGTTTATGGTTAATATTAAGTATAAAGACTATTTCCGTCATACATGATTTCTATGTAACTTTAACCATTAAGGCTGCACACGCGACGGAAGCTTAAAAAATGAAGTAACTTCTCCCGTTTTCCCAACATTTCCCTTCACTACTCTGCTTCTATTGATTGTAGCGTGATAAAAAGTATACTATAACCTGCCCAGGAGTATGAAGAATAATTGTACCAAGTTTCGTTAAAATCCGTCGAGTAGTTTTTGTTTCTTTATACAGACAGACAGACAGACAGACAGACAAAAATTTTACTGATTGAATTTTTGGCATTAGTATCGATCACTAATCACCCCCTGATAGTTATTTTGAAAATATATTTCATGTACAGAATTGACCTCTCTACAGATTTATTATAAGTATAGATAAGAAACTTATTAGAATAATTGCAAACATCAGACTGATAGCTGTAAACAATTCTTTAAACAATTCTTTAAATTCAAATACAGAATTTTTACCCTACTCTGTGTTTAGATAGTAGAAACATGTTAATTCGTACGAAAGCATCAACACTTTTATACTAAACGCCAGAATACAAACCACCAGCTACGCCGCAAAAACAATCTAGTATAACCATCTTCACAACATAAACTACACTCAAACAGCACCCTTGTAATGTCCATAAAGACATAAGAAAATATTAAAGAAGAAACAAAAAACTATAAATTTATAAGAGAAGTTAAAAACCTATCACTAAGTAAAATTATAGTGTAAATGATTATTTATTTTTTACATGATAAGGATATATAAATTATTCGCTCCTTTTAAAAATAAACAAATACTTAGTTAGAATAGTTAGTTTTGACTGGCCCGTTGGTCGAGTGGTTAGAGACCCTGGCCACGAAACCAAGGGTCGCAGATTCGAATCCCGCTAGGGGCAAATGTTTCGTGTGATGAACATGGACATTTGTACTCGAGTTATGGATGTTTATAAAACGTATTTAAGTATGTCTATCCGTTCACCTAGTATCCATAGTACAAGCATAAGCATAGTTTGGAACTAGGGAATTGGTGTGTCAGTCTGAGAATTAGAATAATCCTCTCTCAAATTGCAGTGCCCTTACAGGTTCTATAATGTTCTAATCTTTGTGAACCACCTTATGTCCATTAGATCCATATGTGTCCATTAGAGAGCAATCGATTGATTATTGGGCCAAACCACTAAAAAGTTTTATTTATATCTATAGGTATTGTTTATTTGAAAATAAGATCCGCGTGTCTATGTTTGTGCGGTCAAAAAACCGACGAGAAACCATTTTCTCTGCCAAAGAAGTAATTGTGTTTGATTTATTCCACTTGAGCGTAAAGGAATCAACAAAAGGAAGCATAATAGAGTCGTAGCCGTGATATTACTAAAAAAGTTGGCCAAGTGCGAGTCAGATTCGCGCACGAAGGGTTCCGTACCATTATCTATAAAAACAGCAAAAACATCATTTCTGTTGTATGGAAGCCTTAATATAGGTATTTATTTTATTCTGTTTTTTACTTTTTGTTGTTGTAGCGGAAACATAAATACATCATCTGTGAATATATCAACTGTCTAACTATCACGGTTCATGAGATGCAGCCTGGTGACTGACGGACAGACAGACGGACGGACAGCGGAGTCTTAGCAATAGGGTCCCGTTTTACCCTTTGGGTGTGCGTTTCGTATAGCCTTCTTTTCACTGCTTCATGCATACTTCACTATATATTTATACTATTAACTGACTCGATGGCGCATTCGGTAGTGACCTTACCCCATGCGCCAATAGTTGTAGGTTCGATCCCCATCCAGGACAAACATTTGTGTGATGAATACTTGTGTTTGTTCTTTGTCTGGGTGTTAATATCCAATATTTAAGAATATATTTGTATTACCACTGTTGATTCTGATAGTGATGTAGTCTGATATTTATTATTATTATTAAAGTAAAGGCGGCTAGGGCAAGTGCCTTATATTCGTAGGTGCCTTGTTAATTAGTTACGAAGGACATGCGACGATCGCATAAATATAAAAATCAGTCTCGATAAATGTAGCTTTCGAGTGAACTTCAATAAGTAATCATTTGCCTTACTTGTTATTCAATAGTATCAAATGTTGTGAATTTTGGTACCTACATAACTCTATGTACCACCTAATATGTGCGAACTGATTTTAAAATCGCTAAATCAAGAATGTAATGAACTACTTACTCATTGTAAGAACTCTATTTTATACTATACGGCAATACAGAACTGATCGTGTTTTAGTAACTGAAACTCGATACAGCAGTGAATAGAATACAATATCTATTTCTAAATCAAAGTCAGTTATTTGTAAGAGATCAATAAAATATCATTATCATTGCGGCCCTATTGCTCGCTCATGAAATGAACACAATTTATTTCAGCACAAAAGTCGCAAATCGATTACGTACCAATACGTGTAACAAATTTATTCGGTACCGTAATAATCCCGTACCGTAATTCCATCATTCGTAACCGATACATTTATTCTGGCCAGTAATATGTTTCGGCGTGAAGTAATATTGTATTTGTGGACGCGAAAGTTGGGTCATTGATTACGATGACAACGAGATGTATTAGCCGGAGATGGGTGAGCGATCAGGCAGTCGGCTTTTCGGATCTTTTTCGTTATTTTGTACCTGGGTCAGTGGGGACTATAATAAAGATATTTACTTTACTATGTGAGATGAAGTAAATGAGCTACTTCAGTGGCGTTATTTAAGGGGGTTAAGATGGAAACTTAGGTAAATGGTGATGGTTTAAATCACACAATGTCACGGTGTAAGTGATGACTGTACTGGGTCCTAATAAATACCTTTATAACTTTATTTAACAATTAACGGTATTGCTACGTCATTAGAGCTCTACTATTCATTTCATTGCTCCTGGCAGTAATAAGTATCTGTGTGAGGATTTATATCATTAGTTCGGCGCTGGAAGAAAACATCTTGAGCATATTTACACACTCAGATGTAAATCAGACTCGCTAAATTTCGTATCGTGGCCAAAAGCTTAGCCTTACTAGAAATGTGATCTATCGCAAGGACTTCTTCTTAGCGTTCCATTTGTGAGATTCGTACTTTATTCTTTTCTAACGAAAATCTTTTTTTTACTTTCCATACAAAAGAACAAAAGACAATTTTGTATGAAATGAAAAAAATAAATCTAAGTAAGAAGTTTTGCATAAATTTAAAATTACCTTGTATAGAATCAATCTGATATATTAATTTCCATGAAGCTTGCTACAATTTCACCGCTAAATGCATTTTAGGAGTGACAGATCAGAATCTCCTTCCTGGAACACACAAACCGATTTCATCTTAGAAGTTCAAGTCTGTCGGTTCAAGTTTAATCGATTCCTCCAATTCAAACTGCTACATCCGATAGGATACAAACTCATTCCTAACTCTTCAACATGTTTTTAGTCTCAGCTAGCATTTAGGATGTTCTGATAATCTCAAAGTCTCGGGACACGATTTCCAGGTTCTAAGTTTCGTGACTTTTGATCATTATTGTCAATAAAAAGCAAGATTTATTTTAAAACCTAAATCATGTCATATTTAATCTTCATCGCCACAATTTATTTGGTAATTAATATTATTTTTTTAAATCAGTTGGTAAACTTATCGTTTTACTAGATAGGTTACAGCGCTAAGCTAAAGTATTATATTAGATTCATTATATTAAACCTAACGCCCAAGACTTTGCTTACGTAGAATTCACCAAATAAGTTCCCATTTAAGCGATTCCCTTCGTAATTGTTTAGTTTTATTTGTAATTATTTTTCTAAGATAAGATTATACTTACCTAATGAGTTACTACTTGTAACATCTCTAGTTAAAGTTTTGTCGAAATAGCTTCAGTAGCTTCAAAGATTAGCTGGAACAGAGAGACACTTCATACTTTCATATGCATATTAATAAGGTACCATTCTGAAATTAAAAATAGAAACTTAAATTTTATTTATCTGTGCTCGAAACCGTCGAGGATTACGGTCATAATGATAAGTATGTACAATTTTTATTTAAATCCTGAGAAAATAAGTCACATGTCTCGTAGTCCCGAAACCCGCTGAAATCCTAGTCTCACCCTAATTTAAACTATGCCGCTCCCAACTTGGATGAGAACGAACAGGTCTCACTTTAAATATAATTAAATATTCATCCCATGTGATTTAGCTAAGAGCGTAAAACATTAATTTATTAACTTCCTTAGGGCGCTGTTCTTCCCGTAATGAGTTTACCTACACAAAAGACTTGGGAGTTTCTTTATTTTGTTTAATTATATTTTGTTGCGGTAGAGGTAATTTACTAAGAACATCATACAGTTGCTTTTTGTTTGATGAAAACAAATAAAATGAGTAAATTTAAGTTGGTGAAATTATTGAAAAAAAATATTTTTGTTCACTTTACATGCTTTGTAGGTAGGAACTTAAAATAAAACCGATCCAATAAATACCTGACAAAGCTTGAGCAATATAAAAAAATAAGATACATTAGACTATAGACCAGACTAATAAAAAGCTAAGCATTTGCAAGCCATTTAAATAATATAAAAAAAAAAAAATAATACTTTTTGCTTAATAATATATGCAAATTAGAAAGAAAAAGAAAGAAGTTAATTTTAATTCAAAAATCGTGCTTTTAAAAGCACTCTTATAATGGCTAAGATTTTCAGTAAACTGTTTTGAACACTTTCTTTGCAAGAATTGAGGAGTTGGTTCATTAAAAATAAAAAAGAGCAATTCATTGCATGAAACGACTGCCGGTTTGACCTTCGTAACTCGTACATCCATAGTTATTTGAATATGCAAGTTTCATCACGATGTTTTCCTCATAGATTTGAAATAGCCATAGGTACGTGATCGGTCAAGGTTAGTCATAGGTTTAGTAGACTAGCACCCTCCAATTGAGAAGTACGTGTACTTACTGAAAATAGATTATTAATATAAAATAATGAGGGGAACAGGTCTTTGCAGACAAGGCACCCGCGTCCCAGAAGTTCCAGAAGTTCGTTCTAGATGTACTTATATATGAACTCGCGAGTCCCAGCGAACATTGTACCTAGCAACAAGATCTCTGCCAGCTACGAGAATGAACTTCGAACCGATAAGTAAAGTTACTTGGAAATTTTGTGGCTGAACTAATTTGAATCGACGACAATCTGGTCCATCTTATCTGTGAGTAAGGACTGTACCAAATGTCTTTTTCTTTCAAAAAAGCTTTCTCATAAAAGCTTTGAAATAAAATATACGAAAAGCTTGTCGCCTTAGTATTTGTAAGTACTATTAGATAATTAAAATGTGTTAGTTGTAAAGTTCATTTGTTTTTAATAATAATTGGTAGTTAGTGCCTTTTAAAGTGGTGGCAAGTATTTTTCAACCATGATTTTAATTTCTTTGAACCATTGAGACGACTTTATTTAATATTTAATTTAATTGCAACTCTAAATATCCATAGAACAGACTGAATTTTTATTTTTTAATGACAGATGTCAAATCTGTAATTTGCACTTGACGTAAGTTTCGAAAGTTGCGTTTTCAAAACTTTTTTTTAAATCTAGCTCGATCTCGAACTATAATAAAATAGCCTTTTCATTAATGGTTGTACAATATTTAACTCTAATAACTGTACAAAAAGCTGTGCAACAAAACAATACCCAAAAAAGCCTACAATTGCCGAACAAAAAAGAATCCGTTGCTCAAATTAATTAATTAAGGACCTTCAATTAATCGACACACTTACATTTCTGTGCAGCTTTTGTAAAATAAACCCTACATCTCTTATATATAAACCCCATTTTTCCGAACAGTTCATTATGAGCGGTAATTGGGTGGAATGAACTTCAATCAGGCGTTGGCGTTGCCGACGAATTAATTCTATTGCGTGAAGGGTTAACCTGGATTTATCCCGCCCTCCCAATAATTTAAATGTAATCACTCAAATTCAATATTGGGTGATTTGAAAAATGTGAGTAGCTTTTAGGGTTCGGTATCAACAATCCGCTCGGATAAATAATAATAATAATAATAATAATTCTTTATTCATCCAAACAACTTAGGTCTAATTGGGTTAGTAACAATGTCGTATCCTTTGTTAGTAATTTATAATTATTTGGGAAGAATACAATTTGCACATATGCCCCATAAATGCTTGACATCATCATCCTCTTGCCCTTCTCCCAGTTCATCTGGGGTCGGCGCAGCATGTCTTCCTTTTCCATACGTCCCGGTCAGCCGTCATCAAGCTATTCACTCCCATTTCTCTCAAAAATGCTTGACATTAATAAAAAATAGCATCTACTATGCATACGTAACGTACATTTTATCATCGGCCAAATAAGTGGTATTTAAAAGTAACAACCCTTTATTGAGACAACTCCCCAAAAAAATAACATGATCCTATAGGATAGTGAATCAGTACATGTTTAATATTTAACGAGACTATGCCAAAAAGTATTTATGACCGTCCAATGCAGTCCTTTGTCTGCCTTTCAATGAAATAATGTTTTTTTTTAATATAAGTGTTATAAGTTTGTTTTAACAAGAGTATATAGTAACCATAGCAGCGCATTACAGTATTTTTTTCCCAACCAATAAGTTATGGGTAAACATACATACGTTCTTAAATTTGAAAATAATACATAGGTAGTACGTACTTGATTTGACGAACACTCCACGCTTAAATGGCACGTGTCTTTAACATACCAGTTCGCCCACATAACTAATAACTATCACACAATTAATTTATGTTAAGTCATGTCAGTAGGATGTAGAATTAGATCCATCTCTGTTAATTAGTGTTAAAACTTTTAGGTACAAAAGGGCAGCCAACTTAGTTTAGTAATTAAGTTCATTATGTTGAACCAACAGATTAACTTATATATAAAGGCTTTTAGTACACACACGGAGAAACAAATTACTTAGCTATTGATTGTTTCCCACGTTGCCTTATAAGCCGGTAAGATTAATGACTATAGGAAATAACCGGTTTCATAATTTATCCCCTTTTCTATCTCGCAAGGATTAGGGTTAAAATTTCTTGTTTATCTTTGTAGACGCAAATTTATTACGGCTACGTAAAAATAACCTTTATGCCAGCTTTATAAGGTTTGCTGGTAAGTCAGTAAAAATGTAATAATATAAAAACATTATAATTATTCGTAAACTTTTTGTTTTTGTTGATGAAAGTTTTTGAATATATTGAATATAATTTAAAATTAATAATTGTCTCGAAACGTTTAAAATTACAAGAAAAATATCTAAATAAAAATAAAAAATACAAAGACGTGTTTCTATGTATTATATATTATTTTATAATTAGAAAGCTTACATTTATTTGAGAAACTGCAGATATTATACCCATATGCCCTATAGGTACCTCTGATATTATACTAATATACCATAAGAAAATGGTTACCACAAAAAACTAATGGTTTACAGGCTTTTGGGCATGTGACTGAGTAGGCGACGAGCTAGCCACTTGTCACTCCTTTTTTACAGCTTTCCATCCAACCCAGCCTACTGTCCCATGTTGGTCTGGGACTTGAAAAGAATATGCCAACTGTGGTTCTTGCCTAGCATGTCGTAAAAGGCGACTAATGGTATATCGGGTTTTGGGTGTGTGATTGTGCAGGCGACAGGTTAGCCGCTTGTCACTGCTTTTTCACAAATTTTGGTCTAACCCAGCCCGGCGTTATTTTTGGCTGAATGCGGTTGAAGGGACTTTCTGCCCTTTGGAATTTGCCTACCCCTTCGGGGATTATAGGCGTGATGTTATGTTATATGTGTTGTGTTACCATAAGAAAAGAAGTGTCGTGAGTAGTAAGGATTCGAGAGTTCTGGCTCACCCCAGGGCTGGCTCAACTGGTCAACTTTGGGGGTGTCCCGAGGGAAAAAAAAAAAAAAAAAAAAAAAAGGTTTTGGGGGTGGTTTGAGACGATTGCAGTGATCCCCGTCTTCGTATCTCTTACGGATCCAGAGATAGCTTTTTGCTACGAACATGCCCTAGTTCGTTAACTAATTACGTCTAATGACGGTTCGCTCGAGACCCAGCTCGCCGTCGGGTCAACATTACTTAATCACCTATTGTCAATGACTCATTGTATTTGCATTACGTTCCTTTGCTTGTTGTTATTATGCAGTGCTTTAGATCTAGTTAAATAAATTTAGTCTAGGTTTATCACTATTCATGTTATCGAAATTGCTGAATTATAACAAACGGAATGATTTGGTTGAAGATTATTCTTCCAAAGCTGGTTTCTGCTAGGTCATAAAAAAAAATAACCCTAACCTATTTTTAACAAGTACTTATATTCACCACAAATTTTATGTTTGACATTGTTTCTTCTTTTTATTCTCTTTTACGTTCCCAATTGCTATATTAAAAACCAATGACAACTTGTTTCTGTCTGGTCATAAAAATAACTCTAACCTATTTTACAATTGTATTGAAATTACAACTTGTTTTTCCAGACTCATAAAAAAATAACCCTAACCTATTTTATTTGCAAGTTTCTTAACCCTAACCTATTTTTTACAAGTATATTCACCATAAATTATACGTTCGACATTGTTTCTTCTCTTCATTGTCTTTACGTGTCCAATTACTGTATTAAACCCCTTTCTTTTTCCATACCATATGCTAAGAGTCGGCTCTGGCAAAAGAAAAGGTCTATGTACAAACCAAAGGTAAGTAATATATCGTAAATATAAATCTGTTGGGTGACATGGACAATGACATCGAAACTTGAAAACCTTAATTAACTAGTTGATAGGGACCGCATTCTCGACATATCTATGTATTACTTTCAAAAAGACTACTTATCTATTGCAAATAAACCATTATAGGTATGACGTAGATATCTATTTCAAATAAATCATTACTATAATTGTGGTTCGAAACTTGAAAACCTTAATTAACTAGTTGATAGGGACCGCATTCTCGACATATCTATGTATTACTTTCAAAAAGACTACTTATCTATTGCAAATAAACCATTACTATAAATGTGATCATTATTAATTTTTAATGATCTACATACAATATCTTGGTATAAAACCACGACGTTCCACAGTATTCTCTACAACTCGTGCATTGGATTCGTGAAGTGTCACATACAACAAGTGAAGTGTTACGTTCTTCTATTCATCGCAAACATCATGGATGTAAGTATTGCATTGTAGTCATGCTACTTTTGTTGTACATATCCTGATTTAATGTAGATATTTCTAAATTGACTTTACCTAAGTTCCTTGACAAGATGCTTTGAAAAGCAGTTGAATAAGGATTAATCTTATTATTTTTCACAGATTGCTAAGTCTACAATAAACGGTGAAGATGTGACGTTCGAAGAAAACACATTCAAAAGATACTACTTTCCTTCTTCGGATGAGGAAGATCTCTGCCCATACCACGACCAACGCGCTATCAAAAGAAACATTGACTCTATTGACGAATTCTTCACCGAGCCAACAAAGAAAAAATTCAAATCAAAACGGTCGTCTACAGTAGGACGACCAAATAAAGACAATATCTCATATATTTCAACCAATGTGGATGATGGCGCCACCGCAACACACCTCATCAAAATAGAGGTGTATGACGTCAAAAAATTGGAGAATATCAACCCGGCGGATCACTGGAAACACGCCGACATTCGTATTAAATATTTTACTAAACCTACTAACGACGTGGTGCATAAGAAAACGCGTCAGATTATTTACGAAATCACAAAGGGAATATCCAATTCCCCAGACTGTCAAAAATATTCAATTAAAAATAATACTAGGTAATTAGTATCTTAGTCGTTTAGTTAATGTTATGATAAAGGGAATATTCAATTCCTTAGAATACAAAAAGGATAATGATACAAACAAAGCTAAGTAATAAGTGTTCACAGAATCGTTTAGTTAATATTATTTTTGTTAGAAATGAACTATATTAATATTTTACCTGCTAGACAGTGTATAAATAAGAGACCTTTGAAAATTGTAATGTTACTTGTGATCATTTCATTGAGTTGAGAACTTCTGATTTGTTAAACAATGGCTGAGAGATGTGTCAGTGCGTTTTTTTCGTCTTCCGATGAAGAGAACGATTTGTGTTGTTCCTATTTCGATAGAGATCTTGTTGAACTTTGTGAAAACATTGAAAAGACGTAAGTGTTCAGTATTATATTTTTATTTAATTTTCTTTTTTGCACATAATATATATTTTTTAAGTTATTTTTATTTTGTTTACAGTAACACAAAACAATGTGACAAGCGAAAAGCTGAAAGTATCCTGGTAAATATAAATAAGAGACAACGATTAGATGAACCATCAACATCCAACGATGTTACGGAAGCAATGGATTCGTTCTTTGATCCGGCTCTATTGGAACTGTGCAAAACTGTAGAAAAAACGTAAGTTATTATTACACTGGTTTATATAATTCATTTTGAATTTTCTTGTATAAATACTTTTTTTAATATTATTTTCGTTTACAGTTGTGCTATACAATCCGGTAGAGGTTCCAAAACACCAACCATCAATGGACCATCAACTTCGAGGGATGTTGAAGCTTCTGACAATGAAATGACGAAGTGTTCAGTTTGTGATATTTTCATTAAAACCAGGTATTTAACAAATCATTTCAAAAGTAAAACTCATAAAAATAATTCATTTCGTGTACACAACACATTTCCGAACGTAACTTTGATTGAAACAGCTTTTGGAAAAAGAGTTTGTACATATAGAATCAAATCAACTTCTAATCAAACTGATCTTGAAACGGTTGAATCATTCATTAATTCAATAAACGATGATATAAAGAAATTACTTCTATATAGTTTATTACAATTAAAAACGTTCAAAGTTAATTTTATTCTATGTGCTAACTTCATACAACAAAACAAAAATTTATTAAATGTTTTTGATTTCCAAACACATAATTTTATTATTAATGAGTCAGATAATATCGATGTATTTCTTAAGTCTGTAAAAGAAAACTTAGCACATAGAGTTAGTGAATTTGAAAAAAAAGATAGTGGTTGGAGTCTTAAAGATATAATTAGTTTAGACATGAACATTAACAAATTTAACCCGTTACATGGATCATCTTTTATTGAATTACCATACGATATCAGAATGAAAAAAGCTGTTGTTAATGTTAAAAATATGGATGTGCAATGTTTAAAGTGGGCCTTGTTATCGGCAATGTACCCCGTATCAAAAAACGCTGATCGCATAAATTCTTATTTGAAAAATGAGAACAAATTAAACTTTGACAAAATTTCCTTTCCCGTTAAGATAACAGATATTTATAAAGTAGAACAATTAAACAATATAAGCATTAATGTTTTTGGTTTAGAATATAATAACACATCAAAAAATCATAAAGTGGTTGGACCCTTATATTTTACTAAGTCCCGAAAAGCCATTCATGTTAATTTACTATATGTTGCTAATGGAAGTAATGGACATTATTGTTACATTAAAAATCTTTCACGGTTAGTGAGTAGGCAGATTACTTCAAGAAATGGTGCTATTCATATTTGTGATGGTTGCTTACTATACTTTACAACAAACGATGCGTTAACCACACACCAAACACAAGATTGTACACATATTCGTACAGACTTACCGAGCTCCAAGATATTTAAGAAAAATTGGTTTAGTGAAAATGTTCCGAGTGATAGATTATGCTTTGATAATTTTGATAAGAAAAAAAGAGTTCCTTTTGTTATTTATGCTGATTTTGAATCTTTTGTAAAGCCTATTTCTTCTTGTAGTAATGATCCTAACCAATCCTCCACCACCAATGTCCAGAGACATGATGTGTACAGTTTTGGTTATTATATTAAATGTTCATTTAACGATAATCTTTCTAAGTATGTAACATACAGTGGAGAACACTGTTCTGATGTTTTTATGAATAAGCTTCAAGATGACTTAAAAACCATCTGTAGAATAAACAGTTTCCAAACAGCTCCCCTTCCTCTTACGGATGAAGATAAAAAAACCATAGAAAAAAGCAAAATATGTTACATATGCGAAAAAGATTTATCTGAACAATATATTGACTATGACTGGCATACAGGAGTCTTTATTGGTGTGTCACATGAGATATGCAGTAAAAAGTTTCATAAAATAGATTTTGTACCAGTAATATTACATAACCTTAGTAATTACGATGCTCACTTTATCGTTCACGCTTTGAATTTTGCTGAGGGTGAAGTACAAATAATTCCACAAAATAAAGAAAAATATATCTCATTTTCTAAAATTCTCAAAATAAACGGTCAACATATCAGTTTAAGGTTTATCGATTCTTTTAAATTTCTATCTAGTAGCTTAGATTCATTAGCTTGTAACCTTAATAACAATCAATTTATTGAACTTAGAAAGGAATATCCTAACGAAGAAGACTTCGGATTGTTAAAACGAAAAGGTGTTTATCCTTATGAGTTTATGACTTCTTTTGAATTATTAAAATTTCCTTCTCTGCCAAACATAGATGATTTCTTTAGTTCTCTTACGGGCTCATCTATTTCCACTAAAGATTATGATCATGCGCAAAAAGTTTGGTCACATTTTAAATGTTGCATAATGTCTGACTATTCTAATCTTTACCTTAAAACTGATGTATTACTTTTAAGTGATGTTTTTGAAAACTTTAGGAATGTTTGTTTAAAAACTTATGGATTGGATCCTGCTCACTATTATACTGCCCCGGGATTAAGTTGGGATGCTATGCTCAAGTTTACTGAAGTTCAAATGGAATTATTGACTGATTTTGATAAAATTGCATTTATTAAATCCGGTATAAGAGGGGGTGTTTCCCAATGTAGTAATCGCTATGCTAAAGCTAATAACCCTTATATGGATAGTTTTCAAGCCAATGAGCCTATTTCCTATCTAACATACTTAGACGCTAATAATTTGTATGGGTGGGCTATGTCGCAGTACCTACCGATTTCTCAATTTGAATGGGAAAATAGTGATGTAGATTTTAATGTATCCAACGTTTCAGACATTGGGTACATATTAGAAGTAGATTTAGAATATCCCATTAACTTACATGATTCCCACTCTGATTTTCCTTTGTGTCCTGAAAATGTATGTATAGGTGGGTGTAAAGATTTAAAATTAGTTCCAAATTTAAATGATAAGAAAAAATATATTATTCATTACAGAAATCTTTTACAAAGTTTAGAGTTAGGTTTAAAAGTAACGAAAGTTCATAGAGTTTTAAAATTTAAACAGAGCCCCTGGTTGAAAAAATATATTGATTTAAACACACATTTACGTACATTAGCAACATCTGATTTTGAAAAAGATTTTTATAAATTAATGAATAATTCTATTTTTGGTAAAACCATGGAAAATATTGAAAAAAGAGTAAATGTAAAATTATTAACTCATTGGGAAAATCAGGGTAAAAAGAAAGGAGTTGAAAGTTTAATTGTTAAGCCGGAATTTCATAGTTTATCAATTTTTTCTGAAAATTTAGTAGCAGTACAACTACACAAAACTAAACTTCTGTACAACAAACCTATTTATTTAGGATTTAGTATATTAGATATATCCAAAACATTGATGTATGATTTTCACTATAAATATATGAAATGTAAATTTAATAATTTGAAGTTATTGTACACAGACACCGACAGCTTAGTTTACCAAATATTTTGTACAGATTTTTATAAAGAAATTAAACTAGACATCAATAATTATTTTGATACATCCGATTACGAAGAAAATAATATGTATGGGTTTCCTTTAGTTAATAAGAAAAAGTTAGGATATTTTAAAGACGAACACAATGGTAACATATTTTCAGAATTTGTTGGCTTGCGTTCGAAAATGTATGCTATGCAAGTTAACAATAAAACAACAACTAAAGCTAAAGGTGTTAACAAATCTGTAACTAAAAAGTTAAAATTAGAAAATTATAAAAATTGTTTGTTTGATAAAAATATTCAACTCGCAGAAATGTATAGATTTAGATCAATAAAGCATGTTATTTTTACTCAAAAAATAAACAAAGTTTGTTTATCATATAACGATACCAAGCGTTACATTGTACCTAATTCTACTAACACATTAGCTTGGGGTCATTACAAATTAAGATAGTTTACTAATGTAGGTACCTAAGTTGTTTTAATTTTGTATTATTTATTAGTTTTTTGTAATATGTGTATATTATTGATAACATTTGCTGTTTTTTTGTGTTCTATTTTAATTATATGTTTGTATTGATGTTTGCTTTCTTTTTTTGTTATTTTTTTTTCTTTGTTTTCATGATATGTATGATAAATAAATTATTTTATTTAGTAATTATTTGAACTTTTCTTTCATACCATTATCAAATTCTTAAGAGAGTGCACGTGTTGATGAACATGATCCACTTTGTACATCCATTTACTGCAATTGTTGCTGGTCCTAGTGGTTGTGGAAAATCTAATTTTGTTTGTGAATTTATTAAATATATAAAACAAATATGCGATACAAAGTTCGTGAATATTTTGTGGTGTTATGATGAAATGCAACCGTTGTATAACCTAAGTGGTGTAAATTATTATGAGGGAATTCCTGACTTAAACATGTTTGATGGAAAAGAACCCCAACTTATAATAATTGATGACTTAATGAGAGAGTGCGATGGTCGTGTTGTTGATATCTTTACTAAAGGAAGTCATCACAGAAACTTAAGTGTATTTTACATAACTCAAAATTTGTTTCATCAGGGTAAAGGACAACGCGATATCTCACTAAATTCTAGTTATATAATATATTTTAAAAATCCAAGAGACAGAACACAAATCCGTTTTTTGAGTCGTCAACTTTTACCCGAAAATGCAAAATTTGTTGAAGATGCATATAGAGACGCTACGAATAAACCCCATGGGTACTTGATGATTGACTTAAAACAAAACACTGATGATATGTATCGTTTCAAGACTGATATATTCCCAGATCAGTACACAATTTGTTACATATCCAAAAAGGGATATAAATACAGTGGCAACCAACAAAAAACTTTCATTTCGTAACGATGAAGCCAAGAGTTACTACACATACGGATTTCTTAAGAGCGTTACATGTGCTTAAACCTAAATTCCGCAAAGCATTATTAAAATCTTGCAATCAAGAAGAAATAAACTGCCTTTGTGAGTGCATTTATAACGTCATCCAAGGTAAAGTTCCAATTCCAACGAAAGACAAAGTTAAATTAGAAAAATATAAACACGTTTTAAGAAAACTAATTTCAAAAGGAACAAATAAGTTGAGAAAAAATATAATAATTCAAAAAGGAGGAGCATTCTTACCGATAATTCTTGGGTCTGTATTAAATGCAGTTTTGAGTTCAATTATTAAATAATTAATTGTAAAAATGGAGAATGCTAAGAAAATGATATTGATCGAACCTGAAATAATTGAAAGACTAAAAAATGATAAATCGGAGAGTAACGTCAATAATTTGTCTCGTCTTGATGAAGAAATGCATAAAGTTTTAAAAACAAAAATTGACGATCGAGAAAAATGGTCACTATATTTGCAAGCATTACAAAGATATTTATATTTTGTTGGTAAAGATCGTAAACCTTTAGAAATACCAATACTATCATTAGGGGAAACAGAAAATATAAAAAATGAGAATGCTGAGATACAGGATTCAGAAACTAAACAAGACTTTCCAAAGATAGACGACCACAATGTTGGTGTTAATGACAATTACACTAAATCTCAATTGATACAACTTTTACCAAAAACATATAAAATAAAAGGTGAGCTCCTATTAGACTTGCTATTAAAAAACAAGAAAAAGATTTATTGGAATCAAGGAGGTACTGTTTTTATTGATAATAAGGAAGTTTATAAGAGCAATATTGTCGACCTTCTGAACGATGTGATCAGACCTTTGAAAAACAGTTCGCCGGCTGGTTGGGCAGAATTCGCTACAGTATTGAAAGAATTACGAGTGCCTTTATCTTACATTGGTAATCCAAGAAGAGCTACTTTTATTAATGTTATGTCTGATACCCCTGACTTTGGTAAAAGGTTTGAATCCAACGTAGGAAAAGAACCCGAATATTCTACACCACTATCTAATCAAGCGGTTAATAAAGAAAAAGTTAAAAAGAAAATAGATTGGCAGAAATGGACCCCTTATTAGAAATTCATGATATTTACTATGATATTTCTCATCCAGCTGGTTACAGCAGTTTGAATAAGTTAGCAGATGCTATGAAAAATAAAATGTCAAGAGAAGAAACAAAAAAATGGTTAGGATCACAAGAAACTTACACTTTACACAAACCTGTACAACGACGATTTCATAGAAATAAGTACATATTATCTAACTTTAATGAACTATGGCAAGCTGATTTAAGTGATATGCGATCTTATAGTGAATATAATGATGGTTATAAATATATTTTGTGTGTTATTGATGTGTTCAGTAAGTATGCGTTTGCAAGAGCAATGCGAAAAAAAAATTCTGATACAGTTAAAGAATGTCTAGCTAGTATATTTTCTGAAGCAAAAGCTACTCCGACACATTTGCAATCAGATAAAGGCACAGAATTCATTTCAAAAGAGGTTCAAACGTTTTTGAAAACCTACAACATTAATTATTATACTACTAATAATCCCGATATTAAAGCAAGTATAGTGGAACGATTCCAGAGAACCTTAAAAACTAAAATGTGGCGTTATTTTACTCATAACAATACTTATCGTTATACCGATATCTTACAACAATTACTTCACTCATATAATTAAAGCTATCATAGAAGTATAAAGATGTGTCCTTGTGATGTAAATTCTAATAACATTATGACAGTATGGTGTAACCTATATGGTAATAAAAAAGAAAATAATAAATCTGATCGAATATTTAAACCAAAATTTAATGTCGGTGATTATGTAAGAATTACAAAGTATAAACACATATTCCAAAAAGGTTATGAAACAAATTGGAGTGATGAAGTTTTTGTTGTTACATCAGTTATAGAAAGATCACCATGGGTAGTATATACCTTAAAAGATTTACAAAATGAAACGATAACCGGCACTTTCTATGAAAAAGAATTACAAAAAGTTAGTTATGATCCTAATATGAAATTTAAAATAGATAAAATTATACGTACACGTTATTCTGGTCACAGAAAAGAATTGTTAGTCAAGTGGAAAGGTTATCCGAATAAATTTAATAGTTGGATACCAGTATCAAGTTTTAAAGAATCATGAATGGTGATAGTTTTTATTTAACTTTACCAAGTAACAGTTCCGTCGCATACTTCCCGGAAAACACAACAGCAAATTTTTGTACAAAGCTGCCGAAGTCAATTAAATTAGAAGGAGAATGGTTGGTGGGAATCGTTGAATTTCAATATCCATGTACCATGTTTACTGTTCAAGATCATGACAATATAATGTACATCACCAAATTGATGACGGTTCCAGATGATGAAAAAATTGAATCAATGGTCACATACAAAACTCATATACCAGCATCTAGTTATGAAAATATTGAAGACATTTTAACTGCTTTGAACTCAAGAGAAACTTTTAAATTACGTCATGACAAAGTATCAAAATATATTACACTGACTCGTGATGATGCAAAAATGGTATCTTTAAGGTTTTCACCAAAATTAAGTCTTCTACTTGGATTTGATCCAAATACTAATGTAGTCGCTAAAAGAGTCAGTAAATTCCCTGCTAATTTATACTTGGGATTGCCATCACAATTATTTGTGTATTGTGATATAATTGAACCCCAAATGGTTGGTGATGTAATGAGTCCATTACTAAGAATTATACCGTTAGATCCAGCAAAATACACATATGGATCAAATAAAATGCATATTTTTTCTCCACCACATTATGTATCTGTAATGCGTAGAGAATTTGATACGATAGAAATAGATATAAGAACAAACACTGGAGAAAAGGTACCATTTCAGTTCGGGACGACCTGTGTTAAACTACATTTCAAACGAAAACAATAATGTATTCAAAATATAATAATAATATTTGTCCTTATGAACATTATTATACACATCAGGCTGGTTCTGGTGTAGGTGTGATCTATAAGGGTGTAGCGCATCAACGCGGACACGGGATTGGGAGCTTTTTAGGTGGACTATTTCGTTCAGTTTTACCATTACTATCAAGTGGAGCTAAAGTTATTGGTAAAGAGGCCTTAAATGCAGGAGTAGGACTTTTATCTGATATGGTACAGACAAAACCCCTTAACGAATCCGTCAAAAATCGTATTAAAGAAGCAACTTCCAATCTCAAGAGAAAGTCTGATGAGAAATTAGATCAGGTCATGAGAGGTTCGGGATATAAAAATAAAAGACAGCAATTAATGAGCATCAGTCAGTCACAACGTTCAAAACGAAGAACACATAAAAAAGCAAAGAAAGATAATAATATCAAATTCAACGATATATTTTCCGAGTGTTAAAATGTCATTTTTACATAACCATTCATGCGAATGTGTAAAGTCCGAATTGGATTTATTTGCTTTACCAGCTACTCAAACTAGTATAGAAAATGGCCAATGGATTCATTATAAACCAATTTCATCTCTTAGCGATGATGGACCAATAGAATTTCAGATTCCTGGAACTGGTGATGACTATATCGATTTGTCACATACTCTGATTCATATCAAAGCAAAAGTCCTAAATCAAGACCTGACACCACTACTACCAACTGATTCTGTGGCTCCGGTTAACAATTGGCTCCACTCACTTTTCAGTCAGTTAGATGTTTATTTAAATCAAAAATTGGTGTCACCTCCAAATAATACTTATGGGTATCGTGCTTATATTGAAACACTTTTAAATTATGCCCCATCAGCAAAGGAATCTCATCTCACTTGTGGACTATGGTATGAAGATACGGCCGGAAAAATGAATTCTACTGATGATTCCAATAAAGGATATATAATACGACAAAAACTTGTGAAAGAAAGTAAAGAAGTAGAAATGATAGGACATCTACATGGAGATGTATTCAATCAAGAAAAATTTTTGATAAATGGTGTTGAAATGTGTGTAAAGCTAGTACGTTCCCGGGATGCATTTAATTTAATGTGTTCTTCTAATGATGTTAAGTTAAAAGTTACCATCACTGACGCTACACTTATGATTCGTAAAGCTCGTATAAATCCTACTGTTTTGCTGGCTCATCAAAAAGTTTTAGCAACTACTACTGCTAAGTATCCTATAACTAGAGCTGAAGTAAAAGTACTAACCATACCATCTGGAATTCAGGGTAAAACTCTTGATAATATATTTCTCGGTCAAGTACCAAAAAGATGTATAATTGGATTTGTAGACAATACATCCTTTAATGGTAGTTTTTCAAAAAATCCATATGATTTTGATAATTATGGTATAAGCACATTCAGTTTATATATTGATGGAATGCAGATCCCTTCGAAAGCGTTACAACCCGTATTTAGTAACAATTTGTTTACTTCAACTTATCACACTTTGTTCTCTGGGACTGGAATTCATTTTTTAAATGAAGGTAATGGTATTTCTAGACACGGTTACGCAAACGGATATTGCCTTATGGCTTTTGATTTAACTCCAGATTTATCTGCAAATTCAACCGCCCATTGGAATCTTATACGACATGGGAGCGTACGATTAGAAGTTAGGTTTGAAACAGCTCTTACTAAGACTGTAAATTGCATTGTGTATGCTGAGTTTGACAATATAATTGAAATAGATAAAAACAGAAATGTGAGCGTAGATTTTAGTAGTTAAGTTTAGATAATGTTATAAGATGCACATGTTATTTTATTATCATGAATACTTTAGAAATTCAAAAATATATGAAAAAGTTGTGTCATTCCTTAAAATTTAATGTATTTGCTGCTAATCGACATCCAATTTATGTCACACGACCTTTTTGTATGATAAGTAATCTTGATCCTGATACAATGTCTGGATCACATTGGGTGGCAGTTTTTATTCATGCCGACGGCGTTGGTGAATACTTTGATACTTTTGGTCGTAAGCCTGAAAGTTACCATTTGTCGTTTTTAAGAAAAAACACAAGTAGGTGGATTTATAATGATAAATCAATTCAAAGTATATTTTCGTCTGTTTGCGGTGAATATTGTTTGCTTTATTTGTACTTTAAGCTAAGAGGTATGAGTTTAAATGATTATATAAAAATGTTTAATGAAGACAATGATCAAAACGATTTATTGTTAAATCAAATGTTTAATACTTTTTTAATGTAATGTATAAAATTTTAATAAATTGTTTAAGATAATATATTTTGTTTTACTTATAAACCCTACCAGGTACCTAATTAAAGGTATAAAAAAAAACAAAGAAATGGTAAATAAATGTTATTTATTATTTTTAATTGAATATTTTTGACAGTCTGGGGAATTGGATATTCCCTTTGTGATTTCGTAAATAATCTGACGCGTTTTCTTATGCACCACGTCGTTAGTAGGTTTAGTAAAATATTTAATACGAATGTCGGCGTGTTTCCAGTGATCCGCCGGGTTGATATTCTCCAATTTTTTGACGTCATACACCTCTATTTTGATGAGGTGTGTTGCGGTGGCGCCATCATCCACATTGGTTGAAATATATGAGATATTGTCTTTATTTGGTCGTCCTACTGTAGACGACCGTTTTGATTTGAATTTTTTCTTTGTTGGCTCGGTGAAGAATTCGTCAATAGAGTCAATGTTTCTTTTGATAGCGCGTTGGTCTTGGTATGGGCAGAGATCTTCCTCATCCGAAGAAGGAAAGTAGTATCTTTTGAATGTGTTTTCTTCGAACGTCACATCTTCACCGTTTATTGTAGACTTAGCAATCTGTGAAAAATAATAAGATTAATCCTTATTCAACTGCTTTTCAAAGCATCTTGTCAAGGAACTTAGGTAAAGTCAATTTAGAAATATCTACATTAAATCAGGATATGTACAACAAAAGTAGCATGACTACAATGCAATACTTACATCCATGATGTTTGCGATGAATAGAAGAACGTAACACTTCACTTGTTGTATGTGACACTTCACGAATCCAATGCACGAGTTGTAGAGAATACTGTGGAACGTCGTGGTTTTATACCAAGATATTGTATGTAGATCATTAAAAATTAATAATGATCACATTTATAGTAATGGTTTATTTGCAATAGATAAGTAGTCTTTTTGAAAGTAATACATAGATATGTCGAGAATGCGGTCCCTATCAACTAGTTAATTAAGGTTTTCAAGTTTCGAACCACAATTATAGTAATGATTTATTTGAAATAGATATCTACGTCATACCTATAATGGTTTATTTGCAATAGATAAGTAGTCTTTTTGAAAGTAATACATAGATATGTCGAGAATGCGGTCCCTATCAACTAGTTAATTAAGGTTTTCAAGTTTCGATGTGATTGTCCATGTCACCCAACAGATTTATATTTACGATATATTACTTACCTTTGGTTTGTACATAGACCTTTTCTTTTGCCAGAGCCGACTCTTAGCATATGGTATGGAAAAAGAAAGGGGTTTAATACAGTAATTGGACACGTAAAGACAATGAAGAGAAGAAACAATGTCGAACGTATAATTTATGGTGAATATACTTGTAAAAAATAGGTTAGGGTTAAGAAACTTGCAAATAAAATAGGTTAGGGTTATTTTTTTATGAGTCTGGAAAAACAAGTTGTAATTTCAATACAATTGTAAAATAGGTTAGAGTTATTTTTATGACCAGACAGAAACAAGTTGTCATTGGTTTTTAATATAGCAATTGGGAACGTAAAAGAGAATAAAAAGAAGAAACAATGTCAAACATAAAATTTGTGGTGAATATAAGTACTTGTTAAAAATAGGTTAGGGTTATTTTTTTTTATGACCTAGCAGAAACCAGCTTTGGAAGAATAATCTTCAACCAAATCATTCCGTTTGTTATAATTCAGCAATTTCGATAACATGAATAGTGATAAACCTAGACTAAATTTATTTAACTAGATCTAAAGCACTGCATAATAACAACAAGCAAAGGAACGTAATGCAAATACAATGAGTCATTGACAATAGGTGATTAAGTAATGTTGACCCGACGGCGAGCTGGGTCTCGAGCGAACCGTCATTAGACGTAATTAGTTAACGAACTAGGGCATGTTCGTAGCAAAAAGCTATCTCTGGATCCGTAAGAGATACGAAGACGGGGATCACTGCAATCGTCTCAAACCACCCCCAAAACCTTTTTTTTTTTTTTTTTTTTTTTTTTTTTTTTTTTTTTTTTTTTTTTTTTCCCTCGGGACACCCCCAAAGTTGACCAGTTGAGCCAGCCCTGGGGTGAGCCAGAACTCTCGAATCCTTACTACTGTCGTGCGACAGACATATAGACTAACTTTATTGTAAGGCAGTCCATTTTCCTAACCCTTTTTACATCGAGGACTTCTGTTTCCCACTTGAATGCACCCTAAGTTTGTTATTCACAATAACTGATTCCAATGATACAATTATCACTATCATAATTGTGATGGACGAGAGTTAGATAGTTAGTTTACCAGGAAAAGTTATAAGTGAAACTTGTGGTTTGTTTATCTGTTGGCTAAATAGAAGCAAATCTATAGGTTTGTTTTGTTTTAGATAAAATATGTTTTGTTTTATGGGATAATGAGGGGAAATATCACGAGGATTTCCATCTAACTCAGCCCAGTTTTATTTTTGTCCGACTATGGTGGCGTGACGTTATTTATGTACATCACTAGGAAATATGCATATAGAAATAACTATGAATTTGTAAGCACAATCCAAAATGACTTGTCCTATTAAAGGGTTGGGTTCCTTAGGTACATTGACATTAAGAAGTGACTAGCCTCGCTAAATCAAATCAAATGGGTCAATTAGACCTATTTGTTAATTCTGTAAGATCTTCACCTTAGATAAAGAAATAATTTTTAGCCTTCGGTAGTGTTGGTGTGTAGATTTTGCAGACTTTGTGGCCGGGCCTGAAAAGGATTAGGACAATGTTTTGTGTAGCTTGATGAAATACAATCCCATACTGTACAATATTATATTATACTCGTCTTGCTGAGTAAGTAAAAAAGGAAAGATTTTTGTTTACATGTAAGACACTAACCAATCATAAAATCGTCTTTTCGACGTGTTTATCACTGATATGTTTTATGTTTATCGCCGAAAAAATATTAGTTTTCTTTATTACAAGTTCGATGGCGCATTCGATAGTGACCCTGCCCCATGCGCCAAGAGTTGTGGGTTCGATCCCCATCCTGGACAAATATTCGTATGATGAATACTTGTGTTTGTTCTGTGTCTGGGTGTTAATATCTAATATTTAAGTATATATTTGTAATACCACTGTTGTTTCTGATATCCGTAACACAAGTGATTAAGCTAAGTAGCTTAGAGGTAAGTACCTCGGAGTCAGATCAATGTATGTGATGTAGTCTGATATTTATTATTTATTTATTTATTACTATTAATTGCAAATACGCAAAATTTGTGGGGGTTTCTGTTTATAAGAGTATATTTGGTTACATAATATGCCGGCCATATTATGCGTTACACTCTCACACTGCGTCAGGTAATTCGCGATAAAGGCTGTAATTACACAATTACGTCAGCACCTTCTTAAACACATTTCCATACTTACAGCGCAATGTGCCGCAGTAAGTATTTTTTCTAATCAGGCCTTATTTATGGTGGTCGCGTGCGGAATCCATCTCAAACGGAATTTGTGTGCAAAGAATATGAACTGAGTACGAAAAGTTACTCACGTAACACTTTTCGCTTACATTGCACGCAAGTGTAATTACTATTAAGATAACTGTAACGAGTGAGCTTGTTACTATAATGTGTAGATGTAACTATATATTTAAAGGAAATAAGTGGGTTGTATCGGGGTTACCAGTATCTTTAATTTTATCATAATTTATTAATTTATTCTACTAGCTTCTGCTTGCGGCGTTGCTCGCGTGGTACATCGAAGAAACATAGTTTACCTATGTGTTATTCTGATGTATAAGCTTTACTATTGTAAAGTTTCATTAAAATCCATGTGATACATTTTGCGTGAAAGAGTAACAAACATCTACAAATCCATCCATCTATCGAAACAAACTTTCGCGTACATAAAAATATAAAATGTTGTGTAATTATTATCAAAAGATACATTTTAAAGTTAATAAATATACCAAGTCTGGTCCAGATTAATTCGTTTTCTGAACTCTATTTGTAACCATTTGTGTAGTAGATTTTTTTGTATAAAAGAGTTTTATCTATCATTCATGAACCGACACCCCATTTTCAAAACCAACAATTACTCCACTGAGTAATCAATCGCTCACTAGCCGTGGTAGCTCAATAGTGACCATACTTCTTATGACTCTCTGCCTACTCGACGCTAGCCATAACGCGCTAACTTGTTACTACCTTTTCACAATTTGCCATCTCACCCAGCCCAGTTTGATTTTTAACTGAATGTGGTTAAAGGGGCCTGCTGCTCCTTTGACTCTGCCTACCCCTTCGGGAATTATGAGCTTGATGTTATGTATGTATGTAATTAAGTATTTTTTTACGCATGGTATCCACATCCAAATTTTTCAAGATCATCTTTCTATAGTTTCACTGTTAACACTATCTTTAAAGCAACACGATCAATCACGTTCGCTCAGCCCAACGCCCGCCGCACTGTCTCTTTATTCCCAGTTAATCTGCACCCCATCTTAGATATCGTCGCATTGTTTGTCATTGTTACATCACCCTTATCTTTAGGATGTGATTCTGACTACCGTGAATCAAGAAGTGCGTGGGTAAGAAAATAGATTGTCTGTTGAATAAATTGTCCGCTGTTAGTTTTTACTACTCCTCATCAATGTCTTAAACGCGTAGGTTTAAAGGAAGGAAAGAAAGGAAAGTAGGAAAGTTAGCAGTAGTAGTAGTACAAGGTTTAAAAATAGTGAGAATTAATGGATAATAAGAACAAATAAAAAGTGATAGAGTAGTGATTATATTTACTTTTGTACCATAGTTGATACTGATTTTTAAAATAGAACTTATAAATTACCTACTTTGAAATCAGATTGCATTCAGTTCCAATACGACCAAAGATGATAATTACTTGTACCCGTATTTATATACACGGCATTGCGCCCGAAAGGTAGAATACAAGGAGCGATAAGCTCTTTACAAAGATAATGAGTTGGGTTAGATGAAAAATTGTGAAAAAAATATTTTTTTTAATCAAACAACAAGAAAAAATCTAAAATTTATATCTGTATACTCGTTACTAAAGAGCTGACTGTAAAGTTTAGCGAAAACGCTATTTGTCTTGAACTTAGAAGACGCGTGATAAAGGTCACAGAATACAAAGCATCTTCGCCGCGAACACTACATCAATCACGCGCGTTCTGCCCAACATCCCTGGACCCTGTTGCCTGTTTCATCCCCACGTTTAATCTGTAGCCGGGGGCTACAGTCAATGTTTGCGATTGTTACCACATCCTCATTTTACTGTCATTAAAAGCCCTCTTTACGGATGGCTTGGCCATATAATTTAAAGACGAAACTCCGTACTATATTTTACAGACTTGTATGATGCTGTGAATCTTGATATGATATTATGTTACCTGGTCATATACCTACACTGATGTTATATAAAGGAATTATATATTTTTGGCAAGAAACACAGTTGGCAAATTCTTTTTAGTCCCAGACCAACACGGGACTGAACTTGGTTTTACTGATGCAGTATGAAAAGATAGGTATTCATGACAATGCTGTCGATCTTGACCTATGAAAGTCAGAGAATACAAAGCATTGTTACCATACCAACAACACGAGGTAATCAATCACGCACACTCTGCCTAACATCCCTGTCCGCGCCCTGTTGCCTCTGTTTCATTCCGAGTTAATCTGTATCCAATCTTAGCGCATGTACACACAGGCGATATGCGAGCGTTTTGGAAATAAGGCTAATTTTGCATGTGTGTGCTTTTTTATGCGAGGTGATGTCTTCTATATCATCAATTGTAAAAACTGACAAAAAATAAGAAATGGAATGTAGAAAGGCCCTTACTTTCCTAATTCTGATATGGAATCGGAATTAAGAAAGTGAGGCTTTTAAGCTTTCTCATCATCTTCCTAGCGTTATGTCCCGTGCTTAGACGGGGTCCGCTTAGACCATGATCCAGGATTTAGCGAGTCTGGTAATTACATTGAAGCGACTGCCGATCTGACCTTCGTAACCCTAGATAGGGGAACCAGACAATTTTTGGATCATGGTTACAATTGCAAAGTTGTTTGAATTTGCAGGTTTCATCACGATGTTTTCCCTCACCGTCGAGCTAGTGGTATGAATACGTACATAGATTTGAAAAATCCAGAAGTACGTGCCCGGGTTTGAACCCGCACTCCTCGGTTAAGAGGCGCGTGTCCTTACCATTGAGCTACCACCGCTCTTCTAAGCTTTCTATAATTAGATAATTTTCTCGCCTTCTTGATCCTTATTCTGTCGTAGATCAAGAACCAGTGAATTAGAAACACATAAGAAATTACCCTGTTTATTTATAGATACTTATAATTTCTATTTTTTGAATGCCTATAAATAAACAGGGTATCAGTAATCTGTACAGCAAAAAAGAGTCCTAAGACCAGTCTCGTTTACCTTTCGATGAAGGGTACCGCGCAGCTTACTGGGTACCTAAAATCCGGCCACTCCATCTTGCGGCGTGATGCCTTATGCATTCTCACATAAAAGAGTTGATTGTGTAGGCGACAGGTTAGCCGCTTGTCACTGCTGTTTCACAATTGTCAATCTAACCCAGCCCGGCTTTGTTTTTGGCTGAATGTGGTTGAAGGGGCATGCTGCCCCTTTGACTCTGCCTACCCCTTCGGGAATTACGGGCTAATTGATGTTATGTATGTGTGTGTGTGTACATAAAAGAGTTAGGTATGCCTCAGTCGTTCAAGGTAGCTTGGAGCATAACAGAGGTTCCAATTTTCAAGCATTTTCTAATCGTTGCGGAAACGCTCGTAATGGCCACTATGCTACATGTCTTAGACAGCATCGCATTGTTTGTCATTGTTACGATTTCCTTTCCGGGAACTCCGCTTCAGGCTTCTTCGATGTAGCAAGTCTTGCAAATAACTCCGACCACTTTTGCTTAGTATGTTTATTGTACAGCTCTTTTTCCAAGTAATTATTAATATGAAATTATTGTCATATATGAAACAAACGGGACGTTATTGTATTATATGAAGAGCCGTTATATGTTGTTGTTATTCTTGTTGTTGAACAAAAGTCTATATGTGGAATCTCTTTTGGTAAATATTTCTGCTTCTGAATGTTACCCTTTGTGGGCGTACAAATAAACGTATAAATACGACGTATAAATATATGTTAAGAAACAATACAATTGAAAATAAGGTTTTATAAGCATTTTTGTTGATTTTATACGCTTTTGGATAATAAATTGATGTGAAGAGAAATAAATACATTTATAGGGTACGCTTTTATAACAAAAGCAGTTCGTATTTCGATAAGCAACACGTGCTGCGATGAAATTGAATTACACAAAACAATACAAGTGGTACATCGAATGGTATGTAGGCAGGGCATGTTGAAGCCTGAACACAAAAGCAGCAGTGAACGGACAGGCGGATGTGCGGATGTGACGCGGGACCGGCATCCTCGCCTGAGGCGGCCCCTGGCGGTTTCATTTCCTCGCAGTATTGACAGCTGGAACGCAACCGGAATAGCTGCATGTTGCAACATTTGGATCATTTCACCGAGCGAATAAGAGGATCTGACAAGACGGACGGACAATTTTTTGCACTGCTTAGTCGTGTAATTAGAGATTACAAAATATTTACTAGGTCGACGGGCACGTTGGTCGTGTGTTCATAGACCCTGGCCACGAAATCTAGAGTCGCAGGTTCGGAGGATCCCACTGGGGGAAAATGTTTCGTGTGATGAATATCAACATTTGTACTCGAGTCATGGATGTTTTTAAACGTATTTAAGTATGTCTATCAATTCACCTAGTATCCATAGAATAAGCTTATAAGCTTAGTTTGGAACTAGGGTATTGGTGTGTCTAACTAACTAACAAACTAAACTTTACGCCACTTGCCTAGCGGGGTAGGCGGAGAGAACCGAACGCCATATGTGTGTCCGTCTGGAGAATGTACTTATTTATTTACGTAACCAAGGTCTAATAGCAAATAATTGGGCTTAATAAGACCATTTGTACTCGTATCATTGATGTATGTACCTATGCGTATTTCTATTGATATGTTAGTATCTATAGCAGTTAGTTAGGACAGTTTAAAAGCTTTTTAAATTTATACATACATATTTAACCGTGGTATAGGACTGGGGTAATTGAGACAACAGTTGGTATAAGTCTCAACTACCCCGTTACGTTGGGTTCGCCGCCAAATATAATAGTATAGCATCACGCCCATAATCCCCAAGGGATAGTCAAAGTGGCAGTAAGCCCCTTTAACCACATTCAGCTAAAAAAAAACTGGGTTGGGTTAGATGGAAAATTGTGAAAAAGCAGTGACAAGTGACAGACAATCACTATACCATTAGTCGCCATTTACGACATGCTAGATAAGGAACACAGTTGGCGCTTTCTTTTTAAGTCCCAGGCCAACATGGGATATTTTTATTAACCTTTTTATAATTATAATTGATTTGCCTAAAAAGCGTTTATAGTTAATATATATAATATAATCCACGTCCTATTCCGGCTTGTACAACAATGTGCCATGTCCATATTAAGTCTCTCGCTGTTCCTTCATTGCCTGAGTAGTGATATCATGGGAATTGTGTGAAGTTTGCTGTGGTGGGCGTGTATCTTGGGATAAATATGGATGAGTAATAAAGTTTTTATGGAATAAGTGAATATTTTTCACCATGGTTAAAGAACGGCTTGAATCGAAAGTTAATCTCGCTATCTCAATTTCCAAACTTATTAACCCCAATGATTTTCAATTTTACGTTGTGTAATTTTTCTTTCAGTAACTAACCGATTAACGTCGGGGCCGGGCACCAACTCGCTGGCGCAAAGAGTTGATTTAATTCCGCACTACCTGGGAAGAGCTGACCCAGGACAGAAGAAGTGGAAAGAATTGAGACCTTTGCCCAGCAGTGGGACATAAAAAAAAATAACCCATAGTGATTCATAGATTACTTGTAAGTATCCGATAAAAAAATCTCTGAGTAATGATTGGGCTGATTATTCAAGATTGAAGTTATTTAAACCATCAACTTCGACCGATGTGATGCAAATACAATAGTCGATCACTTAGGTACTTAAACTTTATTGTGCCTATCTACACTCAGACTGTATACTGTGACTGTGTCGAATTATCGATCAAAATAGTTCGCCTTCGTATTTTGATGTGCAATTTCTGCTATCAAAGCAGCCAGTTAAGTGCGTTTATTTGGAACGTTTTGTGTGCACAGCTTTTTAGCAATTTGTTCCTTTGATAACATTATAACACGCGAGCGGAGTTCGGTGGTATAAGAAAATTTTATTTGGGCATCTTCATGAAAATTGCCTTAATAAAATCAATTCAAACGAGGTTTGTTTGTGGAAGGTTTTGTGTATAAAACGCCTTTTTGGCTTTTTATTTCAGAATCAATTTTTTTTCAGCTTCGAAACGTTTTGACTAGCAGCATACCGCTATTTTACTTGCATGAAGATTTCTAACGAGAAAACATAATTTAAGAGCTTTTAAAAGTGTTAAAATTGAATGAAAATCATCTTAAGGAAACCTGCATAATACATTTAAATTCAAATACACAGAGCATAAGTAACTAATGTCCATATGGTGAACGTATAATATACATAAATAAATAAATTTCCCAGACTGACACCAATTCTCTAGTTTTAAACTAAGCATTTCATTTCATGACACGAGTACAAGTGTTCATGTTGATCACACGGAACATTTGCCCCTAGCGGGATTCAAACACTCTGCCTACGGGCCTATTGGCATAATATTTATATTATTATTTAAGATAAGTATCTGTTTACGGACTTCGAAATTTGATGGATTTTGAGAAACAAATCAGTTCAAAATCCTTTATCCGTTCTACGGGTACAATTTCACATAATTAGTCAGAAATCAATATGAGCGCAATAATCGTATGTGCTGCGGACACGGTTCAATTTCAATTAATCTTTTCTTTTACTGAATATCGTGACTATGGCCATTAGAGTTATTTTCGACGGGTTATTAAACGTTGTTGACTTTACCTATATTGCGTTTGAAACATGCGGGGAATTGATATGTGGCGTATACTTTGATTTGTTTTGGTGGTTTGTAATATATACGCGTATATGTATGTACATGCTGCGAATATATATAATACATATGCATATTCAGATCGATAGGCCGCTTAATTTTAGCATGGGCGTATTTAGTTAGATCATACATGAAATCGTATGAAATGTTTTACATTGTGGCGAATTAACTTCGTGGCAAATGTACAATAACCCATGAAATCAAATGCTACCAAGTTCTATTACCTAAATAATAAATAAAATTAATTTTAAGTATATCTATACCTACATACATAACATAACATCACGCCCATAATCCCTGAAGGGGTAGGCAGAGTCAAAGGGGCAGCATGCCCCTTCAACCACATTAAGCCAAAAATAAAGCCGGGCTGGGTTAGATGAATAATTGTGAAAAAGCAGTGACAAGCGGCTAACCTGTCGCCTACACAATCACACACCCAAAACCCGATATACAATTAGTCGCCTTTTACGACATGCTAGGCAAGAATCATAGTTGGCATATTCTTTTTAAGTCCCAGACCAACATAGGAAAGTGGGCTGGGTTGGATGGAAAGCTGTGAAAAAGGAGTGACAAGTGGCTAGCTCGTCGCCTACTCGGACACATACCCTAAAGCCCGTAAACCATTAGTCGCCTTTTACGACATGCTAGGCGAGAACCACAGTTGGCACATTCTTTTTTTTTGTCCCAGATCAACATGGGCCAAGTCCCAGACCAACATGGGACAATATACCTATCTGACATAAAAAATACACACAGGCACTAGTGCTCTGCTTATGGAAAAAACCTTTGTAAACCTAATATTAATTTTTATACTATCTCTCTCTCTCTCTCTCTCTCTCTCTCTCTCTCTCTCTCTCATGTATTATGATTAGCAACAAAGTTCAGATCTTGAATAGAAAACCACGTTAAAAGCACGCCACAGTGAAACGATTGAATGGGTTCACTTATATTCCGTTGCGTATCCCTAAAAATACCAGTGGCTGGGCCTCATCACTTACTTATTTCGCGTCGTACAAATTCGAAGCACGAACCGGGTACCGGGAAAGGTAAATCTTCAAGAATTTATTTGGACTAATCAAGGTGAATCATACATATGCCGAGTTTTCAGTGCCATAAAAGGCTTTCATAATCTATTTGCAATCATGCTTCTCATGGGGCTACTTTGACCTGCTTTTTTGCAGCATTTATTTTGGGGCTATGGGCGAAACACTTGTTTATCTGGTGTATCAGATATCAGATAAGTACAGGCATGCTTTTATTATGTGATTTTGAATCAAATAATTCTTCATCCTATTTTTGTCTGTTTCCGAGTACTTATGTAGGTACTACTTTACTACTTAATACACATGATTTAATACACATCCCGTCAGCTTTAAAACTGGGCTAATTTCTTAGTACACTAGTCTTATGTAGATATAAATAAATATCAGACTATATCACATACATTGATCTGACTCCGAGGGAAGTAGCTAAAGCACTTGTGTTACGGATATCAGAACCAACAGTGGTATTACAAATATATACTGAAATATTCAAAATTAACACCTAGACACAGAACAAACACAAGTACTCATCACACGTATGTTTGTCCTGGGTGGGGATCGAACCCACAATTCTTGGCGCATGGGGCACGGTCACTACCGAATGAGCTATCGAGCCAGTCAATAGATATCGAACAATACTATATTGAGTTCTTATTTATTTACAGTAAGTAAAAAAATATATATGTCGGCAGGACAGCGACGTCATTGTACACCGGTGTAGCAAAACACCACGTGCACCGATCACGTGCACCGATCACGCCACCGAGCGCTCCCCACCGCCCGCTCTACTCAACTTGTTTTGCAACGGGTATAAAAGGACCGCGCAGCGACGGAGCGGGCAGTCTTGGCTCTGGCGTTGCTCGGTGCACTGGTTGTACTAAGCTAGCTTATCCTAGACGCTCTCGGATAATTAATTTAAAATTAATTATTAATTTAAATTAATTATTATCGTTAATTGTAAAAGTGTCCTTTGGCAATTTATAATTAATAAAACAATATTCACTTGTGGTAAAACCCTAGGTATTTACCACAAGAGATAATTGGGTATTGGGATTATTAAGGGGTATTAAGGATTTAGTTCTGGGTAGTAATTGTAATCCTAATTTAGACATTGAAAAGCTTGATTTATCCTGAGATCCCTGACTTCTTATTCAGTATATCCGACCTACTTCCTACATATAATAATAAAGACATAGGCATCCAAGTTCGTTGCTATGATGTCGAGAATTTCTTATTGCAGTATAGTAACATTGCATACCGTGTTGTAAGTAGGATTTTAAAACAATTTTTCCTGCAAAAGCTGCAGAAATCCTTCTTAAGACAAATTGGTTTTCTCAGAAAATAGTTCTGGAATATTAAGCGGAGTCTTTTTAAGAATAAAGAGGTGCCAATTTTGCATATGTTTATTTCAATTGCTACTAGGTAATTGATTGTTATAAAGGTTGTAGAAAGCGCTATTTATTTATAAGTACTTATTGTATATAATTCTGGAAATGTAGAAGCTGTATTTACCTAAGTTGCAGTTTGAGTTTGATTAAATCATCAGGTAAACTCTGTCTACTATTTGAACGCTTATTGTACCGGTTCAAATCGTAAGATAGACCTTATTAAATGTTTTCAACATTATGACGTATTTCAACAATAAATTTCTTGTAAAGACGAACCAAGGACGAAAGGCCAAGAAATATTCAAGAATAACCAAAGAATTCATATTCTAGAAAATTGTTTTCGCATTCGTAATTTAAAAATTATATAAACAAAACCATTTGACGAATACGTGCGCGTTAAAATCACCATGTTACTGCTCGGACCGCTATCCGAGCCCTAAACACCAATAATATGGTACACCTTAAATTCCTGATACGACTACAAGACGCCTATTCACCCCACCTGTTGGTCGTACGCGTAGGATCACCATCATTTGTCTCCCCGTGGACTGTCGCGATGTAATCAGGGGACAAGGAAAATCGTCTCGGCTTATGCCACTAATCCATGTCTTATTAGTATTGAAACTCAATCGGGTGATCTTAATCAAAGTGTGGGAATTAAATGGGCCGGTTAGATCCTACCGGGAGATAGCTATAGTTTCATTATTCTTTAGATAAAATTTAGACACCTTAATAGTCACTAATTTCATATCTTTCCATCCAACCCAGCCCACTGTCCCATGTTGGTCTGGGACTTAAAAAGAATATGTCAACTGTGGTTCTTGCCTAGCATGTCGTAAAAGGCGACTAATGGTATATCGGGTTTTGGGTGTGTGATTGTGTAGGCGACAGGTTAGCCGCTTGTCACTGCTTTTTCTCAATTTTCCATCTAACCCAGCCCGGTTTTTTTTTGGCTGAATGTGGTTGAAGGGGCTTGCTGCCACTTCGACTCTGCCTACCCCTTCGAGGATTATGGGCGTGATGTTATGTATGTAATAGTCACTAAATGGATGGCTTTGTAAATTCATTAAAAATATATATATATATATTTTAATAAACAACGCAAATACATGTTTTTGTTTTACATAACACGTCTATCTGCTACATACAAATGTTATAACATATTAAAATATTTGCGTTGCGGCGATATCGCATTAAAATTACAATGATTCCTACAATAGGTTAGACCTGTTCCGTAGGCAATCATTTTATGCATATTATATATAAATAAGTAAATATCAGACTATTGATCTGACTCCGAGGTAAGTAGCTTAAGCACTTGTGTTACAGATATCAGAATCAACAGTGGTGATACAAATATATACTTAAATATTGGATATTAACACCCAGACACAGAACAAACACGAGTATTCATCACACGAATGTTTGTCCTGGGTGGGGATCGAACCCAAAACTCTTAGCGCATAGGGCAGGGTCACTACCGAATGCGCCATCGAGCCAGTCAAAATATATTAGTTGTACATTTTGCATAGCGCGACATCAAAGCTATTATTTCGTAAATCTATATAAAATAAAATCTTGCTTATATGCTTGTAATGAAAAAGTGAGTATATTTTTTAAACAATGAGGAACCAAGAGTGTATATGTTTGTGTGTGTGTGTGTGTGTATGTGAGCGTGTAATTGAGTAGGTTCCCTACTCGAAATCGAATGCCATTTGCTCGAATTTTAAATACTCGAAAACCTTTCCTCGAAGAATCATAAAATAGACAAATCATGAGCTCGACCGTTCGCTCCATCGATGCATCATAATCTCGAATAACATAAGCTCGACGGATCGGTTGCGCGAAGAAGTCTTATCTTGAAGCACCATTTAGCGACAGATCATAAGAACGAATTTAAAGCAACCAAAAAAAAGGACTTGTCTAGCGCAATACCTACCCAATCGGGGATTATGGGTGTAATGTTATGTATATATGTATGTATGGGCAAATGGATACAAATGTTTGCCTAAGAAGCGGTTACTTAAAATATTTTATTGAAACGAACAGACAATAATTTTATTTAATTGAAAAAATCAAAAAAGCATTCACCAATGATTCTATCTCATCATATAGATGTGATTTGATCCATACATGAGTTTTCCATTTTAGTTCCTGTACTGAACAATGTCCCACGTAACACGACGCGTTAACCTTATTATATATGTATGGGAGCAAGTAAGCAGCATGTCTTCTGGCAAAACTTGACTAAATAGTAGGACCCATAAATTTGTTTTTTAAGTAGAAATATTATACTTAGTGTTTTTTTGTCTATCCAATTATGTAGTATATATTGATGTTAAATTAAAAAAAAAAACGACAGCTCTATGAATATCATAAACTAGCAGCGCCCCGCGGTTTCATGGGGATAAAATATAGGCCATGTTACTTCCGGATAATGAAGCTTTCCAATAGTGAAAGAATTTTTGAAATTGGCACAGTAGTTTTTGAGTTTATTCATTACAAACATACACACACACAAAAATACAAAAAAAAAACAATTCTTACCTCTTTATAATATTAGTATAGACAAGAAATAATACATACATACTATAATTGCGATGAGCGATCACAAAGTATGATATGACTAATAGTGATTGAAAATTGTTGTCTTATTCATGATCTGATATTCAGAATCAAATTAAAATAAAGTTATTCGTATAAGTAGGTCTAAGCACAAAAAGGTAAAAACTGTCATTTTTAGGTTCGCTAGTTACTGAAGCTGGTTAGCTTTGTAACATAAGTTAGTTAACTTACGTTCAAAATCAGCGGGACTTTCCGACCGACATGGAAACCCTGCCAGCGGCTGGCTCGACGCCCGGATCACCCGTTGTATCCATTTTGAATGTAAACAAGTCCATAACTTTGGCGTAACAAGGTTTACTTTGTGCTAGCTGGAGCAGAAACACCCCGGGGGCGTGTGACCCCCCAAGTCCGATATAATCAAAACAACATTTGACGGTTGATTTACATGTGAAGGTATCATATTCTGAATATGTTAATTGAAACTGAGAACATACTAATAGAAGCTGTTCGGGCGAATTTATTTCGACATGCACACTAGCAACATTCAGATTGAAAACCTATAAGTCTAATCCGTTGGAGACACCTAATTATATAAGTCTAGAATATTGTTATTTTAAAAGTATAAAAGTGATTAGACGGAAAACATGAAGGACTAACTCGTCTTGATTTAGGTATGGAAAAGAAATACACCGTGGTTGCTTTACTTTGTTTTAAAGCAGGTCATCAAGATAATGACCTATGTACTTTACAGCGGACAAAAAATACTATTGCTTTAACCTATTTACTACTAGAGTTTATTCTATTGTAAGTATGTACATTTATTGTATAAAACTTAATTTTACCTCAGCTCATCTATCCTGTACCTACTTTAAGTTTAGTACATACATACATACATAACATCACGCCCATAGACCCCGAAGGGGTAGGCAGAGTCAAAGGGGCAGCATGCCCCTTTGACCCTTCAACCACATTCAGCCAAAAATAAAACCGGGCTGGGTTAGATGGAAAATTGTGAAAAAGCAGTGACAAGCGGCTAACCTGTCGCCTACACAATCACACACCCAAAACCCGATATACCATTAGTCGCCTTTTACGACATGCTAGGCAAGAACCACAGTTGGCATATTCTTTTTAAGTCCCAGACCAACATGGGACTGGAAGTTGGAACATGGAAGTTTAGTACTTACTTTAAGTGTTATTGTGTTATACTTAAGCATCAGCACTCTTATTAGAATATAATAACCTCATCTGTCTTTGGATTGTGGAACGAAATAAACAATTTTTTTTATTATAAAAGCTGAAGACAAATGAATAAATCTTAATTATGCTATATTCACTTATCTTAAAACAACAAAAGTATAGACACAAGCACGTAAAGAGTAATCATGAATCATTCATAACTTAAACTTTGAAGTAACCTCACGAGGCTTTGAATTCTTAATACATACAACTTCACAGGTACTTATGAAGTGTAGGAAAATTTCGAACCAAGGAAGCTGTAACAATTTATTTTTTGATTTCCTAATATTTTTGATTATCTTACTTAATGTTAAGTAAGTTTTGATTAATCTTCAAGTGTACAAAGCTTTTATCTGGTTTTAAGGTATTAGATATATTTATATCCTAGAGAGGGAGTTTAGAGATAATTTTGAAAAATGTTTATTCCTTGATTATTAATTTAAAATATTAAAGGATCTCTAATTGCTTAGACTGGCTCGATGGCGCATTTTGTAGTGACCCTGCCCTATATGCCAAGAAATGTGGCTACGATCCCCACCTAGGACAAACATTCGTGTGATAAATACTTGTGTTTGTTCTGTGTCTTGATGTTAATATCTTATATTTAAGTATGTACTTGTAATAACCCCTCTTGATTCTGATATCCGTAACATAATAAATTTTCAGGTTAAAATATAAGGGGCATATGTGGTAAACTTTAAAGCTTAGCTGCGGATCAAAAATGACTTGGCAAAAACCGCTTTGCGTTAGCTTTTTCATAATGAGTTTCCATGAGAAGATATAGCATATCATAATATAAAATACCTATTATATTATGTTATATCTTTACTAGGGCCTTTTTTATCAATAGGTACTACCTAACCTTTTAAGCTTGATGATTAGTCTACAGACATTAGAATAATATAAATAAATAATTATCAGACATCACATACATTGATCTGACTCCGAGATAAGTAGTTTCTTATCGATAGATATCAGAATCAATAATGGTATTACAAATATGTACTTAAATATTGGATAGTAACACCCAGACACAGAACCACCACAAATATTCATTACACGAATGTTTGTCCTGGGTGGGGATCGAACCCACAAATCTTGGCGCATGAGGCAGGGTCACTACCGAATGAGCCATTGAGCTTGTTAAATAAATATAAAAAGCAGTCTTCTAAGAAGTAACAATTCCTATTATAATTAGGATTGTAAACATTTTAAGCTACGAGTATGTCATAGGAAAAAAGAGTCACGAACTCAGCAGTGAGGGAACAACTTAGAAGAAGATAAGTCGTCGAAAAACGTATTTTTTTTTATTTTTTTGTTTCGCTATGTACGCGAATACTGTATACGATGTACGAGTTTTAAGCGGCATTTAAACAAATACCCCAAATAGACTCGGCGGAATAGCTAACAAGTGCTTCTTAACAGTTCCTTGAAACAAGGGGTAAGTTAAGATTGCAACAAGAAATGTTGCCATTAAATTTCAAAACAAAGATACTTACCCACTAATGAGCGTGCCCGACAAGTCTGAGCCTCGTTAAAAAGGGACCCGGTTCTTGTCCCACTAGGATTCTGGCGACGTGAATGTCGACAAATGAGGAGTGAAAGAACAAAACATCATAATTCCAACCCAGCCCACTGTCCCATGTTGGTCTGGGACTTAAAAAGAATATGCCAACTGTGGTTCTTGCCTAGCATGTCGTAAAAGGCGACTATCGTGGTATATCGGGTTTTGAGTGTGTGATTGTGTAGGCGACAGGTTAGCCGCTTGTCACTGCTTTTTCACAATTTCCCATCTAACCCAGCCCGGCTTTATTTTTGGCTGAATGTGGTTGAAGCGGCATGCTGCCCCCTTGACTCTGCCTCCCCCTTCGGGGATTTTGGGCGTGATGTTATGTCTGTATGTAATAAGCACGACTTAAACCACACCAGCCTCACAGGCGACGTAATTTATGATATTCTGTTGAATGTCATTGCTCACTTTTTTTTTTTACAAAAAGTGGAAATATCATGTTTTGTTCTGTCACTCCTCAAATAATTGTCAGCTCAAGTTTATTTATCACTTTCATTATTACAGTTTCGGAATCGCTTTTAATAATATTCACTTAACTGATTTTTTCACGGTCACGGCGGTCAATCGAGGATTAGCACGCTACGGAGATATTATAATGCACAAGTGTCTACGCAAACACAGGTGTGCTCTCTGTTTCTTCACTCTCGTAGTCCGGTTAGGCGCCAACCTGACATGACTGGAGACACGTCATGCGCAGGACCAACGGCTTAACGTGCTTACAGAGGTCCGGGATGATTAAACCGACAACTTCCTGACTCCGGGCTGTTTCTGAGGCTGTTTCTGAGTAATTTCTCCATATTTAAGGACCTCCTGGTCCTTAGGCGCATACTGCTACTAGGCTAACGAGACAGTCATCGCTTTAATGTAACAACCGCAGCAAACTTCATTCATCTTCGTGGATCTCTGCTCTTTTCTCAGTTTCAATACACCTAAGTAAGAAACTGTTCCAAGACGTTAATTCTAGAATAATGTAAAAAGTGTCTTCTAAGGAAAAATTTCGACCGTCATCATTTTATCACTGTTTTCATTACTTACGCAAAGCTCTATTGCAGCATTTCTCAATCTTATGACCTAAGGAACCCCTAGACCCCTCCCCCCTCTCTGAACCTCTACCCGTTCGCGTACCCCTTTTTGAGAAACGCTGCCCTATTGTAATTGAAGTATAATAAACTTATTCCTTGATGGTATTATTAAGTAAATACTAACTAACTATAAGAAACATTTGCATGTTAAATCTAGAGATTTACGAGTTGTAGGTACAAAATATTAATCAAATACATTAAGCTAATACAACATTGATAAATACATCTTGTAATTGTCCTGGTGTCCCAGTGAGAAAGGAAATTTATGGAAGAAGAGTTTATCTTGTACTCACTGAGAGTAGCAACATGATTAATATTTCAGCTACGTCCATTTTGCTTGATAAATGGAGCTGTGACGTGCTTATTTATTAGTCCATGACTATGCAACAGCCAAATTACACAGTGAAATCTTAAATATTAGTTTTATTCTCTAAAGAATCAGAGCAGCTGCTTTAGAAAAAAATATTTAGTGAAGTAGTAATTACTAAGGTCATAATTGCTTTAGAGTAAATTCCTTGTCGGAGTTTGCAAGTTCCTGAAATAAAGTTTCAAAGATAAAAAAATATGGCGAGTTTGCTCAAATAGTACATTACAGTGTGTAACATAACCTGGACCTAATTATACAGTAATGTGCGTGTGCTCATAAACAATTTTATTTGATGAACATATCTACCTATGTAGTTTATGCGCATAGCCTTACTTAAATGTATTAATTGTAAAAAATAAAAACAATCTTATTCTGTCGTTAATTAATAACACCAGGTATTCTTAAGGAATACAACAATATGTAACTTGTTAACCGAGCATTTCACTGTATGATCTCTTTGGAGGTTGTAACTATACGAGTAATGTTATTTGCTCGTATTGGTTACCTTCAATTTACGATGTACTTCTAAACTGTCCAAGTTAAGTGATACGAGTACACAGTCAACTAGAAAATATCAGGACAGAATAATATTTGGAGAGAGAAAAGTTGAAATAAACTGGAGAATTGGCAATCGCCAAGTTCTATACGAATGTAGCCTGAAGAATCGATCTAAAGGAAAATGTGTTTCTTGAATGTTGGTACTTTATGGAGTATCACAAGTCAGAGACTTACGAAGTTAAGAAGACTTTTAGTTCTACTTAAGTCGCTATGAAATGTTGATGTGCTATAACGCTAAACAGCGTACGAAATAATGACTAACTTTACAAGCATATGAATTTGTGCTATAATACTAGACGCAACTTTGATAATGAAAATTAAAGGATCATGCATATCTAACCTACTTGGATTTATTACCCATTGATCTTGGTCTTCCTATCACTCCATGATTTATTTATTCCGGTGGTAGAATCATATCTGTCTCAACTGTTTTTGACGATTTATAAGTGTTTCTTTGAAACCTATATTAATAAAGAATATTTTTAATTTGACATTGACTTTACTAGTAAGTCAGCCAGATTTGCGAAATCAATATATATAAAAATCAATGCCACTTTTCGTTGTAATTTATAACTCAAGAACGGGCTCACCTATCCAAACCAAATGTTTAGGCTTTGTTCGGACTATTTAGTAGATGGTTTATGTGAAGTTTGCACAAAATTGGTAGAGCGGTTCTTCATTTATCACATTATAGGTACGTAGCGAAGCAAGTACCGGGCTGCTTTATTAAATTGGCTGATATGTGATTTTCGTGTATTATCTATATCTTCATCTTGTAAAGTAAGTATATTCATCTAATATACCTAGTCCAAAACACTGAATAAAAGATTTCCAGAATTTGGGACTGCCACTGATTTTCCTTGTCAACCATTCCCTATTCATGACCACTGATATCAAATCTCGAATAATTCAAAACAACATTTTATATTCGAGGCCTTATTTCGTTCGAATCTAAACAAAATTCGAACTCAAAGGTTCGTACCTCTAAGTCGCAACACCGCACCCGCGCGACCTTCAGAGATCGTCCCGGCAGATTTGAAGTGATATAAACACTGGTATTTTGTTACGGGATTTGCTCTATAGGATAACCATGTGGATCAGTCAAGCGAGCGGGAGCGAATTGGGACCTTTGTTTTTATCCGTTGGCTCTGCGGAGCAAATCTTGTTACACACTGTTATGGGCTTGTTTGTATTCTGCGCTCTGTAGTCTGTGATGGCGTAATCATGTTACGATGCCGGTCAGTTGTGAGCAAAAACCCGCTTCTAGTACTCTCCCTTCAAGGTATAACGGATAATGGCGCCTTAACGTTATCTAGTCCGATAACATAAAACATTATGTTCCTACAGGACTTTCTTGTCATTTGTAAGTCGAGACTGTAAGCTTTTATGTAATAGTTTTCTCGTATGTGTACGAGGTGTTTAGTAAGACCTGAAAGGGGATACCTATCAATACTTACAACGTTTATGATACAATGAAAATCAACATCCCCTGGTACCATTTGCTAAGTGCCCTGATGTGCCGATAAAATAAAACGCCCCGGTTGACTCAATAAGTAAAAGTAAAAGTTAGATACAGCATTTTCGGTCGCTTTCTTTATATAGGCGATAATATAAAAATTATAAGCTATTCTATTATAATACTTATATAATTTTTTTGTACGTAAAAGAACTTTTCATTCTAATCAAATCTAAAAACAAATTAACTTAAAATGTTTCTATTTGCTAGCATTCTAAGTGTAGATTAATAGAAAAAGTTTTTTTTTTTTTATTTGGACTTATCATAATTATCACCTATTGGTATTTTATTTTACTCCACTTTTTTTCTTTTTTTCTTCTGCTCTTACTTTAATTGGACTTTCTGACTATAGATAATATAGTAGAGATGACTGTAGTTATTCATACATGCGTAAAGTTTATGTGTCTAGCTGTTTAGTACTGTATAATTGTTAATTAGGAGCGCTTTATGAGCTATAAAGTTTGTATTAGGGCTGTGAAATGGAATAATTACATAGCTATAACAAATATTTTGTTACATAGGTCTGCCAATTACTAAATTCAATTTGATTGTCAGGTGTGAAAATAATTCGCAGATTACGGGCTTTTGGGTATGTGACTGAGCAGGCGACGAGCTAGCCACTTGCCATTCCATTTTCACAGCTTACCATCCAACCCAGCCCTTTGTCCCATGTTGGTCTGGGACTTAAAAAGAATATGCCAACTGTGGTTCTTGCCTAGCGTGTCTTAAAAGGCGGCTAATGGTATATCAGGTTTTGGGTTTGTGATTGTGTAGGCGACAGGTTAGCCGCTTGTCACTGCTTTTTCACAATTTTCCATCTGACCCAGCCTGGTTTTATTTTTTGGCTGAATATGGTTGAAGGGGCATGCTGCCCCTTTGACTATGCCTACCCCTTTGGGGATTATGGGCGTGATGTCATGTATGTATGTATGTATATAAAGAAAACTTGTTTATTTCTGAAACGCTTCTGCGCAACGACGCCACCTTTGTAAAATGGCCATCAACATAATAAAATATTCAGGTTTATCCCTACGTCAACGTATAGTGACAAAACATTAATTATCGAGGGTGAAGGCTATCCCGCCCGCGTCTTGTCGCCAACTACTTAATACCCCTTTTTGCTTAACTGAATAAAATATGATATTCGATTTTACACCCGTTGATTTAACGCAGCGAAAATTATCTGTTACAATGCATGTAATTGTAGTGGCTTTATAGATACCTAAGCTTTTAGTAAAATTGTATGAGGATATTTTTGTAACCTCCACTTTGCTTGAGTGTTCTCTAATAAGTGTACACTTAAAGTCAGTGTAATCATATTGTAGGAAAAGGTTATCACGATGTTTTCATACTTAGCCACTTATGAAGATTCCATATATACGATAAAATATGAATTATAGTTTAGATATTGGACAATTGACAAGCTCGATGGCTCATTCGTTAGTGACCCTGCCCCATGCGCCAAGGGTTGTGGGTTCAATCCCCACCCAGGACAAACGTTCGTGTGATGAGTACTTGTGTTTGTTCTGTGTCTGGGTATTAATTATCCAATATTTAAGTATGTATTTGTAATACCACTGTTGTTTCTGATATCCGTAACACAAGTGTTTAAGCTACTTACTTCGGAGTCAAATCAATGTATGTGATGTAGAGATGTAAGAATAAGAAAATAAGATATGAATCTAGAAAAATCTAGTCCTAAAACGGTACATATCAACTTATATTTATGTATGTTGTATGGCTACTGTGATCAAAGCGTTATTACGAAGTACATTAAGGCGATTGCCGCCTGACCTTTGTAACTCAAATGGAACCAGACAAATTGGATTACAATTACAATCCAAAATAAATTGAATGTGCAGATTTCTTCGCGATATTTTCCTCCATCCCCCTTCTTCTGGCATAAATCTGTACATCGATTTTTAAAATCCAGAAGGTTCCATGTTGGTCTGGGAAAAAAAAAAGAATGTGCCAACTGTGTTTCTTGCCTAGTATGTCCTAATAGGCGACTAATGGTATATCGGGTTTCGGGTATGTAAATGTAGCTAGCCACTTGCCACTGCTTTTTCACAATTTTCATCTAACCCAGTCCAGTTTTATTTTTGGCTGAATGTGGTTAAAGGGGCCAGCTGCCCATTTGACTCTGCCTACCCTTTCGGGGATTATGGTCGTGATGTTATGTTATGTTCAGAAGGTTTTAACGTAACTTTTAACGTTTTGTTCTCTCTGCCTACTCCGCTACGGAAGTGCCGTGAAGTTTAGTTACCTAGTTAGTTTAAACTAGTACCTTTGATATTCAAGACGCCGTTTCATATTTATTTATCTGACACCACTTCCCACAACATAATGTTCTATATGTAAGTAAAATATTGTAATCTTACCGACTGTATTCGAAACTTTGCATATAAATGCAAATCCGAACAAATCCACTATAACCTGGTTCTGAGTTACTGCTCAGTTTTGTGGTTGTCTGAGTATAAACATGATACGACTTAATCTCCCTTCCGCATGGAATAGTAAAACTGTCATAAAGTCCGTAATTTTCTCGTCTTATGAGTAAGTAGGTTGCGGAGTAAAAATATAAGCCAGTCTTGGCTAGCAGTGTTTGGGTAAGTATTCTGTATTTTACTCGTGATGGACTTAGGCCAAGTTTAGATCCTTGTATACAAATAAATATCCGACGACATCACATACTTTGATCTGATTCCGAGGTAAGGAGGTAGCTTAAGAGCTTGTGTTACGGATATCCGAACCAACAGTGGTATTACAAATATATACTTAAATATCAGTTTATACAAAACATTATTTGTGAGGTGTGTAAGGATCGTGCCATATGGCGTTCGGTTCTCTCTGCCTACACCGCTAGAGAAGTGGCGTGAAGTTTAGTTAGTTATTTGTAAATTGGCAATCCAATTTAAAAATACTTATTAGTTAACGATAGATTTTAATATATTTTTTGTTTGTTAATTCGTAATGTCTACATAGCCCGTGATATTACAATATATTAAGGGCATGGATTCGTCTCAGGGTAAAATATCATCGTTAATTTTCTCTTGTAAATCATAATGTCCATTAACGGCCGTAAATGCAGCTTATCGTACATTTCGGTTACTATTAATGTTTCAAATTGTTCGGAAAGGACATTCTGATAATACTTTTTAAAAAAAAAGACATTATACGCTGAGACCTACGGGAGGAAATTTATAATGTTCGTTGAATATGTGTTTATATAGGTATATAATTTTACGAGAGCATTTCCTAGAACGAGAGTAAGTAAATTAACTAAAAGACGTAAATGTTAAGTTAAAAAATGAGAACTTTTTACTTAACATCGTGAATACCGTAAAATCCTTACGGCATCATGAAGAAGAGAATAAATTTACAGTAAATTGTTCTCGTTACACGTACAAGGGGAAGTTACAATGAAAACTCAACAGTCATGTGTAAATTAAACGTGTAATACATTTATATTATAAAGAGATAAAATTTCACATTTTGTAAATATTAGACATTTTCATACAGCTCAGCACGGCCGCATTCACGGTAACACACAGTATTTATATAAACATTCATTTGTAACTACTGCCAGCTCCTCTATGTATTAGTAGGTTAAAATTTATAATAGATTTATTTAACAAAATAAGGAATTGACAGGTGTGAATAAAATAAAAATAAAACAACAGTGCGCTCTACTATCGTTAAGGTTGAAAACTATATATTATGTAAATTAAGGATTCATAAATAGAATATACTTACTTCCGAATTTTTAGAAGCTCTGCAAACGAATTATCTACTTAAATGTTTATGAGCAGTATATAATAAAGCGCTAATCCTCAAAATGTACGGTAACTATGTTGACTTTAATAATTTACGCATATTACTTAATAGTGTTACAATCCAGGATAATTCATTAAACATAAATTAGAATTCTCCACATACACAGCTGTATAAACCAGTTAAAGATCGAGTTAAAAAATAGCATGATTTGTTATTATTAATCTAATCCGTGATCTTTTAATTTTACTTCCCATATAAATAGCGCTTTTATCAAAATGTTGGAACTCGCTTGTCAGCTAAACATTTACATAAAGCTGATTTAAGCTTTGTCAGTAGCCGTGTTGGCTTGATAATATCTATTAAGATTGGCCACTTGTATAACACGCACTACTCGCTTATAGGCGATAGGACGTTAAGTACGACGGTTCGCGGTATTTCATAGTTAGGTGGATGTTACAAGCCGATTATATAGAATCCAGATGTTACATTACATTTCTAGTAACCAAGTTATATTTACATAGAATTTGAATATAAACGAATATTGCACTGGTTTTTGTAATAAGTGATTCAACTTATTTGTAAATAATTTGTTTTTTTTTTTTATTTAAGGCAATAGAACATTACAGGTAAGTTTCAAGTTATGTTTTTGAAATAACATTAACGATAGTAGGTCATTTATAGGTTATAGATTACTTTAATAATTTAGGCTCACTTTTAATGATTACATCATTTGCCATAACAATATAACATTTTTGAAAACAAAACTAAACCACAACTTATTTGTACCTTTATAGAAATAATGTTTTACGCCTTCACAAAGGTAAATTCAATAATGATTAATATTAGTAATCTAAATCTATTTTATATCAATTTATGAGTAACAGTTGATAAATTGACATCACATAAATGATTACGGGGAAGGTATACAATCTTATGACCTTTGAGGGTGGCATAGCTAAATTCACGATAACACTAATAACGATTTATATTTTTTTATAAATCAGGGCTTTACAGCGCGACCCACTCAGGACAACACCATTTATAAACAAATATTAGAAAACATTAACACATCTAGGTACGTAGAAGTACTATGAGTATGTATAGTTGGATATAATATGTTCTATACTTAATTGACGAATTAACAATCAACATAAAAAGCAATGGAATATACAGTCATGTGAAAATAAAATTAAAATCCAAATAAATACCTATATAAGTTTTGAAGTAATGAGTTTGAATAAAGGTAGTTAAATAAGTAAAATCGGACGTAAAGTTTAGATTCTTTGTTCTAAGTACCAATGCCTTTAAGATGTTAGTTAGATCGTTGAAATCATAAAATTTACTTTTTTTCAAAATGACGTTTAAAAGAAGCTATGTAACAAAGGTTTTAAAAATGAATTGCAAATAAAAAAAAAATCCGTGAAATAATGAGATTTTTTTTATCTGTAGCTAACGTTCTTAGGTTTGGTTAGTGTTTAACATAAAAATTGTTAAAGGCTTTAAAAAATAGCTTTGTAATAATTATATACCTTTATTAGTACAAGGCATTTAGAGCAAAGAATGTATATATACGCTTTAGATCAATATGTACAGACGATTGATAAAACCTGCATCGGAATAATAGTAACTAAACAATGATTTTCACTGCAACTTGCACAATGATCGATGTAATTATTCATCTATTACGATATAAAATCTAACTTACAATAAGACTTAAAGTTTATATAAAGAGTGTATAGCAATTAGGAAGACATCGATAGCCTGCATGAATTTCATTGTCAATATAGAAAATACAGTAGTAAAATTATCTTCAATTATGCAGTTTCAATTTTTAATACAATTTAATATAATGCTTTCTACAATATTCTACTCTACGTAATCTAGATCTTCAAATTGCAAAACAGAGCAAATGAAGCATACAGTTTCATTACAGTTTTCAAATACCTAACTAGACAATATACAATAGCCGAATACTTTAAAATTAAATCTATAATGTATTAGGTATCTAGTATACGTTTTTCATTACTCTATGGCACACGAACAATCGGCAAAGTAAAATGAAAAATACATAAATTATATTTGAAAATGCACTCTTACTTTATATTTACATATAATTTGTATACATTTTATGTCCATTATAATATAATATAATTACAATATGCTCTAATTTTACAATCTGAAGAATGATGCATAATGTTTCTTTCCAATCGACAGAATATAATTTACTGATATGCACACAAGTCGGTATTGAATTGGCCTATCTAATTTATACTATATTAATAATGGTTACATATTTTTAACTGTATTTTAAGTTTAATTAGACAATAACATTTACAGGTCAGAAAGTAAAACACAGTTAGATACTGTATTTTTTTGACATAAATAATTTTAAAGACAATCTGAAATTTTACTAGCAATAGTCGAGTGATGATAATTGTTAGTATTAGAGCGTTTGATGCAGCAGCAACTAATAATCGTATATTCGACAATTTTTTTTTAAGGGTATACTGTGTTTATGCTCGTCATATATGTAAATATATGTTAGTAATGTTGAATCTTGTGCAGTTTTTGCCGTGAAATCGATTATGCGTTCAAGTTATCTACAAAGGAACCTCATCTCCCATGCCGTTGCTATCTAAAATGTCTTTTGTGCCCCTTCACGGCGCCCCGCGAGCAAAGAGAGCAGATAAGATAAAATAACATGCACGCACGCTGTAGGCCCCGCCTTAAATCATAATTATGATTCCAAGACCCATTTACATGTTCACTTACATTACCACACATACTTAGTAGGTACTTCTATATAAATATACGCTTTAAGCCTCACACTCGCTCCGTACCCGGAGCGGCAATAAAAAATAAAACGTCACTCGGTAGCTTAACTACTTCTCATTAATTTTTGATGATAAATAATCTAAATTTTGCGTTCATTTAGACCGCGCCCCCTACGTCGCTTACGCGGGAAAACGGACACTTATTTTGAAAAATATATATTCTCAATTTCATCAAACACTTAGAATAACCGAACTTTCGTCACGTTAGCCTCTCCAATGCACAACATTTATAAAATTGTTTACAAATACTCACTCCTAATCATGATATGTTTTGTTACACGATTGCTCCTAATAATTTTGGATGAAACAAAATGGGGTGCGCTTTGAACTTGGCGGGTGCACTGTCGTGCGCCCTGAAATTTATGCAACGCTGCGTTGCGTTTCATCTGCCGGCGACCACAAAATGTTTATGTCATAGCCACATGCTGTAATGTCTGACGTTTCGTCGATATCTGGCGAACGATCGAGTCTGTACGTTTTTTTTTTATATCTGACGATATCTTTTCAAATACATGTTACTTTTTACTGCGTATGGAATTGAAGAAATAGCCTATTTTATTACGGACTTGAAGCTTTCTGGGTGTTTTGTGGTGCGTGAAATAAAAAACTTGCATCAGAGATTAAAAAAGATAAATTATTTCCGACATCAAACAATTAAAATTACTTCATAAAGTTGAATTGACATTGACGATTAACTGAAAATAAACGTGAGTATTTCCCGTGATTTCAACAAACATTTTAATCATGAATCTGATATACAAATAAGGGTCCCACGCAATAATGATAAAAGCCCAAAACTTATTTAATTCTAAATAAGTACGTAATTTGGACACTTAATATTAGGGAAGCGTTCAAATTACGACCTCATTTCAAATCAGAAAATTTATAATTCACCATTATTGCAGAACACCCTTTAAATGATATATTTCGAATCCTAAAGTATCGGCTTTGGCCACATTAATCTCTACAATGGACAGGGTCACCTAGCATTGTTACATGGTTGTTGATTGGGTCATAAAAATCCCTAACTTCCTAATTCAGTCTCATAATTGCGCATACATAAGTAAAATGTTAATGTACAAAGGATGTACGGAAGAAGCGAAAAGCCCATTTGAATAAGGTGTCAAATTATATTTTTTACTCTGGACATATTTACATACTTAATACGCTAAATGGAAATGGCTTTCACCGCCCTTTTTATGAAAACGTACTAAAAGTTCCAAGTACTTTATGCGAGCGTTATTTAACAGCGTAATTTCTTTTAGAAATGCCATTAGAAGTGTTACTATGTTTCGCGACGATCACTACTTAAACATTACCCAAATTTAAGACTGTTCATCATTCTATTACAGTTCATTATACTTATTACACGTTCAGTTTTACGTACATGTAATAAAGTAGTCAAAATATGATTGTAAGATTTCTATAAAACGATTACGGTACATAATAGTAGGTGTATGTATCGCGACATGATCTAATACGAAGATTTCTAGGAATATTTACATAATCTTTAATTCAAATGTACATAGGTATTTTACCTGTAAAAATAATTGGGAATCGAGTTCTTTGTTCATGATCATAATTTTTCGGCATTTCAAATGAAATTAAGGAGTAGGTTCAATATCATTTAGATAAACACCAAACTGTTCCAGAAATTATTTTTATTGTAATATCATAAATTTTCATTAGGACAGGCAAATTAATTATTTCCGAAATGCCCTTGCATTATACCTACTCGTAATAATGGCCGTTAAAAGCACCGAGACCGATTCGACACAAATGAATTTAAAATTCAATTTGGATCGTTCACTTCTGAACTACAAATATCATCGTCACGATGACAGTCGCCTATCGGATCCAATCCTAATTGATATTTCGTTCATTGCGCCGTAATACTCCACAAATAATCCGAACTCATGCGGTCAAGCTACAAAGTTGTCGAAATGAAACGTAATTCCATCGAATTAATGTCAATTAAAAGATCAAAAGCTGCAATCCTTATTAATGAAGTGCTATCAAGTAGCATATCAATTTATCCGTCACATAAAGGTTTTATGAATTCGACTACAAATTAAATGCGAACCATTCATTCAACAGATGTTATACCAAATGTGGAACGCTATACGGAAAATAAAACTCATACAATAAAAAAACAAGCAACGAAAATTATTATCTAGGTATAGGTATCCGAATTAGCAATAACTTAGTTGACACCCTAACAATCTAAATAATCTTAGGACGATTTTGTTTTAATCGCTTAAGAACCGAAATATAACCAACCTTTTTTTTGCATTTATTCGTAAAATTAAAATCGTCAATTGATCGGCGGTGTCAACTGCCCTATACTATACAAATAGTTATGTTGGCTCATCATCTGCTGGCGACTTTGTACAACAAATAAAACATTAGAAGCTAACATGGCACACAAACGCTAACACTAACACGAGCATATCGAGTCGGCCCCGCCAAGACGAGTTCATCTCAGGGCTAACGATTTTCACCGGCAGCTGTGTAGGCGGGGGCTCGATACGAACCACGTTCACTGGAAGAAAAAACATAATTAAGCAATCTATTCTCAGAGCGAAGTCTCGGATTCACAACGGAGTTTGAATAAACAGCTTGTTTATTTACAAGAGAGAGTTTAGGGCCGGTCTATAGGGTATCGTTTAGTTAATAATTGAATTCGAGGTCCGTCGTATTTTTTTCAATTGGTTTTATTGAGTCTATGAGATAGAAGCTTCGGGGAAATTTAAAAAGGAAATTCGCTGTCAAAGGAAATTTATAGCTCTAGATAGGTACGTACTTATGCATAAAATGTTATTAAAATGTATCATGTAGGTGCTTCTGCCATCTAATGATGTTAATCAAAAAGGTTTACATTATCAGTATTTTTTTTATCAAAAGGGATCAAAAACCTTGCGAGGTTTATTTTGACCAATGACGGTGTCCATGGGATAAATCGTTTAGCAGTCAGTGCACGTCGCAAATTATAAATGATCTCTTTCACTTTGTATTCTACGTCATTACCCACAATTTTAAAGTAAAACATTACACCAACTTGTTTGTTTGTTAATGTCTAATAATATATACGAAAAGTGTAAAAATACCTCGCCCATGGGTACCGTAAAACTACCCTTAAAGCTGTAACGAATCATCAATACTTTACGTTGACACTTCACGTGCCGCTAACCTTATATAAGTACGTACATTTGGTGTAAGTTTATAAATAAAAAGCTAACATAGACGTCTATAAATAGTTATTGTTTTAGCATGGCAGAAATACGTTGATAGAAAATGATATCTACATGAATGAAGAATCATTCATGTAAACAGTTAGATATGAATTAAAGGTTACAAAATTGTCCAAGCCCAGTAGTAAATCTGTCCACTTTCTAGGAAATCTTCTATGGGATCGTATTTACTAAGCACGACAAAACAAATCTAAGAGCATACTTTTAGTTGCAAAACGTACAAAGTATCTGACCGAATTTGTTACTACATCTTTGGCCTATTCCGGCCATAAAATACACATAAGTTCAGCCAAACCCGCGGCTGTGGACAAAACTTCGGGTTTTTTTTGCCGAAACTAATATCTTCTTACAAGAATCAAAAATCAGTTAACCATTGTAAATAAACAATAGCTCAGTAGAGTAGTTAGTAAGAAATGAAATATCATACATCAACTCGGCAATTTGTTAATTAAGGTTAACATAAACATACGTATACCATCTTATATCATGACCTAACATTCAAGTCAGTTTCTGCTTTGTTCCAAGTGATAGCATTAGCCGATTAACTGCCTTCGGCTTTAGCTACGATCTTAACCCCAATGAAGGTCTATTCAAGAATAGACCTCAGACATGACTGGTGACAAGCAACCTTCTGAATAAAATCGGTATTAGTAAAACTCTTACCAGTAACAGTATGATTTTGGACGTCCGCAAAGCCCTCATCCTTGCTAGCGTAGCTTGGTATAGTGCTGAGGCAGGTGATGTCCACCGTCTGGTTCGGGTACAACTGCAGCGTAGTCAGGGGGAAGTGGAGCGAGGAGTTGGTGATGGAGAGAGGCATTCCGTGGTGGTAGCGGTGCACGTTGACTGTACCGTGGGGGATGGTAAGACGCTCGTCTACCTGATAGGAATTATAAAAGTTGAAAAATGAGTATAACAGAAAAGTTCAATGAAAAAAAATGAGGCGAAGGGCTATATGAAGCAAGAGAGAGATGCGTTCTATGAGTTTGGCCAAAAACCTGATGATATTCAGGTTTATGTCCAAATTCCATCACAAAAAAAATAGGACTAACAAACTAACAGATTAATAAAAAAAGTAACCGGCTTTTCGCAGTGCTTTGTGCTACACTGTGACTGAGGGCTAAAAAAGAAGCTACAATCTTCTTCATAGCAATAAGGATACCGCATACCTTTTCATCATAGTAGTGAAATCTGATTAGATACATTGAAGTGACAGCTATTGGACCTTTGCAACCCTTAGACAGAGAATCCCGGAAAATTGGATTAGGTGCTATCTTTCAATTTGATCACTATGATGATCTTCGTCTTCTTCCCACGTTGGTCTGGGAATCGAAAATAATTTGCCGGCTGTATGTCCTTGCCAGTATGTCGTAAAAGGCGACGGTGTATTGGGTTTGTCAACTAGCCACTTGTCACTACTATTAACAATGTCCATACAACCCAAATTGATTTTCTGGCTAAATGTTCTTGGCTTCTTGGACTCTGCCTACCCCTTCGGAGATTGCAGGCGTATATATGTATGTATGATTCTTGGGTGGATCTTGAGTGTGAGTAGTTCTTGAGAGGAACTCACTTTACAGAAGTTAGTTTCGCTCTCGTCACATGTATTATAATACAGAATATAGATTGTTAATAGCTATGGATATCGATCTATTGTATTGCGTGTCAGGAGCTTGTCTAGTTGTCTTTCAATAACGAAAATGTCAAGAATATTCGCTAGAGCAAAATGAAAATTTAATGACCTTTCCGTACTTAAGTGGAAGCTACCTAGGCGCGCTTTTGACTTAATTTGTCGGTGTATTTTAAGCGAATTAAAACCAGACTACTAATGGTTGGTTAAAAAAAACTTATGATGAATATTTGTAATGATGTACCGCTTGGTCTAGTGATTTGACTTTTGGTTTCGTGGCCAAAGCTAGTAGTCGTCATGGAAATTACTCAAGACAGGAATATTTTGTATCTATACGCAATCACTGGAGCTAGATAATTGATGAGCAATTTATGAAAATACTAGCTGACCCGGCGCACTTCATAACGCCTTGTATTCAGACTTTTAATACCCATTTTTTTTTAATTTCCTGCGCAGATTTTTAATTTTTTTATTTTATAAGAACCTTTACATGACAATACAGACAAAAGAATTAGCGCAATCGGTAAAGCCGTTCACAAGTTATAGCGTAGGGGGGGGACCACCCTTAACAGTAAGGGGTATGAAAAATAGATGTTGGCCAAATTCTCAGAGCTATCCCATAAGCACACAAAATGTTATCAAAATCGGTTCAGCCGTTTCAGAGGAGTTGGGGAACAAACACTGCGACACGATAATTTTATATATTAGATGTATTATTAGCATAATATTCAAAAGAACAATGTTATAATATTTCAATTCTATTGCAATGCAATGTAACATGTACTTAATAAACATTTTTCTTAGACATTTTTTGACGATATGACGCAAACGAGATCTCTACAGGCAGATTAAATAGAAAACTGCTAGTAAAATGTCGGTTCCTTCACGTCACATACTCTTTACGAATACGTTAGGAATACGTGATTCGCGTTATGAAAACTTTTCCATCGCATTTTATATTCAGAATCAGCCTAAATGTGAAACGATTTTATACTTTACGTCTACGTCTAACTACTGGCATAATGTAGCCAATTGCATTAAAATACGTTCATAGTTCGGGCACGAAATATCTTTACATGGTACATATATAACAAAGTCGCAGCTTCTGACTGTTCGCATAGATCTTTTAAACTACATATGGGACGTTGATTCGGTTTTCATTATTTAGAGTGGTTTAAGAAAAAGGTTTATTTATGCAGTTTTTTATTGTTTTATGCACACCGTGCGTCGGTGACTAGATAAACACGCGACTTCACCTAGAAGGCCTTTAGTTTACTTTAGTAATCATAAAAAATCCTTATTACTTTTACAACACATCTGTTTACTAAATAAATATTTAAAGATGAACAGTTATTTCAAATTTGCCGCCCCTAACAAGTGCCGCTCGGGGGTAATGCCCCCCTTCCTCCCACCACGCTATGCCATTAGGCATATGATTTTTTGAGTATAGTTAATTCTGTGTCGTTTTAAATTTTAAACTACCAAAGCTATTTCCAATTTGTAACACTAAGCAGAACAGATACATTCACGCGTTACCAAATAACGCATTGTGGATTTGGTAAAAGGCGAACAGTATATACACATTAAATGCTTATTCTACCACAAATAAACTCTATAGCTAACGTTTGTGGGGAAATCTGTTGATCCTATCAGGTATTAAATATTCAGAAGTTAGTGCGTGCTTCGCCGATGATCGTTAGGACGGAATACGTTGAAAGGAAAATATTCGTTCGTTTAAACGTGAGCTCAGGTCCCAAATTAGAATCAAGATAAACATTATGGGTGGGAATAACAGTAAAATCGTAATTACAATGTGCTATTTATACTTGGATTGCGTCATGAGCGTTTTTAAGTGATTATGTTATTATGGTTCAAAGGAATTTTGATTAGATTGCCTACCGTATATTATTTCGTTTAAATATTCCAAGAAGAAGAAGTGGAATTATACCTATACCAAGCATTCTACTGGGTTGGAATGAATAAATCCACAAAAATATGGAAAAATATTAAAAAAACAAGGAAGAAACTTGTTAGTAGCTCTTTTTAAATTTCAAAAACCTGATATACCTACGTATCGTTTTCTTGGATTATAGAATCACATTTGATTTTTTCTGAACGTGGTCTCAATCTATTTTGTCTATTATTATAAAGCTGAAGAGTTTGTTTGTTTATTTGCTTGAACGCACTAATCTCAGGAACTACTAGTCCGATTTGAAAAATCATGTCAGTGTTAGATAGCCTATATCGAGAAAGGCTATAAAACAATACCCATAAACGCGGGTAAAACCGCGGGCACAGCTAGTTATTGATAAGGACATGCGCCTCCTTACAAGAGGCGTTAGCGCAAACCCGAACATATGTTCAGATATGTATCTCTGATAATTTATAATCTATACTTATACGGTTTTATATCAGCCTACCTTAATTTCAGTTATTCATATCAAATAGGTAACAATGCGTCTATATAAAACTATACTCACTGAATCTACAATCTTAACTTATGCGAACCCGAGTATATATAATAGACAAGACATATAACATGATTATTAGATTTTGTATACATCAAAAAATAACAGTTATTTTGAAGACGATAAAAATTATATTGCATGAATGTGTACATGTAATACAACAAGGTATCAGTTTTGTATCATAAATGCGTGTCGTTGTATATTGTAGATAAGGCTTAGCTCAATACGGCAACAGTTTAATGTCGACCTTAAGTAACCCTCGCACAGTCAAATGGTTAGAGCCCCCCAACCCGGTTTAGTGACATTTGTTTTGAATAGCTTTGGAAGTCTAATTAAGTAGTTTAACCCGGCTGATCCGCTGAACCGTGGTTTTACAACATTTAACAATAAGATTGACTACTGTTACATAACTGTTAATTAACAAAAAAGGAGTGTGAAGTTTTTAAGAGTAATTTATTATTTGAATTTAGTGTCCATATTTTACGTTTAGAATGTTTGAATTAATTATTCGACTTTAAATGAGTCTACTAATAGGTATATAACAGTATTTATGTTATTTTATCCATCAGTTAGGCTTTTTGTTCATGTAACTTTGCTATTGCTGACAGGCCCGTTGGTCGAGTGGTCAGATACCCTGGTCACGAAACCAAGGGTCGCGGGTTCGAATCCCGCTAGGGGCAAATGTTTTGGGGGGATCTGACCCCACCTCCTGCCCCCCTTGCGTATGACCATGAAATATATTTTCAGTGGTGAATATTTTTTATTTAATTTTTAAATGTCCTGTAGGTTCAATATATTTTGTGTATAAATCAATTTATTAGTAGTTTATGAGTACCGTAGCCTATACATACATGGCACATGTTGTCTCCTTATCTGCTTGTGGAAAATTAAATCAATAATCAATTTATGCCATCTTCACTCAAGTTGGTTCCACATTTAAGACACCGATTAAACGCTATTTTACATAATATAAATTTCAACCATTGCTTTGATATCAACGGCTGATTTCAATGATAGTGCAACACAAGGCTGTTATTAAATATCACTTTACGATACAAACTTCGATATAATCATGAAATAGTACATAATTATCAACCATGCTTATCAGGCCATAATTGTAGCAATTATTGTCTATATATCCTTTCCAATATACAACTTTTATGGTAGTCATTAGAAATGGTTCTAGTTACAATACTTAAATTTGCTTTACATAAAACAAAAATAATTGTATGTATATAATAAACCTTTATTACTTATATACGTATACGGACAAACCTAATAATAATCATGTGAGTATATGCTAAAGTTAATTTATATTTACAGTGTATCTACATCATAATCTCGTAAGTAAAATAAGTAGTAACTTATTTTAAGTAGAATCCTACTTAATGATTAATATTAGGGTACGTTACTAGCTCTAGACAAATTAAAAATATTAATGACCCACATATACAAATAACTTTATTCATTAACGAACGTTTGCTTCTAGTGGAATTTGAACTTGCGGCCCTTGATTTTAAGTCCAGGGTTTCTTACAACTGGACCTGGTGCCTCGATAACCATTTATATAACCTTTAACCTAAAAGTTTATATATTACATATATTTTTGGTTATCTTAATAAGTCCTCGCGAGACATACCATCAGTTAGCTGTCAAATAAATTAAAAAGAAAGATAATCAGAAACCTGCGTTCCATATAAAACGTGCTCCATTTATGAAATCTTCTGGCTGGCTGCATTAGCATAAAATATTCACGTAATGGGAACGTACCTTCGTATTATTTATATACGAGGTGAGGCGGCTTGCGACGACAGAGTGCCGAATGGGTGAAAAATGGTGGCCAGATTGATATAGGTACTAATTATTAGAATACAACTAATGGATAATGAAAAGTAACTTTGAACAGTCACGATACGTGCTTATGACTAGATGAAAAAGGTTGATTGAGGTAAAATTATTTTTTAGGTACCACAAACTGATAAAAAACTTATATTATACTTAAGGTAAGCTTACATATATAATTTACAAATAACGTTTACAACCCGTTTAAACTAATACAACATTTTTGAACTTATCTATTATAAAGTTATAAATTCTATTAAATGTGTGTATCCTATGTTGGAGATTCTAATAAATAAATAAATAAATAAATAAATAAATAAAGGGATCTAATAGCACCCGTGGAGATAGAAAACTACGAACACTAGATTAATTCTAGTGTTCGTAGTTTTCTGATAGATCCAATCTGATAAAACCCAATTTCTAAAATATCTGCCAACTAAACTTGCAATATTGAAGACTAAATAGTAATTTAATCTGCACGTGCAACTGAGAAACTAGACGGTATTTACAAACAACTCTTTCTGTATTAAGAATTCTAAATTCACAACACATAATTATTCCAGAAGTAAAAGGCACCAAGAAAGCCAGGGTATGAAAGAAAGAAATATTTATTAACCACCCAGTATAGAAATATTGAAGATAGGTACAAACCCCTCTGTTTTTTGTACCTATCTATAACGTAAAATAATAAACAACAAAACAACACGATTGTTTTTGCGGTGGGTATACTAATATAATGATGCCACATTACATACTGAACATATCAACATACTGGTAATCCCCGAAGGGATAGGAGTCCAAGGATAATAGAGAGGAAAATTAAAAGTCAGTTAGGTTAGTTGGAACATTTTGAAATATGTAGTTGTGACTAAATAAACACTGTTTAAACACTAACTCAACACAACGACGGGTGCAAAGTAAAAAGAGTTATCTGCAAAATCCCAACTTTGTATTTTTTTCTAAAAATGTTATCAATGTATTATTGGCTTTTTGTGGGCATGAAAAATCATTAAAATAATATAAAATATGCAACAAAATATATATCGTGTTGTAGAGCTCAGTTTAATTTGAACATTAAAGCAATAATCGTGGTTTTGTAGTTGACTTTATTTAATTTATAAGCTCAGCAGCCAATACACTATATTGCCTATTTTTTTAAATATTTCCACATAGTCAACAAAATATATAAGGTTATTCTAAGTATACGAAACCAAAACACGGGTGAAATTTTTGGATACAGAAAATCAGTAAAAAACTTACAAAATGGTATCTCAAAACCTCACGAAGCTACAAGGTTTTTGTGTTGTCTCGTTGTCCTCGCGGGATTCATTAAATGAAAATATTAGACCCGTGTTTCGGTTTATATCAGAATATTATCAAAATAAGCTTGTATATACATGATATATAAATAAGTACATACCTTCATATTATTAATAAACCAGGTTAGGTGGGGCGCGGGGTGCGCGGCGGCGCTGTGGCACGTCGCCTCGAGGTAGTCGCTCGATGACAGCTTTTTGTGCTTAATTTTTATCTTTGGACGGTGTTTTTGACGGACTGCAAAAAAGGTCGGACGTTACTTTTTATTGCGCGTTAACTATCTCAACTTGGATGCGGAGCAAAAATAAATCTAGTTAATCCTGTTAGCAATTTTATCAGAGAATTTTATATTTTTATGGCTACATTGCTCAATATTAGGTTTGCGGTATTTTAATATTAGATTGCCTACATAAAGCCATACATATTTTAACTAGTTTAGTAATTATTAAAGTAAAGTTAAACTTAAGTGAAACGTTTGGTACGTAATTTTTTAAATAACACACTGTTAAGGCTGTCGATCAAAATAGACTTTTATTGAGTGTATGCTTATGGAAAAATGTACATTATTTGGTAGAACTCCCTTATTTTTATACCTATGATGATATGGGGCTTAATATTATAATGTACCTAGTTTGATTTACTTACCAATTACACTAAGCTCGTGTATTTTGGATACTTTGGAGAAGATCGGCGTCTCAATGGCAATCTCGCAGGCGTAGGGGCCCGACGCGGAGAAGTCGAGCCGTTCCAGCGTGATCGACGTGGGGTGCAGCTGGATGATCTGGAACGACATTAAGGGTTAGTTTCAATGATAAAAACAACAATAATGACAACAGAATATCACGCGCTTAACAACCAGTTAGGCTTAGGTAGACTCTCAGAAACAATAAAGTTTTTTAATTGGTCAAAAGATCAACTTGAGTTCGATTAGAAAATTCTCAAAAAGAAGTCGCAAGTGGCTAGCTTGTCGCCTATTATACCTAAGCACAAACCCAATATCAAGTATGTCGTGGAATGGAACGTCAAGCCCGCATCGACTTGGGTGTATTCGGAATTGGAGGTTGGCAACACTAGCTTGCGAATCATTTTCGTTAGTTTTGCGGGGGAAACAAGGTGACAATGACAGCTGTCACATGAAACAGACTGAACTTTGTGACGAGACACCGAACAGAACGGTCGTGCAGCCAACCTCTGTTCGACTTCACCGCGTTCCATAACCAATCCGTTTTCATCGAAGTGGTGCGTGGATATTTTCGGCCAAATTATTGTTACTTCGTTTGTAATAAACGTTTGGTGCTTACGCCGAGTATTATTTTGGAAAACTATGGACGAATTACCTCCGAATAATGATCGCCCACGTTCCCCTTCACGATCGCCCACGTTCCCCTTCGACAAGTATATCAAGCAATACCTAAATATGGTTATCAACGTGACTCAAATACAAATGACTTATGGCCCAGATGTGTTTGATCAGATGAACATTTCTCAGATGAACAGAAACCTACTCTACAGCCTTTAGTTAGTTAGGGTCTCTAATCACTAGCGAGCTTTCAAAATGAAGATGTTTTGACAACGATCGTTATTTTTCTAACTTGTATGTCATCTGCGAGCAAGGAATACAATTTTACCTTATAGATCATCATCGTAAAGTAATTTATTCTGTAAATAATGTTACGAAATATATATTAGTATTTCGTCAACTGATACTACAAAAGTGTCACGTGGAAAATCAACTAATTACGTTGTTTAAACACTGCCTTCTTAGTATTTATTTTCCATTTTGTTTACGGACTAACTGACGGTCATTTGATTTGTCTGAAAATAAATTACTGTAAACATTTCATTGCTAATTCGTTATAAGTTGCGAAGTCCATTATGAAACACCTCAGAACTTCTTTGTACTTTTTTATGAGAAAATCTTTTGATATTATTTGTATGATCAATAAAAATCCATTTGTCGTCGCTCTCTTTACTAAAGATTTAATAAAATGTTGATTACAATGTAATGAAATAAAATACAGTCTTTTGGAACGAACTATGAATAAATCCATATAATCTTAATTTAGGTTAATCATTAAAAATGCTACGCGTTCATATTACAAATATTCAAATGATCACTTGTGTGTGTATATAAAATGAGTAATTAGTTTAGTTGGTAAGTTAGTAATTAGTCACACAAGTACGTAACGTAATGTGTGTGCAATTGTGTAGTTCGTAGCAATCTCATAGACGAAAATATGTACACTTGTTACCCGCACTGCTATTTAGCAGTGCTACGTGCTGCTACGAACATTCGTAGTAGTATTCACTTGTAGCAATTAATTAAGTGCGTTTACATTGAATCTACATTATAAATTAGCAAATGCAAAATTAATTTCATTACACCTGTGTTGGTATTGTTAACTGACATACCCGCATAGGTACATGTATAACGTGAGAATAAGTACATATTTTGATATTACTATTTTGGACTGAATAGACTCGTGCTAAACACTTCGTGAAAAGTACGAGTAGGTACATGTCCTACATTGTACTTTAAAATAGCATCATACAGTATGGAAAAAATATTGATACGAAGGATACTTGTAACTCTTCCTATTTGGTAAAAACCTTTTCTTTAAATACTTACATCAAGATCGAGATATGGTTTATTATTCGAAAAGATTTTTTTTTTCAAATAAAACGTACTACATGCTCTCGTGAGGCAGGACAACTTTTGCCTACTGAGTAAGATTACAAACAAGCTAAAACAGTAACATAGTACTAAACATGACAAAACAATGATAATTCTTATAAGACTTACATTAATATCAGCACCAGTGACATTGAAGAGTTCGTAGGGGGGGTCACGCCCTCGCACATACTTCATGATCCGCAGCCCATTCTTGAAAAACACCACCTGTGGAAAGCAAACATCAAATAAGAGCTGCTTGAGGACCCATTCAAAGGGCTGGCAAACAAAGAACGTGGCGGCGCCTACAGTTACTATGCGAGTATTTGGGCGGGTGAAATCTTATGGGGTTTGTATGGGAAAAAACCTGTGTGTTTTATTTCATGATATTGCACTTAATATGTATTGATATGTATGGGAAAGGAAAATGAGTTGTTTGTTTTATGTATTGCCCCAAACAAGGAAAATGAGATTTGAGATTCTAGCTTGTTCATAATCAAATTCGTATTTGATATTTTGGCTCTCTGATTTCCATATTGATAGTTAACTAAATGTATTCATTAGTTATTATAAACTTTAACTGCAGTAATTCTAAACCTATATTCTATACGATACGATTATAATACTTTAACATTGTAATGATACTAAGTCTTTTTGTATTAAATATTTTTTTATATATATATATGTTAAAGGGTCTTGCTGCCTTTCGAATCTACCTACTCCTTCGGATATTGCGGGCGCGATGATTTCTTCAACAGTTATATTAAATCTGGTACCAGAAACTGTTGAAATATTTTCATATCACTAACAAATCTGGTTGTAGGGTCCTTACAATTCCAAACGCAAATAGCACCCCAATTAAGTGATCTAGTGACTTTTCTAGCAGTATCGGCGTCCCAGCGGGAGTTCGGATGTGATTTAGTATTCCGGCACTTAATCCGCTTTAGGCTATCGGGCTCGACTGCGTCAATACGAAAGTAGGTAGCTGGGGTCTAAATAAACATGGTATGATTCGTATCGTCAATGTACAGTTCGATAGAGTAATTGACGCTATTTTTTAATTCAAAAAGTCAACTTTTTAACTACATTTCAAAACTTAACAACTGATGCTTTTTTTATATAGTTAGTCAGTTGTATGATTGAAAATATTGAATAAGTATCTTAGTCTTTATCAAATACATATAAATGACGAGTACAAAGCATCAATGTAAGAAGTATCAAGGACATCTCATAATACTACAATTCATAGTATTATCAGAAGCATTTATAGTAGTTAATACACGTACATGCATAACTATTAAATTATTCTTAAATCATCATCTTCCTAGCATTATGTCCCGTGCTTGGACGGACTTAGACCATCGTCCAGGATTTAGTAACAGGATGTAACCATGGTTGTAACCATGATCCAAATATTGGCTGGTTAACCTATCTTAGGATTTGTAAATCCAAAGTTGTTTGAATTTGCAGGTTTCATCACGATATTTTACCTTACCTCCTAGCAATGGTATAAATATGTACATAGATTTGAAAAATTCAGAAGAACGTACTCAGGTTTAAACCCGCACCCCTCGATTATAAGACGAGTGTTCTTATCATTGAGCTACCACCGCTCTCTACATTAAATTATTCTTAAATAGTGCTTTTATTCATGTACACAATACAATATCTTTAAAAGTTCTACGGAGGAGGTTTACTATAAACGCTGAATGCAGTCTCAAAACATATTTCACACACATTTACAGGGAACTTCTATGAATATTTGAAAATCCTAGAATTCGCACTTACGCCACTCGCGCAGATGGTCGTATTCAATTTGCTGAGCATCGATATTTACTTAAGCGTACATACCCGTGTTTGACAAAGTTTAAGTAATTCTATACTGTTCTAGATGTACGATTACATGTGTATGAAACTCTATCCAATAATTACGAGTGTATCTTAGTGCAGCAATGTATACGTAATATAACATAACATCACGCCCATAATTGCCAAATGGGGTAGGCAGAGTCACAGGGGCAGCAGAACCCCTTAACCACATTCAGCCAAAATCAAAACTGGGCTGGGTTGGATGGAAAATTGTAAAAAAGTAGTTACAAGTGGCTAGCTTATGGGCTGCACAATCACATAGGTACCCACAACCCGATATACCATTAGTCGTCTTGTAGGACATGCAGTGCAAGAACCACAGAAAGCACATTCTTTTGAAGTCCCTGACCAACATGGGACAATGGGCTAGATGGACTATTGTGATGTGTAATTATGTATTATGTAATGACAAACAATATTTATAATAAGCAAAGAAGATTTTTTAAGCAATAAAATTTTTTCAAAGGTTCAACATTTTCCTATATACAGACAATTAAATATATAGCAGATTTAAAATTTCACACAGTTTGAGTTAAAAATAAATAAAATCATTCACAAGATATCTGAAGCCATTCCAACTGTATGAGTACAGAAAAAAATCATATGTTAGGTTTCTATATCAATTAGTATACTGTTAACATATAAATCATTGAATTCGGATTAATTAATGCTAATTAGTTTACTCTCATGTAGTGTTGCCCCGGAGCCTACAAATTTACCGTTCACCTCTGATGTTATTGAACTTTATTAACATTTGTCTGCGGCTTCATCTGTGTGGGATTCGGTCTATCGCATAGGGACAATGATGCATCGGACGATAACTTTCGATTTTTCTGGATAAATAGTAAGTAGCCTTTCTTCCCAGAATTTCAAATTAGGTGAGTCAAGTTTCATTGTAATTGGAATTTCATATGAATTGGTTAGGTAGTTTAGACGTAAGAAGGTTACAGACAGATACACAAAGCTACTTACGCGTTTATATGAGTAAGCGTGAACAATAAGCTTCCACCCACTAATTCTTTCACGCAGAAAGCGAAAAGTTTTCATCAATTTTTGCCACCCCTTTCAAACTCTTTAGACGTTGTATTTTCAAGAATACTATTAACTTAGTTCTTGCTTTTATAAAAGAAAGCCGTTCGCAAAATGTCACACTTCCAGATAAATAAGATTTATTTGAATGCTAAAATGACGTACAAATAGAATATAGACTTAATAAACCGTAATCTATTCAATATTATTACGATAGCCTCATTGGTGTAATCCTCATTGATCAGACGTTGCATAAAACGTGCACTTTTATCACAGCGCTAATTGGATCCGCGTACCGATATAAATATAGTTGTTGATAAAACCGTTATTAGTTTCGGGTCACGGTGTTTATAATACCTCTTTCGATTCTAAGGATAATACAATGGCTTATCAGATAAACGTATGTGATGTAGTCTTATATTACATCATTCTCCTAGCGTTATGTCCCGTGCGTAGTCGGGGTCCGCTTAGACCATGGTCCAGGATTTAGCGAGTCTGGTAAATATATTGAAGCAACTGCTGATCTGACCTTCGTAACCCTAAGATAGGGTAACCAGACAATTTGTTGGTTACACATCCATAGTTGTTGGAATGTGAAGGTTTTATCACGATGTTTTCCCTCGGCGCTGAGTTAGTGGTACAAATACGTACGTACATGGATTTTAAAAATCAAATTTGAACCCGCACTCCTTGGCTAAGAGGTGCGTGTCATTACCACTGAGCTACCACCGCTTCCGCTTGATGTTGTTTTATATTTAAATATCACTATTCGAAACAAACATTACATTGTCTACCTTTACCGTAGAAACATGTTTATCGTAAGCGCATTGAGGTTACCACAAGCTGCTATGCTTAGAATGCTACCGTTTGTTGTTGCAAAACGACCTTTACGCTTTTCTACATAAGGTGTAATAACCAAGTAGAGTAAGCAATAAATCGTGCTAGCTTTGAGGTTCCTTTGTTAGGGGCAGTGACTGCTTTCCGTTTAAATTAGTTGGAGTGAGCACTTTTTTATTTCTCGCAAAATTTATTAGGGTTCTGGAATCCGAACGGAATCATGATAGAAATATGGTGTCCATCTGTCGGTTTGTCTTTGCATTAATAAGAAAGTTTATCAATTGGTATAAGAATGGTATCTTAAATGCGGTGGGTAGGTAGGTACCACTAAGACAAAATGGATAATTTATTTAGATTCCAATTTACCCGTGCACGTCAAATCAAAAATTAAAGAATAATATGATTTTTGCAGTCTAAGTTTGTTAAACGTACTTCAGTATAATATAACATTCAAGTAGTTAGGCTGGTTTCACGCATACGCCGGCGCAGGTGGTGAGCGACGCGGGCCACGATATCTCGTGTTGTTTTCTACCGTTCCATTATGAAAAACTGCCCACACTTACCACTCGCTTTGATTACAATTCACAGATAGTCAGCGTGTCTCTAGAACCAGCCTTAATCAAAATATGTTGTTTAATTTTCAGAATTGGGGGATCCCTTCGCCCAGCAACACGACACGTTAGATAAAAAAAATTAATGTAGTACAAATTTTGTTGATTAAATATAATTGAAGTTCGGGTTATAATAATATATATGAACTTCCATAAAAGATTGTAGTGGTGCTTTAAGTTGAACTTATTACTACATGAATGATTTAAATAATTTAATTTATGTGACGTATTTTGTCGATATACTTATTTTATACCTTCATGTCTAGACTACTGAACAGCTTGCGATGGAATTTGGCAAGATTAAAATTTGTACCCTAACAAAGGACATACATCTATGTCTTCAGAAAAAAAAATGGATAAATCTCACAATACACAAGTAGAGCTTCTGTAACAGACTAAATTTCATGCGGTTGGAACCGCCCGCGGCTATTAGTCCGCATGCTAGTCCTTATAAGTCGGTTTGTAAAGGCGTGTACATACTTTATCAGACCATTTATAAAGGCTTGTCCACACCTTATCAGTCAGTTTGTAAAGGTGTGTACATTCTTTATCAGTCGGTTAGCAAAAGCGTATACATACTTCATCAGTCTGTTTATAAATGCTTGTCCATACCTTATCAGTCCGTTCTAAAGGCGTGTACATACCTTGTCGAGCGAGTTGGGGTCGACGTTGTGCTCGCAGCGCAGCACAGCGCTGTTCCGGTGCACCACGAACCGCGGCGCGCGTAGCTCCACCCACACCGTGTCCATGCCCGCCGCTGCAACAACACCTACCATTATTGTACATTATTATGAAGATGTTTATCCCATGTTGTTGGGAGTGATAGTAGTTGAATGGTGAGGACACGCGCCTTATATCCAAGGAGTGCAGGTTCAAATCCGAGCACGTACCTCTAAATTTTTTTAATCTATGTCCGTGCTCGTATTTCTAGCACTACCTTGGCGGTTAGGGAATACAACGTGATGAATCCTGCTCATTGAAAATATTGAAATAATTATCGATATGATGATCCAAATTGTTTGGAGTATAGTCTAAATGGACCAGACTAAATAAATAAAAATCCCATAACATCTCTTCTTTTGCTCTGACTCCGTGCTAAGTAGCTCAAGCACTTGTGTTATGGATATCAGATTCAACAGTGGTATTACAAATATATACTTAAATATTAGATATTAACACCCAGACACAGAACAAACACAAGTATTCATTACACTAACTTGTCACTAACAGACTTAGTATGAGACATAACGCTTGGAAAACTATGACTGTAGAGAGCGATGGTATCTCAATAATCTCAGATACGAATATTGCTGGTCTAAACCTAAGCAAGTAAGTCTGGATTTTTCAAACCAAAATACAGCTTTATACCACTTTTCAGCACAATACACTGTAATGGCTTGTTGGGGTATCAGGTTCGTATTCTCTAATTTCCTTATTCACATCCTAACATACGAATACTTTTCCGACATCATATCAGATAGCTGCCTTGGAATTTAAGGGATTACACTCAGTACGTAGCAGCAGAGTGTATTTGTGCCACCGTTTTGGATAACAATCAGTGAAGTCGTTGCGCACAAAATATGACTTGTGTTGGTATGCGTTTCTTGAAGTTTCAAGCAAATCATTGGCCGTATGGTTTTTTTTATTTGGAGCCGGCATTTTAATTTTAATTAAAGCATAATATAAGGGACAATGCCACGAAATTATAAAAAAGAAGGAGAAAACAAAGATCAAATGCATGACGTTTATGGGAACCACTATTGCCGTGATACGACTTTATTGGAAAGCCTGAACGTGACATTAATACTAGAAATCCAAAGCGCATATCATTGATTGAGATCCTAATTTAATCGTTGTAATATTACATAAAACTTTTTAATGATGCAACAAAAGCATAAGTAATGGTTTTGCGCAACGACTGATCAAATCCTAAGAATATACATAAATTAATTAACACTAGCTGCCGCTTCCGGCGCACTTCGTAACGCCCCGTTCTCGGATTTTCTTTTAATAATTTTCTCGCAATGTTTTCATATTTTCTTACCGTACAAACCTTCCTTGGAAGATAACAAATATTTTAAAACCAAAATCAGCCAAATCGGTTCAGCCGTTCTCCAGTTTTAGCGAGACAAACGAACAACAATTAATTTTTATATATAAGAAGATATTGTTATTTTTGAGAGTTGTTTTTTTATATACCATGTCCTTAAAATAACGTACGAACTGTGCTCCCTGATCAGCATGTCGTAAAAGGCGACTAATTATGCATCGAGTATTGGATTATGATTATGTACGCGAGTAGTTAGCCACTCGTCAATTCTTTTTCATAATTTTCCATTTAACTTATCTCGATCAAAAGCAAAGAGTACCTAATCTTCACTGCTATTTCTCGCATTGTGCTCAAAGGGAGCTGAGTTATGACTCACTTAACCCGTACGCAAGCGCGATCATCGTAAAGTACCCCACCTAAATGAAGGCTCACGCGTGTCGTAATTAAAACCTCTACGTGTATATTATCTCCGTCGCTTGAACAGGCAAATGTTGTTTACGAAATTATTATGTGCTCATTCCCAGTATAATTACGACTGGCGTGCTTCACTGGATTTGCTTGCTGTGTCACTGGGATTGCTAATAGAATTTTATGGGATGGATTACCAGATGTTAACAACGTATAACGCAAATAATTTCAAGACCTGAATTCTCGAAGACTAGGGCACGTGTTATTTCAATTAAACTTTTGGGATAATAAGGTTTTTTTTTTATTTTAGTACATATTTGACATCTACAGATAAAAATAAAATTAAAGTGTCTATTTGTAATGTCAAAATAATATAATTATTTTCATGCTTACACGGTTATACGCTCCACATGTGCCTTAGGTTTTAAGGCATATGTAAAGTAATTTAAATATTTTTTGTCTGTCTGTCTATTTGTTGTGGGTAATCTTCAAAACGGCTGGGCCGAATTTTAAGAAAAAATAAACTATTTTATTTTTCTTCTCATAAACGCGAACGAAGTCGCAGGAACCAGATAATCTAATTTCTGAGTAAGTACCTTATAAAATCGTGTAATGAACATAGTATCAAGGAAACTAACCACTATTTTTATGTACGACGATCGAGATGGCGCCCTTTGGGTGCTCCCCGTGAAGTCGGAATCTCTGCCCCAGAACTTATTCAAAGTATTTTGAATATTATTTATTGTTTTATCTGGCAGGTCGTAGAAAATTAATTCCGTCTTTTCCTAAAAATATTGTAATATAGATCCGTTCACCCACACACCATTAGATTCAAGTAAAAATAACTTTTGAGAATTTACATTAATTCTGAATAGATTAAAAAAACTATTTTGTAGATAAACTTACCCAGTTTATAGATGTTTAATTTATTTTAAAGGAATATCTTCTGTATTTCTCGGAACCAACGAGTTTCGCCTTTCATTTACGATAAGAAATAAGCGTGATAAAGCTAAACTAAGCTTTTATATAGGTAGTTTGAAAGGAATAACATTAAAAATACCATCTTCCACTAAAGAGTAATCGTGGGTCGCTAGTTCTCAATAAAAAGGGTCAATGCTTTTTTATGAACAGGCAACTAAGTAATAAATTTACTGGAATATACAATTTACCAAATCTAAAGGCCATTACGTCCAAAAATTTATCCACTTATAAGAATACATTTACAAATATTCTAGTAAGTACAAAAGTAACTTCAGTCACGAACAACCCAATAAGCAACACTAAATACCTTTTAGACGTCGACTTATGAAAAGAAAACAACTACAAAGGCTTTATAGACAAAGTCGACTGCCGTTGTGAAGTTAATAAAAGTTCTATTTAAGTTCCGAAAAATTCGTTTCGAACGGGCGCGAGCGGTTAGTCACCGCTGACAGTTATTAAACTTGCACGCCTCCCGACGAGACGGCCCGACGGCGATATTTGTACTCGAATTGCAATGCGTGCGTTGAACTTTTAGTTGCGATTGTTATTAGCTCGTCGACTACTGATAGGGAGGCGAAGGCAGCAGCTGTGGTCGCACACCGATATGACCAAAATATCAGTTATTAGAAGGTTAACTTTCTGATTTGCCGAATTCAATATTTTGCTAAAGGCAGCTAGACAGTTATATTAAAGGCGTTCATATATTATTAACATTAGATGTCTCGTGCTTAGTTGGAGTCCGTTAAGACTTCAACTCCAACGCACTAATTGGTAATTGGTATATTCACTGTCCACAATGACCTCTATAAAATAAAGTTAGAAAGTTAGTTAAAAGGGCAAATAAGAAAAATCTAGACCATTTTCTTGGTAGGCTGTTAAAGTAAAAGTCAGAAATGTCATGTATTCATGAATTTTAGACGAATGTAATTGGAAAAATAAATCAGTCACAATTTGAGTTTGAGAAGTGACATCTTTTATTTAATTATTATAGAAGAACCATGAAGTAGGTCTGTGTTAGGTTAGCAATAGAATAAACTTAAGTAGGAAATTATTTATAAATTTAGTAATTACCTAACTACTAATAATAAACTACCTAAATGGTATAAATATTATTCAATATAAACTACTTTAATTTTACTATCACATATTTTATTTAAGTCAGAAATCTTAGAATATTTAATTCTTGCTTAAATAATAGTGACATTTTGTGTTTTAAAACACCAAAAAGTGAAGTAGATATTTAATAATAATTTTATATAATTTGCACTTTTTCTGCACGCGAATGTTAAGCTTTTTTTTGACCAGATGATTTGTTTTGGGGCTTACGACATCTTAAACTTACTGCAGTAAACTAATACTCCACAGAATAATCACTCCAAAGAATCAATAGTAAAATCCGTGTTTTGTTGTAATGAAACTATACCAAGCAACACAGAAAATAAAAGGTTGGGGTTCGCTATTAATAAAAAAAAGGATAGAAAATCTATGCAAAACGTTGACAATTTCACCTTTATCCAGCCTATTTCCGTAGCAGGCGTGAAATTTCCTCAACATTTCATCGTAAGTACCTATTGTGCGACACATTTCCGGTCGAACCCTTTTATCGAATGTTCAAGATCGTCGATGTTTGACTGATGTTTCAACGTAGGTGCTCGTATGTACAATGGCCAGGGGTCGTGTCTGTAAATGTATGTACCCAAGAACGCGTCCAGCAATGGCATTTCGCAGTTTTAGTTAAGTTGGTGCAATTGTACCCATTAATTAACCTTATTATACTATTTATCAATTGAATAATGTTAGCTATATGTTCAGCGCTTTCTTTATTGACGTTTGTATTGTATTTAATCATCTTCCTAGCGTAATGTCCCATTTTTAGTCAGGGTTCACTTGGGCCTTGACATGAATATGATGATTAATGACATCTTAAAATAAGTATTTAAAGTAACATAACGGTAACCAGATACACTAAATTATAGTGCACCTGAATGTGCTCTGTGCAATTTCATCATCAATTATGAATTTCGTTAATTTTTTGTTATAAATACATACACATACATCTAATCACGCTCGTAATTCTCGAAAGGGTAAGCAGTCAAAAGGGGTAGCTAGCTCCCCTTACCACATTCAGCCATAAAAATAAAACTGAGCTGGGTTAGATGAGAAATTGTGACAAGTGGCTAGCTTGTCGCCGAGTCTGCCAATTTGATTGTTTGTTTTTCATATTCATCATCTTCCTAGCGTTATGTCCCGTGCTTAGACGGGGTCCGCTTAGACCATGATCCAGGATGTAGCGAGTCTGGTAATTACATTGAAGCGACTGCCGATTTGACTTTCGTAACCCTAAGATAGGGGAAAAAGAAAATTTTTGGATCATGGTTACAAATCCAAAGTTATTTGTATTTGCAGGTTTCATCACGATGTTTTCCTTCACCGTCGAGCTAGTGGTATAAATACGTAGGTACATAGATTTGAAAAATCCAGACGTACGTGCCCTGGTTTGAACCCGCACTCCTTGGGTAAGAAGCGCGTGTCCTTACCATTAAGCTATCACCGCTCCCTATTGTGTTGTTGTTCGTTTTTCATATTGTAACTCAGTATTCAATACTGAGTACCTATTGGATATACTTTTAGAATAGGAACCTTTATTTTGATATTTACATCAAAAAACAATCTGATTTCTATAGGTTATCAAAAATTAATCCTTTAGCCAAAGCCGCGGGTAATAGTTATTTTATATACCCACTTCATGCAGCTTAACTCACGGGACCGCGCAACACTAAACACTATTTATTCTTCCAGTCTCCGCGCAGCCCGCAAGCACCCTCGCGGAGGAACAGACGCGCTGAGCACTCTCCACTGAGCGCGGCTAGCACTTCGCGGTCGCCAGGTCGGCGTGCCTGCGTTTGGCGTTTATTCGTCAGTTGTAGGATTTTGAAGGCGTAAGAACTGGTTTTTACTTAACATATTTTTGTTTTTAGCAATGCTGGTGCTGTAATCTATCCTTATATGTATTTATACGTGAAGCAAAAAGTTTGTACACATTTTTACGAAAATTACACGGACGTTGGAGTATTATGTGTTGTCTAGGCTTTTTTTTTCTATCTGACTCAGCCCGGATTTGGAATTTTGGCTGAATGTGGTTGAGGGGCCAGCTGCCCCTTTGACTCTGCCTAACCCTTCGTGGATTACGGGCGTGATGATTTGTGTCTGTGGTGCAGTAAGCGATTTGGCACAGTTAAAGTTTACATAATAATAATAATAAAAATTATTTATTTCTCATCACAAATAGGTCTTAAGAGTTAGGACTTAGTTGCTAATTTTAGATGCATCCCATATTTGTGAGACTGGTGCCTGATATAGGTTTCATAAAGAACCTGTAATTACAGGACACCAGGCCCCTTCATGTAGGTCCGTATATAAAAAAATGTCCTAAGATGTAACATGCAGAGAAATAATTATATTTTGAAATAATTAATAATTATTACATGGAGAAACTACCGCGCGACACCTGAACACAATTTATTATGACTGGCTTGATGGCGCATTCGGTAGTGACCCTGCCCCATGCAGCAAGATTTTTGGGTTCGATCCCCATCCAGGACAAACATTTGTATGATGAATACTTCTGTTTGTTCTGTGTCTGGGTGTAAATATCCGATATTTAAGTATATATTTGCAATACCACTGTTGTTTCTGATATCCGTAACACAAGTGCTTAAGCTGCTTATCTCGGAGTCAGATCAATGTATGTGATGTAGTCTGATATTTATTTTTTATTTATTACTCTTCCAGTCTCCGCGCAGCCCGCAAGCACCCTCGCGGAGGAACAGACGCGCTGAGCACTCTCCACTGAGCGCGGCTAGCACTTCGCGGTCGCCAGGTCGACGTGCCTGCGTTTGGCGTTTGTTCGTCAAAAGTTGTTGGTTTTGAAGGAATCTGAACTAGTTTCAACTTAACAGCTGTCTACATTTAGCTACACTGGTGTTTTAATTAATAATTAATAAGGGGTGTCCTTACATATGCCTATTTTTGGGCGTATATTTACTGTAATATGGCCCTATTGGCTAAAGTACACAGTGTACTTCAGCCATACCATACAATCGAGTTGTTCATGGTCTAATCACTGCAGCAGAAATCGTCAAGGATGAAGATGATGATGAAATAACAAATTACTCTTACCAACATAGTGAATGTTGGCAATTTATTATATAATTTATTTCATTTTTACTCATTCAAACTGGCTCAATAAGCACCACCCGATGTTATAATATTTATTCACATTATTTTGTTGTAGCTTGGGTGCGGGAATTTAAATCCCTCTGCAATAATTCAAATCCACTTGATATACTGTTATATATAGGAAAAATCTAAAGAAATATGGTTAATAATTCACTATACGGCACTACATTACTTTTGACAGTCTAGGATCAAGAGTTGCATTTATCGGCATACTTAGGTAATATGATTCTATTTTCAGCTTCATGTTCCGATAGGTTACATTTATTAGTTAGATTGGACGCGTTAGGAAAATATCTAGATTATACCGTCGAGCGAAATGAATTCCAAACGAACATTCCTTGGCAGGCTCACGTCGAGACGCCGATAAAGTAAAAACTCTGAGGCGCTAAGAACGTTAGACAAATGTAATTTGAAAAATAAATGAGTTGGAATTGAGTTTAAGGATTTATGAAGTTTGGTTGGTTGATGTTTCAGACACTTTTGTAAGTACTAGCTTCAGCCCGCGGCTTTGCTCGCGTGGTACATCGATAAAACATAGCTTATATGTTATTCCAGTGTATAAGCTATATTATCGTATAATTTCATTTAAATCCATTCAGTAGTTTTTGTGTGAAAGAGTAGCAAACATCCATACATCCTCACAAACTTTCGCGTTTATAATATTAGTAGGGATTAGTAGGATGTCCTTTACATACATAACATCACGCCCATAATCTCCGAAGGGGTAGGCAGAGTCAAAGAGGCAGCATGCCCCTTCAACCACATTCAGCCAAAAATTAAGCCGGGCTGGGTTAGATGGAAAATTGTGAAAAAGTAGTGACAAGCGACTAGCTCGTCGCCTATTCAGTCACATACCCAAAAGCCCGTAAACTATTAGTCGCCTTTTACGACATGCTAGGCAAGAACCACAGTTGGCACATTCTTTTTTTTGTCCCAGATCAACGTGGGCCAAGTCCCAGACCAACATGGGACAAAGGAAAGGATAGGATGTCCTTTGATTAAGGAACATCAATTAAAGAACTTAGGGAATGTATTTGGTGCTAAATAATTTGATTAATATTAGTTTCAATGCTCGTTGGTTTGACTGCCTCGTTGGTCTAGTGATAGCATGCGCTGCCTAAGGACCTGAGAAGTCCTGGGTTCAATTCCCAGGTCGGGCCAAAAATTGTGGCTGGGTATTTAAATATTTAAATTACTCAATAACAGCCCGAAGTCAGGAAGTGAGCGGTTTAATCACCCCCGTGCCTCGGAAAACACGTCAAGCCGTTGGTCCTGCGCCTGACCTTTCTTCGGTCATGTCTATTGTTGTCTCACCGGACTATGAGAGTGAAGGAACAGAGAGTGTATATGCGTTTGCGCACACACTTGTGCACTATAATATCTCCTGCGCACATGGCTAATCCTCGTTGAGATTGACGCCGTGACCGATATCGGTTGGGAGGACATTATTATTAGTTTCAAAACTTGACAATATAACCGCACATTACCTAAAGTTTTTATACTCTGTGTCTCAAATTGTTAAATTAATTTATGGTAATACCGAAAGGCCAAGCAGTAGGTTACGCTTGGTATTTTGTAATTAATACTCGTGCAAATGTCCACGAGCTGTACATATTAATTTAGTCTTGTAAATTTCAAGTGGTACCTAACGTATGGTTTGCGATGAAATTAATATTGCGGTTTTGTACAACTGTTATTGTCATCGTTCATACCTTTTGTGGTAATGTTTAAAGTATGACTTTTTAATTTATATTAAACATACATTATTATATTAAACATGAAAAGTATATATAACATATGCGCAAATTTACGTTTCGCAAATAGCTGCATAAACAAACACGGATAAAACAAAATATGATAGTCATAAATTGTACTTATTCTTCTAATTTTACAGATGCATTATAAAGAAATATGATATCTAATTAAGGTTAAATTAAGCATGTACCTAATTAGCAACATTCAATCTCGAATCAGGACAATTAGTTACCTATTATACTACTGTATGTTAATTAATATTAGTTAATCAAATAAGATGTCTATGTATGTACAATTGATACAATGGATGTCTTGATTGGGGAGAGGATTATTGTTATGCATTGTCTTGGTCTTCATAATTCACCAGCTCTAGCGTGTCGCTGCGCCTGGGTGATATTCCGTCTGTTACGTAAAGACTTTACTGTAATTTTTCCCAGGATATTTTTTTTTCACATCTTAAGCTTGACAATTTTTCGTAGCAATGCTTATAACTCGTCCAAACACATACGTCTACGATATTGCTACGAGTTACCTCGCTTGTATGATATCGTGCTACGCGCGTCATGACCGTAGCTTGAAAATAGACAATGCTTTCAAATCATGTATAATTAAGAAGTTTCATTTCAATTCAATTAACAATGGTCGTTTATCAGATAATTCATATTTCCTATTTTAATTGTTTTATTATTGACTTAAATATTGACATAAATTATTATAAGTGATTCTGACGTCCTAAATTTCTAAACTAAATAACAAATGTACGCACTTTTTAAAACTTTTTGTTGGTTAGTCTTTATGCCTTAAACAAACTCCAGCCTTGTTTTCCTCACATAAGGCCGAAGTTTGTTTAAGGCATAAATATGATAATTAATTACAAAAAAAAATAAGGAAGTACCTACTAGCCTTAAGTCTCCTAACTAAATAGAGATAACAACAACAGACGCTAACTAAGTGCACTCAGCGAGCCCAACGCGTGTTGCACTTGTGGTGGACCGAGGCCGGATTGTTACAATGACACTTAGCGGGCATCGATGTTGTTACTGCGGCACTTAGCTGGACACACCGCAGTCTTGTGATCGCTATACAGAGGTCGTTCTATTTGTATGTTCAATAACTAATGTTTTATATCTATCTTCAATATTTGGATGAAGAATAAAAATCTATTTGCCACTATAGAGTAATAGGTATCAAGCACGGAGTATGTATTAAGCTTGGACACATAGCAGGGCATAACATAGTTGAGTCATAAAAACTATCGTTTTAATTTATCTATACCGCTGCTAATTTTTAAACATTACTAATTATCTTTTATTACCAAAATATTCTCCGCTTGTTCTGGTAATCCAGGGGAAAATTACTCTCAAGAATAAACAGACTATTCATTCAGATCGGTTTGTCAATTTCGAATCTCCCGACAAATAGTGTTTGACCATACAAAAACAACAAGTTTAAACTAAATCACCGCTAGCTAATTCGGGAAATGCCAGACGTCGGTCTAAGTGCACTCACTCGCCGAATGTGCACCACTTGCGGTCGCGCCGAGCCCGGATTGTTACAGTGACACTTAGTGGATACCAAACTGTTACTCTGGCACTTAACGGTACATATCGAAATGGAACTAGTACCATCTTAATAAAGTAACTCATTCTTTAAAAAATTGTATGAAATATTTTATAATTTTTGAACGGTTTAAACGGCTGTTTACAGTGAAATATTTCTACGAAGGACCTACTAAGAATGTTCGAATACAGCCGTATTATAAAGATGCAGCAAAACAATCTTTGACATTAGGTTAATCCTCATAAAAGTTTCCCAAACATTGCTTAACTTGATGACACATCTATCCTGTTTGAGATGGAGTTTGTATAGAACCTAATCAATGCAATAGTTTTAATTCACCTAGTTACTTCATTTGCAGTCTGAATGAACAATCAAGTATTTTGAAACCCATTACCTCAGTGCCTTATTTAAGCAAAGCTAGCACAATTCTATCTGGGCTATATTGACACAACAGAGTCCCCGGCTAAGTTAACAATCTTACTTTATCTTGTAGCCCTTATTCCCTGTCTCTTAAGGTAGAGTCTTGAGTTACGCCGGTAGTCGTGACTTAAACTACATTGTTAGGGTCTTAAGCCGCTACGTAAATTTCGACTTATAGCTTACTTCCATCACCGTAAGTTACTTGCAAGGGCCTACCATTAACTAGGGTTGGCAGTGCTAATATTTATCCGCCCCCTCAAGGGTGTCACTATAGTTGCTTTATGAAGTAATCTCACAGTAACTACTATCCATAACTCTGTTAGTAACCCTGACAGATGTTAGTTGAAATACACTGCGGTGTTGTGAATAGAAACGTATTACAGTTGTTTCAGCATTGTTTGTGTTGAAGACCGCATCTGTCACACTGTCGAGTGGAATGCTTGTTATTAACGTTCTAGTAATCGTTTTATCAAGTGGATTAAACACATGCCTGGATAGGGCTCTTTGTTATGCGAGCTATTATTTCAATAAATTGGTTATTTATTTTTAATCAATTGGTTCTAAATCGGAAGGGTTTTTGACTGGGGATTACATAGCTGTACGATAACTTAAAGCATTTTATTTATATTTGTCATTTATATTCTGTTTGAATTTCAACAACAATTTACTCATTGTTGTTAAAATACAAGTCTATGAATTAGGATAAGGATATGTGAATGTTATGTAAATACAATTTTTCGTTTTAAGTAGATGATTGCATCAAATTACTACCGGCAACTTAGGCAACTTTAGAGAAATTAAGCAGAACCATTAGTTGAAAAATACTGTAACGTGTATCTTCTTTATTGCATAAGTTATATCGAAATTGATTGAATAAATACCTTTTTTTCTTACGAAAATACCATTCTAGCCATTATTCTGAAGAAACATCCAAAAAAGCTCGTTAAGGGCTTTCAATCGCAACAGGTTAGGAAATATTAAGGCAGCAATGTTAACCTCAGGGAAGCCAAAGAAAAACTTCGCCTAATTCCCAGGAGCCTACGGCTTGAGCGTACTTCGTTTCTCGCCAACAAAAACAGTTCTTCAAAGCTCCCGTCGTCGAAGTGGTCTTAGGCGATTCTTAATAAAAATGTTGACTCTCGCCCGAGACGAGTGGACGGGGCGAGTAAACCGATGGAATGTAAATTCGACTTCGCGGCGCTCCGCTAAGGGCGCTCGTACATGACAATAATAACGAATACTGGGACAACAACACGTACATTCATTATGATTCCTAAATGTTTTGGAAAACCAAATCAGCGAAAATTTCAAAAACTAATATTCACGAGTACTACTTACTTATTTACGAGTATAGTAGAGACCGAACACTTGCCCTTTATTTTCGAAGGCTAAACCATTATTATTTTTTTTAAACCAACGTTAACAGTATTTTTTTTTTTAAACCAACGTTAGGTTTTTATGCAGGAGGGTATTTAGAAACGTCAGGTACGTGATGTCGCTGCCATCATATCTTCAATTCTCGTATTTATTTTAAATGAGGGTTTTTTGAATTCTAACACCAGATAGATGGCGTAACTGTGACGTACGGTCTTGTCACCCTCCACATTAGTAGGTTTTGAGAACAAACTGATATGCTGTCAACAAAGAGTCAATAGTGACAGTGATAAGACCACGAGACTCCCTCGTGCCATCTGGCGGTTTTTGTTTTTGTGAAAACCCTCATTGTAACTTAAGACGTGAAGCTTATCCTGACATCTGTTATAACCAGATGTGCCTATTACAGTCAAAATCGAATTACCACTTCATTGTTAGCCACTTGTTACAAGCGCTGCATCTAACCCGTATGCAATAGCCCTTAGTTGCAAGATAAAGAATCCGCTACGTTTTACGGAAAAGGAAATTGTTGCTGCGGACAATCCTATTCCTGCCTTTTATTTATACTGCTGCGATACTGGAGTTTAAAATTGCAGATGCTGGATTCGAAGATTGTGAATATTGTGCCCGGGCAGGAATCGGTGTAGTAAAAGATTAGATGCGGGTCAATAAGTATGCAAGAGGTAAACTTTGTGCTTTTCTAAAACTTTGTAGTAAGATAAACACCTTATCTCCTTCAGTGTAATACACTTCAAATTTAGGATAGCTTTGAGCAAATATGTAGGCCTGATTAGACGCAGTTAAATATATTTTAATAGTCATGACTTGACTGGAAATAATCATGATAATAACAAATATCCTTTAGTAGGATATTAATCTGCCGACTTTGATGTAAAAAACTAGTAATTTAAACATTTGATAACGCGCCCTGTTAAATGTAAATAAAAAAAATACAGTTTTGTATTTGTAAGAGCCGGGAAATACTTTTATATAATTAATTTACTTATTTTGAAATAATAGGTGATAAATACATTAAAATAAAAACCGATTATCCGGTAAAATATCAATAATCCAGATAAATCGATTGTATATTCATGAAGTCAACGATTTAATGCTTAATCGGGTTTTTGTTATTGTAATTTGGACGGTAAATTATGTTCCTATAACCGCATATTTGAATAATGAAGGTTACCGCACAGTCAGAATTTTTATTATGACAAGACTGATTGGACCTTAAATATATATAAATTTTGAAATTACCTAAGTGATTCATAATTGACTGAGAGCTGAGATTATCGGGTACCCACCTATGGTTTTTAAATTGCCACCTTATTTGGCAGAAAAGTTTTAAAGGAAATTCTTGACGAAAGATTGCTAGCTACAAGTAGCAGTGTAAATAGGTATATGAAAGTAGCAAAATTTCAAAAACATCGAAATGTGAAACCTCAGAAACATCAGAACACAATTGAACAACGTCCGAATTATTCGTTTGATTCGGATACTGACTTTATAATTGGATTGCACCCTATGCCCGGGTGGAAATTAATGAAACAAGTTCCAGCGATAACCGACTCGTGTGCTACCGCTAAATATTTGCACGCTAAACAAATTTCATTTGTCGCGGTAATTGTTCGACTAAATAAAACAAAATAATGTTAACATAACAATCGACCTGTTTGTGTTTTATTGTGCCCACTTAATAGACTATATATAAACGGACGTTAAACGGTCGTCTGTTGATTCCAAATCTAAGTGTGTATGTACGTACATTCATATTATATCTACCAAGGATAATATCGACGATGAAGTGACAATACCTCCTAACTGTAGATATGCTTATTTTACAGGAGAATGAAAAAACGAATACAAATTTTTAAGTTTTGATCATTGGACTTTCATATAACTTTTAATGTAATGTTTACAGGAAAACTTTATTATTTGATAATAGACGAGAAAAAAAAAATAGTCCACGTGAAATTGAATTTTAATGCTATTGCATTAAAAAAGTATATTTCTTAAAAAATATTACTTAGGAGGTATTGTCACTTCATCGTCGATATAACCAATAGAATCTGAGAATATATGACGAATTGATAGCAAATTGCTAATTAGTCGAAGATTATTCGGTTTTGCTTTCAATTGAATATCCGTTCCAAATTTTTATCACTGAGAAATAACTACTGCATTGAATATTTTTCTCGCTTATTAATGTAATTTTCTGTACAGGTAATGTGTTTGATGCGTATACAATTGTATAAAAAAAAATATCTTACAAAATTTTATCCATTTTAAATAAAATTTTAACATCAAAACGTAATATGTGTTAAGTAATCAAAATAATATCAAGGTATCTGAAGAAACAATGTAAGATAATGTGCTACTGCTTGACACTTCATCTCTATCATGAGGTATAACTTTGATACGCTATCGATCCAACGTCACCACAGTGTCATATCAATTATGATATAGTGTTTAATTGATTAATATCCAAGGGAAACTATGGGCGTAGTCTACAGCGCTATAACTCATGTTATGTAGGTATGGTGCAGGATCCCAGTGGTATTTGTAAAGGCATGCTAATCAACGGTACAGATTTCGGCTGCGCTGAATAGTGCCTAATCACGTACGCAAATGCTATGCGCGAGGAATCTAGCCGTGCCATTCAGGAGCATACATCTTGTAGTTGGCGGATAATCGGGTTCCTCCTGGATCGGTGGTATGTATGTATGCTATTTTCATGCAAAAATTGAGTACCTAATTATTAAAAGTATTGAGAATTAACTCGCCGTGTCTTAAAGTCGGTTCTCACTACCTACCCCGCTAGGGCAGTGGTGTGAAGTTAGTTAGTGTCTTAAAATCATATCCCGGCTCAAACTAATACGATTGCAAGGAAAATATTGTCCGATTTTGACGTTAATAGGAGCAGCTTCATTTTGTAGCACCTAGTAGAATATGTGTAGTTAGTATCCGTAGGTATATATTGGCAGTAGTTTTAATTGTTTGTATAGCATAAGTACATATTGACTGGCTCGATGGCGCATTCTGTAGTGATCCTGCCCTATGCGCCAAGAGTTGTGGGGTCGATCCCCACCCAGGACAAATATTCGTGTGATGAATACTTGTATTTGTTCTGTATGTGGGTGTTAATATTCAGTATTTAATTATATATTTGTAATACCACTGTTGTTTCTGATATCTGTAACACAATTGCTTAAGCTATTTACTACGGAGTCAGATCAATGTATGTGATGTAGTCTGAATTTATTTATTTATTAATGTACTTAACCTCAAATCTAAATTTAGCAAGCTCTTTTAGCCATAGATTTAGAATTTTTTGACTTCGCAACTATGCTTTTAGCAGTAGCAAAATAATATTTTCAAATCATTATTTTGTATTTAGTATATCACAAAATAAATATATTTTTATAACGCAATAATTATTAACTTATTCCGTTGACTTTCCCATATTCTTATTAAAAACCGAAACAACACATATCCTTTGATAAAAAACTTATCAAGTGTTCGTGTATAGGTAAACTTCATACTTTCCACTCACTTGCGAAAGTAGTTTAATAGATAGGAAGCCTTTTAAATAATCTCGAAGAGAGAACTTGGATATAGCACTTTAATTAAATTTGATAACTTCAGACATTGTGCCCTCGTTTCGAGTTGGCTGAGCCTAATCTTTTACTGCGGGTAATTCATACAATCCCGTTTCGAAACAGAAATATGATGTCTGTTTTAATTATCTGTATTATGATATTTGTTTTAAAATTGACTGGAGTTACAGAAAATTTTTAGTTTTTTCGTACAAGAAAAAATACTAGTTTTATCTTTTACGATGTGTTATGTAAAGGTTGGACTGGCTCGATGGCGCATTCGGTAGTGAATGCCCCATGCGCCAGGAGTCGTGGGTTCGATCCCCACTCAGGACAAACATTCGTGTGATGAATTCTTGTGTTTTTTCTGTGTCTGGGTGTTAATATCTGATATTAAGTATACCTATATTTGTAATAACACTGTTGATGTCAAGTGTTTAAGCTACTTACCTCGGAGTCAGAGCAATGTATGTAGTCTGATATTTATTTATTTATTTATTTAATCAATAACTCGTGCTCGGCTGCACAAACAGTACCAAACAAGCACGATATACAAAATCAATTATGTCAAGCGCTCCATGCACTGGACAAAACACAGTCGAGTGATTGGTAAACGATATTATCAAGGTAGTGTTGAATAAGGATATGTATCGAACATGTAACCTGTAGAATAATATATATATATCTAGGTATACTTTATATATTTACATTAACATTGACCATAAACGCGGGTGGAACAGCGGGTACAACTAAAAACGCTAAAGTTAGGAGTAACTTTCTGATTTGTCGCTGATAAAATATCAACGACATCTAATGTTCCTATTAGATGAAATTAAACTATCGTTAACCAATAAGCATCTTGCTATAAAACCATCAAATCGATCAATCAGAGCGACAGCCATTTTGGCGAAATTATTTACTAACATACTTAATAACATGAATTATTGATTATATTATGGTAACGTTTATTGACTTTTTACCCGTCTACTATGAGGCAGGACAGAGGCGGATTCAATCAGAGTGAGTGAGTGTCATTACAACAACAGCGTTTGCGCTAGCGGGTGGCGACTGCAAACGTTAGCGACTGTCATAGACTAACGATTGACGAAAGTTGCCGATATTTGCCGATTCAGTGCATTGCTGCGAGGTTATCTGTACCAGTTATTAGCCTTATGTGAAAAATGACGGGTGAACCGATACGATAATTGGTTTACTTAGGCTTCCGAAATGTTTGTGATAATGAAACGCGTACAGTACGGGGCTATAAAAGTAGACCGTGAATCTTCAAGAACCTAGAAAATGTTATACATAGAATCGATACCCGGATTCATTGACTTACGTATCTACCTACCTAACCAAACATGATGTCGACAAGAACAACAACTAATTAATAAGCATATGTTCTCAAACCTTGATAATTTTGTGATAATGATATACATAGTAGTACCGATTCTTGTGTAGGACTTTGTGGAAAGGTCTATTTCTAGCAGTGCATTATTTTTCAACCCAGACCAATATGTTTTTTTTTGTAATCGTTTCGTAATTATTTATCTACCTTGCCTGCATTACTGGATCACAGTCCGGCTCTGGGAGCAAGCCAGGGCAGGGCAATGTTGATGTCGCCAGGAACAATTAGCGATAATTGGCTTCCTCAGGCCTCGGTAATGTTTGCGATAATGGAGTGGGCGGGCCGAGTGCGCACCGCGAGCGCTCAGCAGTATCAATTTAGAAGAGCGCTTGTAAAATATTATGATGTTTACTAAATTAGCTGAATAGATTTTAGAATTCCTGTAAATAAATAATCCTTATTTCCTTATTAATATTATACTTAAACTCAAATGCCTACATTATTCTTAAACCCCAATATTACTCACTGGAAACTTCTGAAACAAGTTCACTAGAATAGTTTGTTTTACCTTTGTTTTGTAGTCCATCCGTCATTGCACCTATGAGGATATTTTTAGCTAACTAAACTTCAAGCCAATTCCCTAGCGGGGTATTTTATAGCGGTACTACAAAATGAACAATAAATGATAATAAATAATACTAATTTACTGAAAGCTGAATAAATTAAATACAAAATGAGAATGTACCAAAAATTAAATGTCCCCTCATTAGTCTACTTGAATTACCAATTTTGCCGACATAATCACAGTTAATTTGCGTTCAAGTTACTCTGAATTAAATTAGGATAGTTCAAACGTTTGTGGGTCCAGAAATTAAATTACATTGCAAAATTTGTTGTTCTATTTGGTGTTGTTCAAGTAAATTTTGCTTAAAAAACAACTTACTTAAGTAGGTACTTGAATAAAGAGTACGTAAATTAACGTTAAAATAATTGAGGCTTCACCTCAACTATATTCTTAATAACACTATAAATGCGAAAGTGAGTATGTTTGTATGTATTTCCCGCTTTCACCTAAAACAACTAAACCAATTTTGATAAATTTTAGCAAAGCATCAGACTTCCAAGACGAAGAGAAATACGGTACAAAGGGTTATCTTGTTTAATTCTGCGCGGATAAAGTCACGGGTAACAGCTAGTCAAAATATATAGAACAAATTTTAACGTAAGTTCGGATCGATGATTGGGTGTGTGAATGGAAAGGACCAACCTTTATTTATTTGTTTTTTAAGAAAACATACCTAATTTAAATTCATAAACATACATAGTTCACTTAAGTTATACATAATACAATAAAGATTCCACAGATATTTAGCACATGAAACAAGTGAATTTTTGAGTTAAGTTAGGTGTTATTTATATAAAAACTGTGTTTTTTCTTTAATACTAGTCTTAAACTGTTATTATGTCAAACTATTAAGTCCGCTGCTTAGACAAGGCTATTTTAACGACCAACTACACGTACGAGTAACTATTACCGCATGTGGAATCGCTTGTGTAGAATTTATTTACGACGACTGTGTCCCGAGTTTTATTATTTACTACCTATGCACGCAGTTTCACCCGCGTTTATGGTTAATGTTATATAGCCTACAGCCTTCCTCAGTAAATGGGCTATCTAACACTGAAAGAATTTTCAGTCTAGTTCAAATCGGACCAGTAGTTCTTGAGATTAGCGCGTTCAAGCATACAAACAAACAAACAAACTCTTCAGCTTTATAATATTAATGTATATTCTGGGATTACATTAATATATGTGATACTAGCTGTGCCAGCGGTGTCACCCGCGTTTATGGTTAATATTATAAAGACTATTTCCGTCATACATGATTTCTATGTAACTTTAACCATTAAGGCTGCACACGCGACGGAAGCTTAAAAAATGGAGTAACTTCTTCCGTTTTCCCAACGTTTCCCTTCACTACTCTGCTCCTATTGATTGTAGCGTGATGATAAGTATACTGTAACCTGCCCTGGAGTATGAAGAATAATTGTACCAAGTTTCGTTAAAATCCGTCGAGTAGTTTTTGTTTCTATAAGGAACATACAGACAGACAGACAGACAGACAGACAGCCAGACAGACAGACAGCCAGACAGACAGACAGACAGACAGACAGACAGACAGACAAAAAATTTACTGATTGCATTTTTGGCATCAGTATCGACCACTAATCACCCCCTGATAGTTATTTTGAAAATATATTTCATGTACAGAATTGACCTCTCTACAGATTTATTATAAGTATAGATAAACATACACACGCATAACTACATGCCCGCAATCCCCAAAGAGGTAGGCACAGTCCAAGGCGAAGCACATTTTACATTAAGTCACATTTAGCCAAAAACAAAAGAGTTGGCTTTATTCCTTTGGGAAATACACAATAACCAATCAAGATTCTACAATTGAATCAAGAGCTTATTTGAAAAATTAGTTCTTGATATCAATTATGCGTTATTTTCAAATTACGAAACCATTGAAAAATCTGGCTTTAAGCTTGTTATGTACTAAATAAGCTTAGTAGCATATCAGACTAAGAGCCGGCATCACCGTTTGCAGATAAGTCCCTGATAGCCTATTATGAACTACTTACTAAAACTAAAACTTACTCAGAACCGTGAAACTGGCCCTTATCATATAGATAACATCGTGTTGGTCTTGGAATAAAAAAAAAAATTATACACAGAACAAACAAATTTACTACTCAATGCGTCATCAAAAACATTTTTTTTTTTACACTTTTTGTCAATTATTTTTTTAGAATAGCAATCCCTATTAAAAAGCTGGCCCTATGTTATGCTGTAGCAAAACATATGTTACATGTTGGCGCAAAGCAAATTGCACTTGTTTGCCCACTGGGGCCCGGCTATTGACACATTCAATAAATTTGTATAAAAACGTGCGTATGCATGATCACGAATACGGGGAAGTTTTCAAAACCGTTTTTTAAAAATTGTGTAAATTTGGGCATTGAAAGTTTGTGGAAATTTCAACAGAACTTTAATTTAAATACGAGTGTGAGAGTTTACATAAGCAGATTTAATATACACGTTTATGGGTCAGTTAAAGCAACATAATCCTAATCCTTATAATAAACTAGCTGACCCCGCGAACTTCGTTCCGCCTAACAGTCAATCGGGTTAAATAAATTGAGATGTAAGCTATCCTATCTTTCAAGTTGGATCAAACTGCACACGGTGTGCAAATTTGATTAAAATCGGTTAAGTAGTTTCGAAGTCCATCGCGGACAAACAACGTGACGCGTAATTTATATATTAAGATAAAGAAAAAAATGAATTCTTTAGATAATACACCAATTATATTATTAATATGCAAAGGAAAAAGAGGATGCCGATGAGTAAGAAAGAGGTCGTATACTTTTGCTTTCTCCCAAACATAACCTCTATAGCATTAGCGCTTCGCGATTGGTCACAGTGTTTCCCTTAAAGGTTTCCCCAATTTATTTTGTGGTGCTTAGGTATAATTTTCATAACCATATGGTAATATAGACAAACTGTACTATACTCATCATCTCTTAATTAACATTTTCCAAACGGGCATAACAGTGCCTAAGCTAATTATTTTGCATTACATACATGTACATGTATTTGTGTGACTACATATCCGCTGATGTATCTTTTATCCTGTAAAATATCTATAAGGTGTACGTAGGTGGGCTAAAAATGTATGAGAAAAGGATTATTACTTATTATCACAGCTTATTATGGCAGAGATTTTGCCTTTAAGCGTGTAGTCACGCGACCAACACCGGCATGGCATATTGAAGATACGGCTAGAGGTTGGTATGGGATGTGGGCCACACGTTATTAAGGGCGAAATTACGTTTAATCTACGACGGGATCCAACTAATAGCATCTTGGTTCCCTTAGCCTATTCCACGCTCCTGATAGGTGAAAGTACTATACTCTCTTATACACAGTTACAGGTATGTTAGGGTTCTATTTCACAGTGCAATCTTTTGAATTTGAATTGATTAATTCAAAAACTAAGTCTAAGTAAACAGAAAAAAAGAAAGAAAGATTTTTTTATTTAAAACATATTCAAATTCAAATTCAAATTCAAAATCTCTTTATTTATATAGGCTTCAAAAAAGCACTTATAAATAGTCAATTTAAACAGAAAAAAGGATTACCACCGGTTCGGAAGGTAGAATCTATCGAGAAGAAACCGGCAAGAAACCGGCAAGAAATCTATATATCTATATAGATAGATAGTAATGGTCTGTCAATCACATATTTCACGCATTTTATTAGTCTTTCCCATATTTTTTTGAGTGTATCATTTAATAATCGATCTTAGTCTTTTAAGACTTAATTGTAAGCAAGTAGCAAATAGTTAGGACAAATTGTATTGTTAGAAAATCCTATTGAAAAAGTACCTATTAAACGTATTCAAAATACGAAGCTGCAAAGAAAATGTTCGATAAAATAGCGCTAAATACTCCCCAGATACTATTCCTAGTACACAAATATTCGTCCCTCAACGAAAATTAAATCCGAAACGTGACGATCTTGAAGTAAATATTTCAGAGCGGAACTCAGAGATAGCAGTTCACCTGTGTATCCAAGAAGTACGTCTGCCGTGATAAAGTTGTGCACACTTTCGAACTTAATCCAACTGCACACGGTTTAAAGTTGCAGAATTCTCCGCACGTAGCGGCACACCTTTCTAAGTTGTTAACGCACATGAATTTTCAAATACTCGTCTTACGAAAAGGGTGTACTTACATATGGGTAGACGGATATTGCTCTCAAGAGACTTATTAACGTTCATTATTAAGTCTCAAGAGATTGCTATTTATCAGACTAAAATCTGACTATGCGATATGTCATGAATGCAAAATGTTATTGTGTCTATATTTATTAAAAGAGCTGTGGTAGTTCAATGGTAAGGACACATGCCTCATAACCGAGGGGTGTGGGTAAAACCCGAGCAAGTACCTCTGGATATGTCAAATCTACTCATATAGGTATACGTAATAATACCACTAGCTCAGCGGTGAGGGAAAACATCGCGATGAAACCTGCAAGTTAAAACAACTTTTGATTTGTAATCATGATCCAAAAATTGTCTGGTTCCCCTATCTTAAGGTTACGAAGGTCAGACTCGTTAAATCCTGCAATAAAAACTGCAATAAAAGCCCCGTGGACATTTAAATTAGTCATCAGCCTTTTGACTAAAAATAAGCTTGTTTGCTAAGTGGATCCGTTGAACTAACGGACTGATAATAGCTTTCCAATCAAATAGCTACAAACGACGTAGTAGTAAAACGTTTAACGACTTGCATAGTCGAAACTGTAGCCGAAATATTTAAATTTAGTTTTAGTTCCATTATCTGGCAACCAGCATAGAACCTAAACTCAGTGAGACTATCACACGAGTGACAAAAAATAAAACAAAATAACAACTATAAGTGTTTCTCAAATCATAATAGCTTATTTATATTTAATCAGATGGCTCATGATGTTCAGCCACCAGTAATATCTTGAAACCACTTTATCAGTAAATCACCAAGCCGAAGCGAGGCGATTGCGTGCGCGCCGGCCATTACGGCTATCGGCATATTTACATACCTGCCCACCGAATGCGGCCGAATCTTATCAGCCCTCGGGACTTAATGGTGGTTTAACTAACAATTAAGCCGTAATTTCAAAATTTCCATGCCATTAAAATGCATGAAATTTCTTAGCCTTGTCGGCTCCACTGGTCAAATTTGTGGTGTGAAAAATTGCATTCTCTTAAGTTTTTTTAACAAATTTTAATTTAAGTCAGCGTAATGTTTTAATGCATTTAACACTTTAATTACCTACACTCAAGTATGTAAAATATATTAAAATGGTATTTTCGATAACTATGGAACTACCATTACATTCTTTCTATGATAAAAATATTAGTAGTTTCGAAAAAGCACTAAATTTAATATAAGCAATAAAGTTGAAAGAGAACCATATTAAAATTTATTGTACCTAATGCAATTTTACTTTTTAATAATACCACTGTTGAAAATAATTATAACAAGGCGAGTTAATTAACAACGAAATATGCTTGTACCATAAAAATGTTCTTTAAGTAACAACAATTTATACTTAACTGTGGCTTGCGCGGCAAATCTTGGCTCTACAGCGACCTCACCTGAGGCGTTTTTAAAAAACTTCAAAGAAGTGAGACGGAGTGATTCTGCAAATCTAATTACAGTCAGTGAAGCCTTCCACAAAGAAGCGCCTTCAACGAATGCTAGGGGGGATTTACTTACTTCCGGTTCAATTTTTTACCAGTAATTTTATAGAATCCCTGAAATGGGAGTTAGATCTTGATTTGCCTTCTTACAATATGGTATTGTCCTTGGAGAAATCAGCCTTATTGGTTTTGGTGAAAATTATTTTATAAGGCAAGTTACAATTGCAAAGATTATGCTTATCAAAATAGAATATATGATTTACTTATAGGGCCATATAGGCACTCATAATAGCTATGAGTTTCCAGTTAGCAATTAAATACGTAACAGGTATTTTTTTTTTATAATTAATTTCTTAATTTATTCAGTATAAATAAATAATAACAATACTGGTTTTCTTTTAAACCTTTCATAATTATAAAATAAAAATATTGCCCCAAAATCAGCTTTGAAATGTTCACTATCAGTGTTTGCTTCATTTACGTGACTTCACTTTTCGCATGAATATTTAACGCAAATTATAAAAAGAATCTAAAATTCTGTTTACATGAGACAGAATTTGTATTTTAATTGGTAGGGTTGAACTCGACGAGTCTTGGGACGAAAGTGCGCCTCCACTAACAAGACTTTACCTGAGGCAATTTTGGAAAAACTTCAAAGAGTAGGCGAGTGATTCAGAAAATCTAATTACAGCCCCAAAATTCTTAGAAGATTTGAGGAATGCTACAGGGATTTGCGAGGACTATAATAGTAATGGTTCCGGGCGATTTGACCTTCGAATTAATTTAAGTAAGGATGGCGTTTTAAACTAAGGGAATCATTTGAATTAATTGAAATAACCCCAGAACCTTATTCACTCCAACTCGTTTATAGGGATATTGTACATTAATCCTAATGAACGATCTAATTCGAACATGAAATTACGGAAGGATTGTGTGTACTTACCTATATTAAGGGTTGAATTGGAATAATCCCAGTTCAGAACGTGTTTTCGTTGATGTTTCTTAAATGATGTCATTGTGCATGAAAATGCTTCTTCACAAACAAATATCCACTTCGGTAGTATTAACAATATAGGTATTTCGGTAACAAATAAGCATGAACTAAGTAAAATTTGCCATAATTTGTACACTTTATTGATATCCCCCGGGATTCAAAATGTTGCCAAGTTGTTTGTCAAGCCGAAATTGTTGACATCGCTTCAGAAGCCTTCGAGTCCCATAAGTGAGTCATTAAAAGTTAAATATCATCTAACTTCTTGCTTCGCAGGTAGACTCGGCCATCTGAACTGGCTTCAGCTTTAATCTAAGCCACTTCGCAAGAGTTTAATTGCCTCACAGAAATGAAAGAAGCAGCCCTTGATTGTGCTTTTGATTCCTACAGGGAGCGGGAATTATAAGAGCTTTAAATGTTAGGTGCCACTTTAAATGGTGTTAATTGATTCTAATTTGTCAAAGGAAGGTAAATTGGCAAATGAATTAGAAGAGATTACTCAGAAGACGGGAAAATTATTTTAACTAGCTATACCTGTAACTTCGATAGCGCAAAACGGTAGTTAATTTAATAACTTAACCGGGTAATACTTGACAAGTTATATTGAAACAGGTATCGAGTGAGGCGGTGATCAGACACAAATTATTGCAATTTCATTTATATAAAAAACAAAATTGAAACAGACTTTTATGCGATTAGTAAAAAACATGATTAGTTACGAGTGTAACTAATAATATGTTAAAAGCAAGAAAATAAACAGGCACTTAATTTTTAATGACACAAAATTATATTAGTGGCCTTCACTGATATAATTTTGTTTGATGCAGACCTCATTGCTATAGAAATAAATCCATGGCATCCAATCCCATAGCCGGCGCAGCGCACCCACGCAAATGACATGAAGCGGTAATGGCCTGTCACAAATATTTCCACACAAAACTCATTCGCGTAATATTCCGGCTCCATTCCTAATTCGCCGCAACAACCTACCTAATGTTTGTAATATCGAGTCAGGTTAGGTTGTTAAAACAAGTTGTCTATCAAATTGAATAGTTGTGTATTGACAGCGTTGAAATTGAATTGAAATTTCATTAGTAAATATCCATAATACCTATTTTTATAAAATAATACTAGAGATTGGAGATACGATATACGAAATATGAAAGGCAGAGTCAGTGGTGGTCATTATATATTTACATACATACATAACATCACGCCCATAATCCCAGAATATGTCAACAGTGTTCCTTGTCTAGCATGTCGTAAAAGGTGTCCAATGGTGTATCGGGTGCTGGTTATGTGATTGTGTAGGCGATATGCTAGCCACTTGTTACAGCTTATTCATAATTTTCCATCTAGTAAGATGGACCAGTTTCTATGTTAGCCAAAAATGGTTAAAGGGGCTTTTGATTCTGCCTACCCTCTTTGGGGATTGCGGTCGTGATGGTATGTATGTATGTTATTACTCCTATCTCAGTGTTACACAACAATAACTCAATGAAATTGTTCATAACGTTTTTGGAAAATAAATATATATACCTATTACTTTTTTTATTTAAAATTACCATAAATATATATCATAAATGTCTCCTTTTTCTTCGTTTTCAATGGATATGGTGGTAATGGATATGAGAAGAAAAAAATATACAAATGCAATAAATATTTATTTAAGAATAAGTATCTATCGCTCCTTTTCCGCTTCAAAAGATTTCTGATTTTAAATAGTATAGGTACATATTATAATAACATACAAAATAAAAATATCAAAATCGGAGCTGTTCTGAGGACTTTCTAGGGTTGCCTGTTTTACGGCTTTATTGACTCAACTAATAGGCGTTATTAGTAGATCAGTAAAAAATTCATTGCAACAGGAGAAATTAAATTGATGTTTAATAAATGAAATTAATGAATGAATTACTCGAACCATTTCAACTTTCCAGTACTTAAGTTGCATGACCTCAGAAATATGTATATTAATATCAAAGTCTTGCGTACGAATAATGCAGACATCTATGATTTTTTTATTATTTTTGGGCTTTCTTTTGTCAGTCTTTTCATTTGTTTCGAACAAAGCCACATCGTATTTTAAATAAAAATTGTCTTGGAGAAAAACAAACCTAAAAAACCTCTGACATAGTGCAACGCCTAAAGAGACAGCGTAAGAACCCAAGTAGAAAAACATCAGCTTCTGTTGCTTCACTAACATATTTCCTTGGGTGACATAATGCTCAAAATATTGAGTCGGTAAATACATCGTGTAGATGCTCCTGACAGCGTTTACGGCGCTGACTGTAACCCACTGACGGGGCTGTCTCGATAATAAACCGCTTAGCGAGATATATCAATCGATGGAAGAGACACCACTGCGATATGCTGAGCAGAGACCACATATTATGTAGTACCTAAAAGGTCTCCGCATTTCACTCCCTTTTTATGTTACTCTGTAATTTTAAATATTTATCACGTTTTTATGTGTGTTACATACTAAACATTTTTCTGTTTTTCTTTCTTTTATTATGACCTCTTTGTCCTCACAAATAAAATAACAATTCAATCTTGAAGTTATTTTGACTGACTGACTTTGATGACTGATGTCAAATGATTATAACCAACCATGTCTATGTGGCATTTGCAGTAACTGAACTACTGTATTTATAAAACCACTAATACACATTTCAAAGCGATAAGTATTCTATTATCAACAAACACCTAATAATATATAACTTCCAGTATCAATAAAATATTTAAAGGCTGCCAATCCATCAAAACCTATCCGAATCCTGACCACATGAAACCAGCATAATTTGAGCGATTGAACAATTACACTAGTTCACTACACAATTGTATTCATTATTCATTCGAAACTACCAACACAAATCTCATTAAGATTCAAATGGCTGTATGATAAAGTTCAATGAAGTTGTAATCCGTTCAGATTAGTTGGCAGTTCCTTAACATTAATACACGTTATAACATTAATTCAAAGTTCAAGGGCGCCCTTAATGTTGAAACGAAATCACAATCCCAAGGCTAGAACACGAACATACGCGAAGTAACCTTTCCTTAGGGACCACGAATCCACATGTTGAATAGAACGTGTTTCCATTCCACCCTTAAAATTATGAATCGTCATATATCACTCTCAATATGACAAGGTTCACCCCGTCCTCTGCTTGTGAGTGGTTAAAAATATTTGTTTCTGACATTTTTGATGTATCATTCCGAAATATGGCGTTGACTATCGGGTTTTCAGCGAGTCGCGGAATTTAGAGTATTTGTATTCGAATTTTTCGTTTTGGTCCAATACGAAATATTCAACATTGCTGGAGCTTATCACTTTTTATTGAACAAAACCGTGTTATTACCTGATGTGTGGAAGCTGTTGCTGTTAATTGAGCTTTAAGACAATGCAGTACAGCGTGACACGCAATTACACCAAATTGTGGCGGGTTCAAAATTGGACTCTGCGTTCAGTTCGATTTACTCTGTGTCAATATAGTTTGCATTTTAGTTTTGAAATATTGATAGATTTGTTTGCCCCCTGTAGATTGCTTTAGACCCTTGATTATATACCTATTTCACTTAAATTACTCTCCAGTAAGAGCTATTTTATTATTTGAATCTAGGAATTTATAAAATGTAGAAAGATTTTATAAATTCCTCGATAAAAAAGTTGTGATTTTTTCTGGCTTGAATATTATTAAGTCTTGCTAATGTATCATTTAAGTAAACACTAGCCAAATTAATTAAAAAGAAACAGTAGATCCTAGTCTCACTTTGCCAAGAGGCTCGATTCAGTAAGGAAACGAGACAATTAACCCGATCTCCAGTAAAGAAAGCTCAAGGACGTTTTGCATCTATGAAGCGTTACTAATTGATGTGCCTTCCAGCTATTTTATGTTTGGACCAGTGAAGATTTAGCAGAAATCTGGAGGAAAGGGCTCGGAACGCGGGTGTTGGGAATGGCCAGTCCTAGGGATAAATTGGGCGTAATTTTATCACCCGTCCCTTCCCCGACGAAGTTTCAGTACGAAAGTAAGAACCAAAACTCGATAATGCCGGAAAACTTCACTGTTAAATAATTAGTGTGTCCATCACCGCCTGAGGAAGTAGGCTCATAGGCCGAGAGAATTAGCGTAATTCGTTCCACCACTCTCAGTGGCTGGCAGTGTTTCATAGCAACTTTGAGTGGGCATGTTACGTGACTTAGGTACCCTAATCTTGATGTACTTATTCTTAGGCCTTTTGTTTACTCTTTGACGTCAAATAGAACGCTAACTTATTTAGTCCGTAATTATTTTATATAATGTACTTAGATATTTCTATGAAAAGCAAAAGTAAATTTTTGCTCATAAAATTTTTTTTTTCTTAGAATAATAAGTTAAATCACCAGGTTACTGGTATCACATAAACTAAAAAAACCTTGCATAAAATACTCTTACAATACCAAAAGTCAACAAATATCAAAAAAGGAATTTATATTTACAGTTGGACTCTTTTTATAACATTAAGTATTATGATCTAAGATTTCACCTGTGTAGGTTCCAAATTGGAATCTTTTAATTGTAAGACGGGAAATTAAAAAGAAATTTAAAAATATTTTATTCTAGTTAAAATTTTATTAGTTATTTAGCTTCATCAATAAAACACAAAATCTTTCGCAATTAAAATATTAGTCTCTTACTATCTTACTAGTATCTATCAGTAACAGACTTTAAACCTTATTTTACAAAAGCGTGATAATCACAAGAGCACGTGATCTCTTTAAAACGATATTTCTATAGAAGGGTTTCTCAAAGCCCTTTAAAATATTCTGCGGGGCAATTTATCAAACTGTCACCGCTTCGCCCCGGCCAAACATCTGCAGCTCCTCACACGCGCGAACTTGAACACTTACCCGTTATTAGAACTGAAGTGAGTGTACAGGGTGCGCTGTAGACCGCCCTGCACTTGGTTATGTTATATGGTAGCTCGTAGCTAACTATGGCTTGTTTATACATGCATGTATACATAGTGTCTCGCCTACAATCATCGAAGGGGTAGGTAGAGTCATAAAGGAAGCTCCATAAGTGATTTAAGAACTAAGGATTCAACGAAAAATAAAATTAATTTGTATTGACAATTATTTATCTTAAAAGCGTGAAGCCACACAGAAATGTATGATGTGGCGTAAAGTTTAATGAATGATGACAATGTTTGTAGATAGATGGCGAAACATTTGAGTAAAAAGTTTTCCAAATATCACTCCAGGAGCTAAGAGAAGGACCTCGGAATCTTTTTTTATTAAAAAAAATAATAGTTAGTTCTATTAAAAATAATAAAAATTAATATGAATAGCGATATGTGATGAGGACTAACGTTAATGGTCACCATAGCCGACCTTTTAATTCTTTTAAAACACTTTTCCATAAAATCGTTCATTGACGTTACCAGTCCCAAAACCGATATACTTTAAAGCATGACCTGCTAAAATCAAATTTAACTTCGCCCGGTAAATCTAGCAATTAACAAGTGAAAGTTCGACGTTGACACAAAACACCCTGTACTCGGAACACACCCAGACAACGGAACAACATTGCCAACGTGTGCACGTTCCGATTGGAACTTTTCGCGCACGTATTGTACCGACAAAGTTCGAGGGCTAACAAAATTTATTCGTGCGTCACGACCATTCCTGACTTTCCGGTTTAGCAGGTACAGACAGCGCTCGGCTCCAATACAAATTGATCCCAGTTTTACCTTCAATACGTTACTAGACTTAAACATGCTGAAATATCGTTGAATGGATAAACGATGCTATAAGGTACAAGTCATTATCTTCCTAGCGTTAGGTCCCGTGTTTAGACGGGGTCTGCAAAGACCATGATCGAGGATTTAGCGAGTCTGGTAATTACATTGAAGCGACTGCCGGTCTGACCATCGTAAGATAGGGGAACCAGACAATTATTGGATCATGATTATAAATCCAAAGTTGTTTGAATTTGCAGGTTTCATCACGATGTTTTCCTTCACCGTCGAGCTAGTGGTATCAATACATATATAGATTTGAAAAATCCAGAGTTACGTGCCCGGGTTTAAACCCGCACTCCGAGGGGCGTGTCCTACCATTGAGCTACCACCGCAATATGTATATTAGGTACAAGTATACAAGAAAAAAATCCCAAAATTAGTTGATATTCTGGTTTCTAGCTTCTGTATTCTTGTTGATATAGCTGGTTCTAAGTTATCTTATCCCAAGCTTTATCAGGATCCTGTGAAGTCTGACCCGTTTTATCATTTAATTATTTGTTAATCTATACTTATATTTAATAATCTATTCTGTAGAGAGGTCAATTCTGTACATAAAATATATTTTCAAAATAACTATCAGGGAGTGATTAGTGATCGATACTGATGCCAAAAATACAATCAGTAAAATTTTTGTTTGTCTGTCTGTCTGTCTGTCTGTCTGTCTGTATGTTCCTTATAGAAACAAAAACTACTCGACGGATTTTAACGAAACTTGGTACAATTATTCTTCATACTCCTGGGCAGGTTATAGTATACTTTTCATCACGCTACAATCAATAGGAGCAGAGTAGTGAAGGGAAATGTTGGGAAAACGGGAGAAGTTACTCCAATTTTTAAGCTTCCGTCGCGTGTGCAGCCTTAATGGTCAAAGTTACATAGAAATCATGTATGACGGAAATAGTCTTTATAATATTAACCATAAACGCGGGTGACACCACTGGCACAGCTTGTATCAAATAAAGATCAAACGCTGAAGGCGTGGAAGTCCGAACGAAAAACGCCATTAAGTCCCCTATCCACCCGGCTACAGATTAACTTTATTAAATAATTTTACAATCATAATCCTTACTTGAAGCGCCTACTCTCCTCAAATTAAGCAGATTAGGTACCTGCCAACGCAGAAAGTCACTAATGGTCGCCACGAGTGAATTAATTATGCCGGCCTTCGAACTTCGAGCGTACCTATATCAAGTATTTTGACTGTGGGATATAGGTATCACGCGTAATTTATTATATTTTTGTATTATCACAAAGTCACTTTAACAATTTTTTGGTATTAAAGACTTTATCTTGTACAACGTTTTCAAACATGATACACGTCTATACTAATATTATGTATATTAAAGATTTGATTATTTCGAGGCTCCGAAACTACTGGACCGATTTGAAAAGTTATTTTAACAATAAAAAACTTCTTTTTTAGGGGGTAACATAAGCTTTATTCCCGTATTTCCACGGGAACGCGAACTACGCGGGTAAAACCGCGGCTCCCTCACCGTCAAGCTAGTGGTATAAATATGTACATAGATTTTTTAAAATCTAGAGGTACATGCCCGGGTTTGAACCCGCACTCCTCGGTTAAGAGGCGCGTGTCCTTACCATTGAGCTACCACTGCTCTAAACAAAAGAAGACATGCATACATTAAATATAATACTCTTTGTTTTATTAATACACTGTCTCCCCTCTTGACATCACTTTCGAGTATGATCGTCAATCTCCGGTCAGGAGATGGACGATAGTGAGGGTTTATGCTTTATCGGATGCTTCAGATTATATAATGTGGGCTAAGTTATATTAGTCCCATATTGGTCTGGGACTTAAAAATAATTTTCCCAACTGTGTTTCTTGCCCAGTAAATCGTAAAAGGCAACTAATGGTGTGTCAGGTTTTGGGTATGTGATTGTGTAGGCGACGAGCCAGCCACTTGTCAATACTTTTTCACAATTTTCCATCAAATCCAGCCCATTGTCCCATGTTGGTCTGGGACTTAAAAAGACCGTGCCAGCTGTGGTTCTGCCAAACATGTCGTAAAAAAGCAACTAAGTGTTTCGGGTTTTGGATATGTGATTGTGTAGGCGACAAGCTAGCCACTTATCACTACTTTTTCACAATTTTGCAGCTAACCCAGCCCACTTTTATTTTTGGTTGAATATAGTTGAAGGAGCCTGCTGCCCTTTTGCTTACCCCTTCGGGGATTATGAGCGTAATGTTATGTATGTATGTATGTACTACTTAGTTATGTTTCTTAAATTATTTATGCCACTTAAAGATTGGGTTAGATGGAAAATTTAGAAAAAAATGTGAGAAATAGCTAGCTCATGACCTACATAATTATAATACCCAATACACTTCTTACCTATCTAAGCTCTAGCGTAGTAGTTATTTTTAACCCCAGGGCTAAAAAGAACATTGGAAAAAACAGGTATATTTTTTTTATAGTTGAATAAGTAAAATATGGACTCACCAAACAAAATCCCAGTCACATGGGCCAGCAGTAGTAGGGGCGACTCCGCGACACTGCGCCACCGCATCTCGCCGGCTGCACTTCACAGGTAGCAGTCGAATATTATCACTATTATACTGAAGTAGCACATCTTTCCGCGGTCGTTAACTATCTGGAAAGAGAAAAAGCCTCGTTAATTAACTAATTATGTCTTTCATTTGGGGGTTTAATGGTTGTAAACTTTATTTGACCTTGGACTGAAATATAAACGTTTGAAACAGTTGATTAATACGTAGAGACCATTCATAAATTTCGTGACTCTAGTTTCACGTTAAGCGAACCCATTGGCCTCCCAATAAAGTGTGGCAGTGAGAGATCAGCGGTGCCTCTCACAATGCTAATTTTTAGAATCTCTGCCACTGTAGCGGGTCTCCAAATGATATCTGACAAGTACTGCGGTATAAACAATAGAAGTTAAATTTCAAAGAATTGTGACCCGCATCATGAAGTACCAGAGAGGGAGGAAGGGTCAAGAAGGCTATGATTATCGTGTGACCTAAAATTATGACCCCAAGTTTGGGTTTATATTACATTAGTTTTTTAGCTGTGGTATTTTACGGCTTTAGTTACTATTATTTTATTAAACTAGCAATGTTGACGTTCATACGTACATATCATCACGCTAGTATCCCCGAAGGCGTAGTCAGAGTTAAAAGGGCAGCTTAACCACATTCAGCCAAAAATAAAATTGGGTTGGGTTAGATGAAAAAGAAGTGACAAGTGGCTAGCTGGTTGCCTACACAATCACATACCCAAAACCCGATATACCATTAGTCGCCTTTTACGACATGCTAGGCAAGAAACACAGTTGGCACATTATTTTTCGTCAATATTATCAAGTCCGAGACCAACATGACCCTTTCTGTTTTGATCTTATTCTTTCTATACAAAAAACTTGCGCAAATGATTATATAATATAACTGTTGTACCTCAAAGGAAACATATAAACTACCCCTCTATGTTCAAAAATTTTGCGCTTACTTATGTACATAAGTATCGATTGGCGACTCTTATGTAAAGGTTCAAGTCGCAAATTAATTGGGGCGAAGAGACACGGGTATCCCGAATTGTACAGAGGCGAACTTGGGTATCCTCTTTGCTGATTAAAGAGCTGGGCGAGCTTAGGGGTTACCGGACACATCAATTTGTATTACACGTGTGCTTACGACAACTTTGTACGTTTACGACAGATTGTTACCACTGTCTCTTGTTTGTATGTGACGTTAATCTGTTATACAATGTCTTGAAATGTGGTGTATATTAAGTAAGGTTTAAGTTATACAAGGAAAATATAGAAGAAAGCTACATAAATTAATTAATTTTAATCAATTGGTTTATTGTTGCCACAAAACGCAAAGGCTATATTTTGATACATTATGCTGCAATGTTGCAGAGCCTATAGGTATGCATTATTGTCTCTGAATGGCCTCTGAAAATTATGAATTAATTATCTATTATTATAATTATAAATAGTAATTAAATTCTATTAAGTTCCAGTATTAGATAACTTAGAGTAAAGTCTTTAATTGAATTATTATAAAGGCTTACAACATTTGTATCTATTTGCAGCAATCTCCCTTACTGCGGCTCTGTCTAAATAATTTTAATGTAATTACTTTGAATATACACAGCTGGATAAAGTATATAGAATCGGACAAGCAATTAGGACGATTTGCATCTATATAAAACGAATACTGTAAACGCAAAGAATGCCCTGTTACCGGGGCATTTGAAATGTTTGATACATTTTGCATCTTTACAACAATATAAGGTGTGCTTAGAAATATTGAAATTTACCTATATGCATATTAGTTGGAAGTAGATGATCTAAGCCACTCTTTCAGAGAGACAAATAATAAAAAAAAACATCTAATTGCATTATTATTAGAATATCGATTTATAAAAAAAAAAATAACTATTTGAATGTTCATAGACTGCAGTGATTAGTCATGATACCTACGCTTGTTTCAAACTAAATGGCATAAACAAAAATAAAAAAAAAACTTGTAAAAAGGCAGAAAGATAACCAAAAAATGTATTAAATAAATCTCTCTGCTAAACTGCAAGTAAATAAAACAAGAATGTAGTAGTTTAATGAGTTATTCTAAAACTTCATCCTCGGTTTATTTAAAGTTGAAGCCACTGCGCGGAGCGGTGAAGGAAGCCAACGCATAGTAAACTCGCAGAATTTGCGACACGCTCGCACATACCAAATTAACAACGTTCATTCGCGACAAACCAGCGCGCGAGGTGCCTTTAATGTTTAATTTTAGACCAATTTGGTTATTTAGAACTTGCATTAAATTAAAAAGCACCTACGTTTTAGTCTTGGGCTATCATGGTGGATGTAGGTAGTATTCTAGTTTTTTGCACTGAAGCCATTGCCATGTGAGTTTTGTACCAATTACGCGGGGAATCCATATAAATTGGATCATGGTAACTATATATTACTTTTATGAACAAATTGAATATAGTTTGTCTTTGAAATGGGAGTAGTACCTATATCTTAAATTTCCTTTATAAAAATAAGAATATTACCATGTAACGGACAAATTCTATCGCTTAATTAATGAACGATCAAAATGTTCGATCTGTTTAGAATGCATGCCAGGACTTAGGTCATTGTCCTGAAAATATTCTAAGTATTGGCATACTTAATATTTGCTTAGACTTCGCTACAGCATAACAATAAATGTACCCGAAAAACTTGTTTAATGAAATTCATTGCTGAGCTAACAACAAAATGACAAAGGGCGTCGGTGGAAAATATTTATGAGATTTTTTTAAGTTTCCAAGTTCCACATTGCTTCTCTGCGACTTATAAAACTTTTAAAAGGTTTTATAGATGTGTATTCAGAGCTAGGTCTTACGAAACAAAAGTGGTCTGGCTGAACTTTGCAGTATCAATTATTATTAAAAAAGTTGAGCAAACTATAGACTTGCTACTTATTTTCTAATATCGAAAGTTTTTACACAAGGATCATGATAAGAATAAGATCAGAATAATAAAGAGATAGCTATGTTATTATATTGTATTGTATATACTAGGTTATAAAATACCCGTATTATACTCGATTGCAAATGCTTATTTTATATTTTAAGTATAACGTAGAATAGAATAGAAAATTCATATTAAATGATAAGTGTATTTCCCCTGTAGCCATACACGGCGTACACGCGCGTCCCGGGAGAGCGCGTGTGACGCGAATATTGCATCGTCTCAGCCACATGTTGGCGTTGGAAATTAACCGTCAGATTTGAGTAAAGTTCAATTCGAGTACAGTGTACGATCTATAACATTATTATTTTTTAAGTACGCTTAAATATAGAAACCAAAAAGAAATATTTTACAAGTAACACTTTAACGGTTTCTTCTTAAACTATATTTTTAACTTTTTGAGGAGATTATGTACAAAATACTATATTTACCTCTTTCTAATTTGATTTTCTTACTAGCGGTTTTATCAGAAAAAAAATACTCTTGCGTTTACTAAAAGCGAAATAATATTATTATTTTTATTAGAAATAATACTGACGAGACTGTAAGTACTCATGTACTACATAATGCATATCGCGTTTAGTACCGCCAGTATTATTTCTATTGATAATGCAACGCGAAAATTTAAATGCTAAATTAGACCATCATCATCCTAGCGTTATGTCCCATGCTTAGACTGGGTCCGCTTAGACCATGATCCAGGATTTAGCGAGTCTGGTAATTACATTGAAGCGACTGCCGATCTGACCTTCGTAATCCTAAGATAGGGGAACCAGACAATTTTTGGATCATGGTTACAAATTCAAAGTAGTTTGAATTTGCAGGTTTCATCACGATGTTATCCCTCATTGTCAAGCTAGTAGTATAAATACGTACATAAGTAGATTTAAAAAAATCTAGAGGTACGTGCTCGGGTTTGAACCCGCACTCCTCGGTTAAGAGGCGCGTGTCCTTACCATTGAGCTACCAACGCTCAATTAAAATTCAAATTAGACCGCTGTGTACTATATTTATTTGGTGCATGGTTAAAAGTATGAGTAATATTAAGTAGAGAAATAAGCTGTACCTAAAACATCGAAAGCCGCGTAGTCGCTAAATGGTAAGTGTATCTCCCCTGGAGCCATACGAGGCGTATACGGACAGTGCGCGGTCGGGTGACGCGAATATTGTCTCCGCCAGATGCCAGCGCTGGAATAATAGATTACTTAATTGGCTAGTGTCGACGGGAATAAACTGTTGGAATGGAATCGCAGAATTGAAGCGAACTTTGAAATTGTTTCGTTATTGGAACATGTTGAAGATAGAACGTGTTAATTAGTTTGCTGCGGATTTGTGAATATTCATTCGCCTTATATATTTAATCCAAACCAATTGACAGATTATTGTCAGACTACAGGTTTTAGTTTGCAAAAAATAGTGATTCAGTAGGCTAAGTGAAACGATTAATAGAAATACATAAACGAAAGGGAGTTAGTTAAAAATATGTTTATAAGTGCACATGTTTTTTATTTTATTTAGTTTACACCAGCAAAACTATTGTACACAAGGGCGATTTAAAAACAGTTTGCTATTTATTTAGCGTACGCCAGCCGCACATCGTTTTCTCCCTTTATAAGAAAAGTTAACAAAGTGTTTTCAGTTCACCGTCGCTAGCTATAAAGAACATAAAATAGACATAAACCCAAACGGAGCTACCTCTAAGTTGTATTCTATAGACAGACAATATTGACACTGTAGACCTTTCTGGAGCAGTGGCAGGATGTTTGCCTGCCGCGGGAAATGTCACAAGATCGATACTGGGTCGGGTCAATTGAGAAAAATTGCTTTTCTTCGCGTTAGATCCTTCTTGAGAAGTGTGGAGACAAAAGATATAGACAGTGCTTCTTGCGTGATTTTGAGGAAGTGATATTTTTGTTTACAAGAATATAGCTCTAATATGTATGTGTATGTGTGTATGTGTACATTTAGTCAGTACTAGCTGTGCCAGCGGTGTCACCCGCGTTTATGGTTAATATTATAAAGACTATTTCCGTCATACATGATTTCTATGTAACTTTAACCATTAAGGCTGCACACGCGACGGAAGCTTAAAAAATGGAGTGACTTCTCCCGTTTTCCCAACATTTCCCTTCACTACTCTGCTCCTATTGATTGTAGCGTGATGAAAAGTATACTATAACCTGCCCAGGAGTATGAAGAGTAATTGTACCAAGTTACGTTAAAATCCGTCGAGTAGTTTTTGTTTCTATAAGGAACATACAGACAGATAGACAGACAGACAAAAATTTTACTGATTGCATTTTTGGCATCAGTATCGATCACTAATCACCCCCTGATAGTTATTTTGAAAATATATTTCATGTACAGAATTGACCTCTCTACAGATTTATTATAAGTATAGATGTTGTAACCTCTTCTTCAAATAGATATATCTAATTCCAGTTGCTAGAATAAAATAAAAACAAAGCGGTTTAAAAATATTTGGCAAAAATTTAAGCACGTTCCTTTTTTATTTCCCGACCACGTAGACATCATTGAGACAGACTTACCCAAGGGTCACGCTATACCTACCACCAACAGTCTAGACGAGTGACTAGCATAATGCCTAAAATGCCACGCAACTCGGAATATTGGCGAAGCTACACTAGTGAACGATTCTGTACCTCTACCGATTAAATAAAAATCTCGATGAACACAGATTCGGTTTAGTCGGCGGCTGTAGGATTTTTCATGTACCAAAAACCTTTGAACGTATTCCAACAACCACTCGGATTTCTGTGTGGAAACGATCATCTGATCCGAGTGATAGTTTCCTATTGGCGAAGATCGTATTGTCTATACGTTGACTTTAATTGTGAGTATATTTGATTTGGTAAAAGATATTTTTAAAACTAGACTATTGGGTTCTTGCACATGAATAATTGTGTATCGTCACAACATACATTTTACCTTAACACTGCTGAGTTCGATGTATAAATAAATAAATATCTGACTACATCACATACAATTATCTGACACCGAGCTAAGTATAAATTAAATAAATAAATTAAAAACACAAGTATTCATCACACGAATGTTTTCCCTGGGTGGGGATCGAACCCACAACTTTCGGCGCATGAGGCAGGGTCACTAATGAATGCGCCATCGAGCTAGTCGTACTAGTATAAATACATCTGTTAATTTGTCATCGATTACATTTAATTTACTCATAAGGTTCTGGATTTCAAACTACAGTTCTATAATTAAATGACATTTATGGGTTAATAAAAATAATAACTATGTTTCGATCCTAGAAAACTTTCTTCATTAATTGATATCATTTATCATTTTAGAGTCGGTGCTAGCGAAACTAAAAAAAAGTAGACACTTAATAACAAAATACCTTACTAATAACAATTTGAATTAAATTAGTTAAAATATGAGTATCTATTAACTTACTATTGATTGAACCTATTTTACCACCCTTCACCAAGAAACAACATATTGCAAAATTCCGAATTGATGACGACCGTATATAATTACGCGGGCTGGCACCGACTCCAAAACTAACTGATTATTGTAAATATTTAAATACTTGTTAAAGATTAATACTTTTATCGAAGCAGTCGGAAGAATTTTTTTATACTTTTTAGTGTTTAGACATTTAAATAGCTATTAAGGCAGGTTCTTACTTGTGTTTTTTTCATAAACATTTTTTGCGGGGTTTTTTTGAAGTCGGTTTTTATTTTTGTTAAAAATTTATTATAGTACCATTCTATTCTAGGTACCCACTTTGACAGCCCCCTTGGTGCAATCATTTAGTTTTCTCATTAAATGTAATCGATGAGGGTTCAATACCCGTACTCGAATTAATAATTAAGTAAAAGGGATTTTCTTAAGAGTTTTTGGGTATTCAGTGAGTTTACTTTGGAATCAAATCAATATTAAATAATGTTGTCTGATGCTAGTTTATTTCCCCAAAATCAACAAATAAAGACAAGATTGTCTTTCTTTGTCATACAATTTATTTGCTGGAGTAATTTTTCGATAAACCTACTTAAATTAAGTACAAGTCCCTAGTCTGAGATTTAAAAAGAACACACTAGTGTGTTCTTTGTCTAGAATATTGTAAGAGGAGACTAATCGTGTGTCGAGAGCATTGGGTTTATAATGTAACGAACTAGTGACTACATTTTTCACAATCTTGTATGTAATCCAGGTCTATTTTTGGCTACAAGTTATTAGGCTTCGTGTTTCTTGAACTCTGCCTGTCCCTTCGGGTATTGCGGGCGTTATAAGCGCTATGCATGTTTTGTATGTAGCAAACCAGCTCTGCGAATTTCCATTTAGTAACGTAATTTAGCCGGCACACCGATTGTTTACCATTAAAACTAGCATATTTAACTAGAAACCGCAACCCGATAGCAAGTATCCCACGGGCTTCATTATTTTGTTTACGGCTGCATAATGAAAAATAAATTACAAACCGTTTTCACTGCGTCGCAATTATGTTAACGGTCGCAAGTGTCATGCGGTTGACCATTGATTTTTATACATGTACTTAAATCTTTACTGATGATATAAACGCGAAAGTGCGTTTGTTTGTCTACCTTTCAGATTATTCTGGTTTTAGGATCATTTTCATTTCACTTTTAGTAATAATATTCCTTAGTGTTTTAATTCTGAAGTCTAGGAAGATATACGCAGTTGCAAATTATATTAAATACATACATAAATATATGCAATTCCGCTTTCAAGTACCTAACCTTAATGTACCTACCCAATAATAATAATAAGGACGAAACGGAAACCTGTGTTTTTTTTCTCAATTCATAATTAAATAATTAAACATTTCCACTTATTCAAATGATCGTAAAACGTAGACAAAAGAAGGTTGGAACACGGCAGATAAATATCTTTTCACGCTATACGCCCAAAATAAGTCGATGATTGCGTGCCCAAAATTACCTCCCGACATCCGAACTCTCATTTTTTCTAAACAACACCCATTTTATTTGCTATCCGAACATCCATCTTGACACAGACCGATTACTACTCTATTAACAGCTTTTGTTTTACACAATTTAGTGCTCGTTGAAACAGCATTGGATAAAAACATTACATTGTAGTGAAAACGTTTTATTATTTGTACTTATGTATGCCAGGATAATATGGAGACTACACCGTTAAATATCTCTAAACATATTTTTCATTTCTATTTGAAATTCTATAGCAAAATTGTAAATAATTGTAAAATTGTTACTTGTAAGAAATAAAGTTTTTTTTTATTTCTTTTTATTGTTTGTTTTTCTCCCTCAAACATACAAGTCATGCCATCAGATCATTTAATAAAACTAGTGTTCGTCCAGTGGTCGACCAGAAATTTGACCATAATTCATTTCTCATTTCATATAATGCATTATTTATTAAAATATTGGCATTCTGCACTCCTTCTCCATATAAACTATTACTGTGCCAAATCGCATACTCCTTCGTCCGCGTAATTTTCGTAAAAAGGGGTACAAAGTTTTTGCTTCACATATTAATATATAGTTATTAAACCTCCATACGTTATAACTACAAATGGGCAGAAACTGTTACTAGTATGTCTGTGATTCGCATTTTTTTATATCATTAGCTTAGCCTATTAATACTGTGGCTTAGCTGACCTGAAATGTATATTATCATGTTTTTCCAGTTTTCTCTTCTTTCAAACTTCATAATTTTTCTTTCGATACGAATTTTCAGCAAAGTACTTGTAAAAAATGTGAATGAAATCGATTTAATTTTTTTTAAAGTTATGGCGTGCGCAAATAAAATAGGGATATTTTTTTATATAAATGTATATATAGATAGAAACATCAGACAGCAGTATTATTATGTATAAATAAATAATAATAATACATATTATATAGTTTATTGTACAGCAACAGATATAAGAAAAAAAACTTAAAAACGACATAGAATACAAATAGTTGGTTGTAATTCAATGTCATACAAATAAGTAGAACGTTTCCACTCCCATACTAAGTGAGATAAGTGTATTATAGGAGTGAATGTCCCTCCATATATGTAAGTGACATTATATGTATGTACCATTGACGAATTATCAAAGGCAAGTATAAGTTATTTAAGTGATGGTGCGCTGTAATCACGAGTTTATTCGGTTTCTGCCGCGGTTCGGCAAGTTACTTGTTTTGATGGAGATAAAGTCATAATCAACTTACTACAAGTTAATTAAGCAACTTTCCCGCTATGTATTTTGGCGTAGATTGTGCTCGCTTGCTTCTGTTTACTCTATGGAAGTAGTGACGTGCCAATGGCGTCTGACTAAAGACGTCATACTTGAGTATTCTGCTAGTAAATATAAATTGTATTTATAACTAGCTGTGCCAGCGGTGTCACCCGCGTTTATGGTTAATATTATAAAGACTATTTCCGTCATACATGATTTCTATGTAACTTTAACCATTAAGGCTGCACACGCGACGGAAGCTTAAAAAATGGAGTAACTTCTCCCGTTTTCCCAACATTTCCCTTCACTACTCTGCTCCTATTGATTGTAGCGTGATGAAAAGTATACTATAACCTGCCCAGGAGTATGAAGAGTAATTGTACCAAGTTACGTTAAAATCCGTCGAGTAGTTTTTGTTTCTTTAAGGAACATACAGACAGACAGACAGACAGACAGACAGACAAAAATTTTACTGATTGCATTTTTGGCATCAGTATCGATCACTAATCACCCCCTGATAGTTATTTTGAAAATATATTTCATGTACAGAATTGACCTCTCTACAGATTTATTATAAGTATAGATATGCATAAGTTACTGTATATGCCAACTGTGGTTCTTGCCTAGCATGTCGTAAAAGGCGACTAATGGTACCTCGGGTTTTGGGTGTGTGATTGTGTAGGCGACAGGTTAGCCGCTTGTCACTGCTTTTTCACAATTTTCCATCTTACCCAGCCCGGCTTTATTTTTGACTGAATGTGGTTAAAGGGGCATGCCGTTGGTTTGACTCTGCCTACCCGTTCGGGGATTATGGGCGTGATGTTATGTATATGTATGAGTTACTGTAATTTAAGTAATATTAAGTTCTCGGTCTCTTGGTTTCAATCATTTTATTGATAGGTTTGATTTATGAAATAGATACATTTGCTTCTAAAGTAGACTTATGATGAAGTCGTAGGCATTGTCATGTGGATGGATCCATATAATGTTATAAAAAAGTGGCAAAAAGAACTACCTAAATCTAAACAAAATACCTAATATAATAACGTGTAATTGTTTGTTGATTTGTGTGTAACGTGTTAACGTGTTAACTTTATTACTTTAAAGGTAGGCAAACGTATTATTGTACCCCGTAATAAATGTTTCTCATAAAAAGAAGTCTTTTTTTCACATTACATTCTATAGAAAAAATCTAAAAAAGTTTACGATACCTCTAACTAAATGTTAACAATACATCTAAATAAGCAAAAGTGATACATGTGTATACGTAATTGTATTTAAAATAAAAAAAGGAAATTTTGTTCACCAACTCAAAATACCACCATTACCATTCTCGAAAATAATAAATAAGGCAAGTACCGATCAAGCCACCAAAATGGCTAACTCCAATGTCTATTTTAACAATCCAACTTTGTAGACGCCTGACGTAGTCGTCTCGACATTCGACAACGTGCGATAAAGTTTCTTCACTGTCAATTTGTAGTTTTCAATAGCGAACGAATACTCTCACGAACACTATAAACTGTAAATAAAACCTATTAAATAGTTTTAAATAGGTTTTTTTAAAAACGCACATCAATTAAAAGGTATACTCCAAAATCACTCGCAATACCTTTGAGCACTCGAACATGAACGCGATATTATGAGCTATGAACAATTATCTTTTTAATTTTCAGTGAAATTATTTAAACTAGTCGTAATTATGATTTTTAAATTCTTATTATGTACCTATATTATCATAATTTTAGTATACCTGTGGTAATAGGTAAGCTTTTTATATTGTTGATTTTAAACTTTCACGTTGCATTATCACTGTACGATATATCATCTAATATATGGTACAGTTGAGTCATAACACACACGACTATATTACTGCTCTACCTATCAAACTTATGTACATGTCCGATATTAAAACTACTCTGGTAGCATATTAATCCTGGTGTACCTAAGTACACGTGCTTTAAAATACGAAGGCCGTTTGTTCAAAATAAAAAACGAACATATTTATTAATAGGATTTATCCCACTGGCTTTACTAAGAAAAAATACCGTTAGGAAACGTACCCATTAAAATAACTATGCATTGTATATGTAACCATTATCCAATCAAAAGCAAATATGATCCAAGTGGACCCTGATGAGAAACGGGACGGGATATAGGTACTAACACTATTCGGACACCACACACTTTAGCTTAATAAATTGCTAAAGATCAATAAAGCGAGATTTTTTGGGGGAATGCCCCCAAAAAATCTGCCAGTGCGAAATTTAAATTAACATTTACACACAGTTCAATCTTTGTTACAGTGGAGAGGGAGTGTCACTCGAATACGGCGACCCATCAATCTTGATACAGGCGGGTCGTGAATGAAACGTCTTTATAAGTAACCCTTTGAATCACTACGCGACTCACATCGGGGCGGGAAGTAGGTCGTCATTGTCTCTACTTGTTGCTTCGGAACATCGGAACATTGGAACAAATAAGTAGCGGAACGTGGAACGTTATCTGAGTCGTAACGTCGCGGAACCGATGCGTTGCGCAGTGGAACTCGACTTCTTGGAACAGTAGCTATGAGTTTCTTTCAAAGTTTGTTTGAACGTACGAGTGTTAGGAAATACTTAATACGGGATCTGTTTGTTTTGAAACTTGTCTTATTAGTAAATTTGATTTAAACAACCTTCATAGACAAATATACGTAGGTACATAAATAAACATAGAGCTATTTCTATCAATTTTCTTAATTAGTCAATCTGTGTATTGGATTTTAAAACCACTGACAATTTTATCAATGAAGCTGGGCACAAAATATAAGTTAATTAAATTGAAGCAACCATTTGAAATAATTACATACAGGTTTCTATTAGATCAATGTATCAGTCTGTCTGGGTATTGGTTTAAAACCAATGACAATTTTCTTAATGAAATTGTGCCCAAAATAAAAAACTTAAACCTTATATGGTAATAATCTTTACGTATCGATACAGTTTTAAAATTAAGTTCTCCTGAGTGAAAATCTAAAACTTGCATGCACATTTTGTATCAAAGCTAGTACTTAGCTAAGTACAAGTAGTTCGCGAGTGAACTTTGCAAGTAAACGAAATGAAATTCAGCGCGAATGTCTTGCAGTGGAAGTACGTATATGTTATCATATTCCGTACTTGTTGCTCCGGAGTGAGCCGCGTCGTAATGTCAAAGAGCCGAATCGACGTCTTATACACCCGTGTGAAGTTGCCAAAACTCGGCGTATGTTTATTTCCAGTTAGTTTGCCTTCGAAATGAAAACTTATACTGGGTGAATAAGGCCATATGGACCGTTGATGAATGGCTATTCAAAAAGACGACTATTTAAAGTACATAGTAAAGTAAGCTTATGACGTTTGTCTACATGGATCTTACACTCAGTATGTCAATTGTATAACACAAATGAATTTAATTTAATATTTGGTATTGTATAATGTCCCATATTGCTTTAGGACTGCAAAAGAATGTATGCTTGATTTGTCGCAAAAGGCGACTAACGGTGTGTTATAAAATTTATGATTTTGTAGGCGACAAGCCAGCTAGTTGTTAATATTTTTTCATAACCCAGTTTTAATTTACAATTAACCCAGATCAATTTTATTTAAAAGTTGTGAAAGGTGCATGTTTCTCCTGGATTCTGCCTATTCCTTCGAAGATTGGATTCATATCCCATCATATACATTTGTGATGATGACGCAAATGCCTATAAGCTCCAGTGACTGCATAATCAGTTAGGTTACCAATTGTCTAACTTTAGTGCTATAAATAAGAGGAAAAAGAAGGAGAATCAGCTTCTACCTTTTGCCGTACGCCCGTTAAAAACTTAAAAATATGACTTGAATATCACTTCAGTCGTTTAGTGACTAAGTGACAAGCCTTTTTATATTTCCACTCTACGTAGTTTTCTTTGTCTTTTCGTTCACGTATTTTGCATACAGAAATGGCAGTAGCCGGCATGAAATATTTAAATATTTATGAATTCAACTAAGTTCCATAATTCTCAAGTTTGTCGTGAATAAACTTAGCTCTTTAAGACTTTGTTTACAACATATATTCAACAAGTTTCCATCCGCACCACAATATACAAACAACAACAGTAAAGAGTTAGACACACACAGTATAATTTTTGATAGATAGAAATTTAGGATGTTCCTCGTTTACCAGTCCCTATTTTTGGTCAATAATAATTTGCACGGTTTATTTTTGCTAATGTGGCGTAGTACTAACAGGTTTTCGAATAAAATAAAACAATAGTAGCAAAAATATATCATATCATAGTGGTTCATTTGTAGGTCTAAGCATAAAAATATTTAATAAACTGCCTCAAAATGTTATTGAATTACCCACGCATAAATTTAAGTCTTATACTAAATCATGTGTAATAAGAAAAGGTTACTACAAAATAGATGATTATTTAAATGATAAAAATGTTTGGACAAGATGATCTGCTCGCATGCACAGTGAAATTTTTAGTCAAGTTATTTTAATGTACCACATATTAGAGATATGTAAAACATGTTTTAAAAAAAAAGGCTATCTGTTGAGTTTCTTGCGGCACCTCTTCTCATCAGGCCATTCACGTCGAGGTGCTGGTAGGGTAAAAAAGTGTGACGTGCAAAAGAATTTGTTACAAATCTACTTGCAGAAATAAATAATTTTATTTCATTTATCACGCAGCTTAAAGCGGGTTGTCCTCTCGAGAAGTTGCTTGACACTATAGAAGCCCATCATAGAATTTAAGTATAACACAGTACATAAAAATACAAAATAACAAGAATTGTACATCAAACTCAGAAATTACACTATTTTCAGAGAGATTTCCTTTTTTTAGAAAACACTTCATCAATGAGCACCTTTGATTCATCTGGTAGATTGTTAAAAGTAACTCAACGTCAGTTTTGAGATGTCATATTTATAATGCTCGTATCTATAAAATATTTCAATAGAAATAGGTATCTATGTTATAATAAAAAAGGTATCCAAATCTCCAAGACTTTGAATAAAGACATGGATGAAAATACTTAACTCTAATAATATATTTATTTGACTTTGCATGTGTCATAAAATGGTGATGATTCTGACATATTTACATAATTTATATTCAGTCTCATCAAAAACCTTTCAACTGAGCAGTTTAACGGTGTCTTGATAAATATGTATTATTTGATTATTTAATCAAAGATTATTTATGCATCCTCATAACTTAGAGAAGCTCTCAGACATTATACAACAGGATTAAGTTAATATATACCTTTTGACTTTTTGATTTGATGCTTCCCATTTACAATATAAAATTTATTTGACTGACCTAGACCTGTTTTTGAGAAATTATGTTGTTATTTTTTATGTTATACCGTGTTTATTATCCATTTATTAATTATGTGTACCAATTTGTTTTGTTTGTAAATGTCGACATTAAATAATTCCCCTGCCACCGCATTTAATAAAATATGAATGAACCTGTGAAAAAGTAAAACACGTAAATGCACACGTGTATACTTATGCTTAAATTGGGTCGTTCAATGTTTCGTTCCACAACACGTTCGTCCCAATGGGACGAATCACTGAATTCAAAAAATATATTATAATTCGTTCGGCGGATCGTCCTATTGTTGATTTGTTCGTATTTCTAAGCAAAATTTTTTTAAAGTAATATCAGAAAAAAAATGTTTAGTAAATAAAATTGTATTACTAGCCCCCGCTACGTATTAGCTCGCATGTAAACGATGCTCTTAGAGTTCCCTCAATTTATATTTCTTATAAATAAGTATTTTCGTGAATTACCATCTTAAATCTGTTCTAGATTCCTGTGCCGTCGTAAATCATAATCCTTTTTTCTAACTTCGCCGTAATTAAGTAGAAAACAACTTGCACGTTGAAAATAAGAATAGAAAAACTTAAAATAGCTAACAAAGAGTCGACGCTATTCACATATTATGTGAATAAAAAGGTTTGAACTAAAAACACTTTATGTTCTAAAGATTCTAACAATATCACCTAAATTTGCGTCAAGGGTCCCTCCAGACGAGATTAAGATATACCTACGCACTTATAAAGTTTTTATTGGATATGTTCGTAAGTGAGTGCTCATATGAACACATAATACAGTATATCAGTTAGGCCATAAAGATATCGGTTTACTACTGAAAATGAGCCGCTATAAAACTTTCATTCGACAAAAGCAGACCGTATTACGGGCTGATAGAAAAACAAAAGATATCAAGTATAAAATATATTTTCAGGATCAACTGAATATTTTTTTTATCTGTACTTATAAGTATATAAAGCTGAAGAGTTTGTTTGTTTGGTTGACTACACTAATCTCAGGAACTTGGGTCCGAATATGAAAAATATTTTTGTGTTGAATATTCCATATATCGATGAAGGGTTATTCATGCTACCACACATTAATCATAAACGCGCGTGAAATTGCGGGCACAGCTAGTTTAGTTATAAAATATCAACAGTCTATTTCATACTTCAAAGTGTGCTACGAAATGTCAAAAGAAAATTTCTATCCATTTATAGGTATACTAGCTGTGCCAGCGGTGTCACCCGCGTTTATGGTTAATATTATAAAGACTATTTCCGTCATACATGATTTCTATGTAACTTTAAATATTAAGGCTGCACACGCGACGGAAGCTTAAAAAATGGAGTAACTTCTCCCGTTTTCCCAACATTTCCCTTCACTACTCTGCTCCTATTGATTGTAGCGTGATGAAAAGTATACTATAACCTGCCCAGGAGTATGAAGAGTAATTGTACCAAGTTACGTTAAAATCCGTCGAGTAGTTTTTGTTTCTATAAGGAACATACAGACAGACAGACAGGCGGACAGACAGACAGACAGACAGACAAAAATTTTACTGATTGCATTTTTGGCATCAGTATCGATCACTAATCACCCCCTGATCGTTATTTTGAAAATATATTTCATGTACAGAATTGACCTTTCTACAGATTTATTATAAGTATAGATAACTTTCATGTTAATGTTTAATTTTGAAGTGCTTACAATTTTAAAAAAATATATACTTTAATAAACTTCAGTAACTTCGTTCAAGTTATAACCAAAGTTGAACGATCCCATCGATATGTATTCGAAGCCCGTGCGATAATACAAGTGAATGTACTGCAAAAATAGTAGATGCACCGTTCGCTACACAATAGACAGGGAGTGCAACGCGATAAAGTGTCAAAGCAAAGTACATACGCGGACGTGACTGGCGCACGCCCGCACACACAACATGCGCTATGAAGAGCACAATATAAGCTTACTGTTTTACTAGCGAAATGAAAAGGTATTTGAACATTTTGAGCGGATGAAATGTGAATAACGACTGTTAGGATTACTCATTATCCACCTTTATATTCGAGAAAACGTTTCATGTGAATATTTAGAATTAGTTTGGGACTGAATTTTCTAATTTACTTGATTTTAGTTGGATTTTGCTGGCGTAATTTTTTTTCCTTTCGCCCAGGAACATTTTTTTTCTGGGCAAAAGGTATATACATACCTCTTAAACTACACTCAGTCAAAAAATAAATGGACTAGGTTAGATGGAAAACTGTGAAAACGAAGTGACAAGTGGCTAGCTCGTCGCCTACACAATCACACACCCAAAACCAGAAACACCATTGGTCGCTTTTTACGACATGCTAGGCAAGGAACACAGTTGGCACATTATTTTTAAGTCCCAGACCAACATCGGACAAAATTAATTATGAAAGGTACCTACCCTACATATTTTTCCGTAACCTTATTTGTAAGCTGGTCATTTATGACAAAAGAAAATATCTATCCATTTATAGGTATATAACGGTATGGTCATTTATGACCAGCTTCCTCGGTATACTAAACTTACATGTTAACTAGCAATCAGAGCTAGAAAAAGGGCCCTTTAATCAGTTATCCTTTTTTATAACCTCAACTAAGTGTGCAAAAATGTTTTAATCAAATGACTAGCTTGATCAAACTTCAATCAATTGGAGAAACAAAAAAACACACTTCTGTACTCCTATGTAGTATTGATAAAGGAAAGTCGATGGAAAACAAGTCCACACACCGTGTGTATAAAGTAAACAATTGCTCGCGAAAAGTCTAGGTGTGCCAGTTTGACCTGGATGTTTTTGTTTAGTGTCTCATTACAAATGTCAGATCGATCGGTTTCCATGTTGTTTTTCCCATAGATATATTGCGTAGTCAAAAAATTCTAAATCTATGGTTTTTCCCCATAAAAACTGACATAAGCAGAGTACAAAATATAAACACGTTATTCTGAATTATGTTATACGCGTTTTTGGCATTTTTTTTACATTCAAGTAAAAATTTGACGTTGGAAAGCATAACCTTTTTTTTAAATTACTTACAATAAAATACGTAAATCTTGAAAGTAGGGGAGGCAAAGGCGACTCCCTATCTCTATGGAGAGCGACCTCTGGTGACAAATGTAGGTCATCTAAGAGGGTTCCGAGGACATGACGTGAGGAACATGGAGGATAGAGGGGACATTTTTTATACGAAATGGGAGATATGATTTTGAAATTTTCTTTTTTTTTTGCAGAAGTACCTTATGATGCGCACTTCACTTCAAAGACATTGGAGAGAGAATAAGGTATATTCAAAACTTTGCCCCTATTTATTGAAGGTTGAATCAAATGTGCTTAGAATATAATAGTATATGCGTAAAGAGAAGTTATTAGATTAAGTTAGAATTATGTAAAATTTACGTACATAATTTTGAGTTTTAACGAAGAACTTATGATTTCGTTATAAGCTTTAGATTAAAAAATAAAGTATATTAAACATTGAAGTAAATTCCTTATAATACATCCAATTTGAATTATTTATTAACAAGGCAAAATACTTTATTACAAGTAGCTTGTCTATAAAAATTCCACAAATGATTCACAAGGAAATACAAGATATCTTCAAAGATTAAGTTTTCCTTTAATATTTTTTGCAAGTTTTACAAAAGACATCATTTATGAAATTGTGTCTGTATTTATCCCGAGGGTATCTATATTAAATGTAAGACACAGAATTAAGTCAAATACTATTAGCCATTATTAAGTCTGTACAAACACAACTACCGTATTTGTAAGTCTAGACTATAGAGATCGCTATATTTGTCTCTCCGATTGTTTTGTTGATTCGTTTGTTGGTGATACAAACGCCCGAAAAGTAAGTGTTACTTAGTAACGAATCACATTAATTTACATTCCACCAAAATGACAAATGTAAAACTTTTACTGAATTATTTTATGATACAAATGCACTTACCCTTAACTGGCTAGTTTAAGTTCCCAACGTATTTCATGACGTTAAAATATACGAAAACTGTCAATAAATTATTCAAGAGGGAAATAGTGTGAATGGTTTCGTCTAAAATATACACTACAATATCACCCTCTGGTGTTTCCCTTGATATCCATTATGCTAGCTACAAAATGTTCACACGTCCACAATCACATGTGTACTCAGATCCAGCACAAACGACTGTTAAAAGAATCACGTCTTTCTTTTATGTCCATATTCGCGCCCCGAATTATGGTTCATAGCGACCTGAAACTCCTAAAGTCACTTTCGCAATCAGCTAAAGTGCCCAATACGTATACATTCAGTCGCCTTTATTATTACTTCTCAAACTACTTCACAATGTGAGTAAGACCTTCTTCACTCCAACGACGAGTATACACTCGAGTGTTTCTATTTAATGTAGGTACCTAATGTCAAGTTGTGGGAGAGCAACGAGCGAGAACTCATTATTTGTTTCTTGGGTGGGTGTTACAGTAAAGAAATGGTTGATGCTCTGAAACTATTTACAACATAAAAGGTTACATTTAAATAGATAATTGTTTAATAATTCTCATAGTATATATATCTGGAATCTGGATTAATAAAACTTTGATAGATCCCAACTACAAAAAAGAAAGCAAACACTTTGGGGTGCAGCTAGTACTTAATAAATGTAAAAAGTGGACAAATTCGGATGTTGCACTGTAGTGTGTCGCACCTATATAATTTTATTAATTTACTTATTTCATAAAGTTGTGAAAAGCGCTGGTAAATGTCTTAAACAAAAAATATTTCGAGCCATTTTAACCAACCATTGTAACAGGAACTTCAACAAAACGAGCGGTGCTTTTTCGGAAAAGTCATGATGTAAAGAGAAACCAAAACCCTTTTCAACCGACTTCAAAAAAGGAGGAGGTTCTCAATTCGACCGTATATATTTTTAACAAGAAGGGATTTATATGCCATGAATAAAAAAATACCTAAATTTAAATAAATTTCATCAAGCATTTTCTTTGGTTTGATCAAAGATCATTGGCGTAAGTCGATTAAATTTTTTGAAAACCTGTTCATCCTGAGAATTATAAAGTATAAATATCATTTGATTGGCAGAGTTTTATACTATAAAACATATTTTCAAAAAGGGAATCAGAAACTAAAATATTTTCAAAAACGTACAAATTACAAACAACAAAACTACAATAAAGAGGCAAACTAAACTTATCTGTGTAAATATATGCAAAACCGTAATTATTGCTTTTTAGTGCGAATTTATTTTTTTATATTGTTTTAAGTGAAATAATTATTGTGATTGTTATAGTATTGTGATTTGAGAAAACAATTTATATTTGAATGAAATGGAAAGATTTCATACAAGATGAAGACAATTCGGTTCTCTCTGCCTACCCCGCTAGGGAAGTGGCGTGAAGTTTAGTTAGTTAGTTAGTTATGAAGACAATCGTAAAGGGAAATAAATTAAATGTCAGAAATGGATCGTTGTCACGTCAAGTGTCAAAGCTTAAGTCAGACTGACATCAATTAATGGAAGAGCCATGGATTAGTACAAAAGAAGGACTCCGCGCTGTCATACAACAGCGTGAAGCCTCGTTTATGCATGTGTGAGTGAGATTCTTAAGGATAACAGATATCGAAAATCTGACATTGAGCCCTTATGTTAATGTGTAAAGTTAGTTGCGTGTAAAGTTAGAGCACCTGCTGCGGAGTTTTAACGTCTAGTTAGTGGTGGGGAGTCCTTCTTGTTAGAGGTACTTATCCGGTACATCATACAGCTTCCACAAATAGTCGAAAAGATAGTGTAGTATTCATAGGCAGTTTTGAATAAGAAAAAGTAATGAATTACATGTTTCGATTTAATTTTTTCAGAATTACTTTTTAAATCGACTGGCCCGTTTTTCGAGTGGTTAGAGACCCTGGCCACGAAACTAAGGGTCGCGGGTTCGAATCCCGCTAGGGGCAAATGTTTCGTGTGCTGAACATGGACATGTATTTAAGTATGGATATCCGTTCACCTAGTATTCATAGCACAAGCTTAAGCTTAGTTTGGAACTAGGGAATTGTTGTGTCAGTCTGGAAAATTTATTATTATTATTATTATAAATGGAAAAGTTTTACATTCAACGTATAAACATCGCATTTTGATATTTTTTAGAAAAAGTAATAATCACTTGTTATAACCTAACCTCGTCATTAAATTGTTTACATATATCTTTAATTCCAGCTTTACTAGTGTAAGATCAATTAGGTTTTTTTTTAGTATTGCGTTGTTACTCAATTATCAGTTATTTTCATTAATAGACGAGGTCCAATTTGTTATTAAGTGTCTACTTTTTTTTTAGTTTTGCTG
>OX596208.1:12652931-12695543 GCA_951394215.1 Glyphodes perspectalis | reverse complement strand
CCTATCCCCTTTGAGGACTCGCGTATTTGCTCGGAAGTGTTAATTTTTGTGAACTGGCTATCTGAAAAGACTCAGGCTCTCGCTGACTTTTACTTTCGTGATGGATTATCATAGATGGGTTGTGCGAACTGCTGGAAGTGATTTGTGTTCGAATATGTACTTTGCGTTCATTCGGATTATGACAATATAATGTTTTATGTGGTGATTAGTGGTTGCGTTTATGCATCTGCAATGTAATATTCGTGCATGTTTACTTGTTACTGTTAAGTTAGTGCAGATTTATAGGTATGCCGTTATATGGTATAAGTTACAGCAATCAGACATGTATTATGTAAAGTACTATGTGTATCAATGTATATTTTTTGAAAATTGGTATAGTTCATACCAATTTACAATATTCAATACTGTTTTTTCTCTAGTTGTCCTTCTATTACATATCTATATTATCCAATTGCGCAACATTGCACAGTAATAGATGTATAGTATAATAATACAATTTGAGTGATTATTTACACAAGCTGTAATTTAAAATCAAAATTTTGTTCTTGTGGTGCTTAGCGCAACAATATTATACTGTATAAGAGTCTTTAGCGGATAAATAAAGTTCTACTGGTATGGGGTATCTCACAGAACCCTGCTATTTTGTAAATGAATTATATTACATATGTAACCTCCTCGTTATAAACATGTACAGCTCAGTGAACAGTTAGTTATGAAGTAACTTTAAACCTTGTCCATTAACTTTTTCGACTAGTTCAAAATAATATCCAATTAATCATGCTCATAGTTCAGTAAACATACTCTGGAATGTCATACAAATAGTAAAATATAAAATTGTAAAATGGTCTATGTGTTTGATTTTCTAAATATTCACACAAAATTAACTAAAACCCTGGAAATAATGCACGTAAATAGTTTAATATAACATTTTTAGTATGTGGATCAATTATATAAAGTATAGATGTTTGTTTAATGCATAAAAGATACTTTTACTTTATATAAAAAAAAATATTTAATTATACAGTTTCATACACAAAATAATTGGGTTAATTATGAAGTATAACAATATGTAAATGCGTATTTTCGTTCTGAGTAAGCACATTATTTTGATAACAACAATCGATTATAGTTTATTAGCACTTGCAATAATTTTACATTTACAAAATGAAATATAATACATTAATTAATTCTCTGCACTTATTACAAAATTAGAATTATATATATAAAACCCCATATAATTAGATTATGAGTGGTGTGGTCATAAATCAACCGAAAATTAAGGTAGTTATTATTTTGAACCACAGGTAATATATAACCTGGAATGTAAATATTATGATTTTTATAAAAACCCTAATTAAAAATAAGCAGCTATTGATCCTTATCACAGCCAAGTGTTATATTTATCAATATAAAACAACTGAAATAGACTACTCTTAAAAAATCATATTTCATGAAACTGTTTAACAATTTGAAATGTGTTAAGATCTATGGCTAAGATGTCTATAGAAAAATTAAAAATTTAACTATAACTGTTAACAATAATTAATTCATATAATATAATAACATAAAATGCAAAACTATTTGAATTACATATTTGACTGAGCCAAAAAATCACACAAACATGTATTTCAATTGTTTGATCTTGTTGTGTAAAATTAATTAACATTATCAATATATTTGAAATTGCTAATGATATAAAAAAAAAACAAAGAATTGCCACTTAATCCGGAGTTAGTTGTTTTTGACCCTATATTTTCATAAAATAAACTAATAAAAAAACAGTTCTTATTTATAATCTACACTCCACCTATGGCCTTATAAATTTCCTATATGTACTTATCTAAAGAATATCCTGGCACTTGTAAGGCTGTAGTACAAAAGCTTAAACTCTTCTTCAATTGTTTTAATCTTCTTCTCCGTGAGGGCCAGAGCCTGCTGCAGCTGCAGAGATCCTTTTGTCTTTTGTTCTTCCAGTATCTTCCGTTCAGCTGCTATATGTCTCCAGACTGAATCAAACCAGTGGAGTGATTCAAAATCAGAATCCTAAAATATAATGTCATTTATTAGTTATTATTAGTAATAAAGTGGCTTTAAAACTAAAGTAATCTAATAAAGAATCACTTTTTAATTATCTGTAAATTTTGTTAATGTTACGTTGATTAGTAACTTAGGTAACTTGATTGAAAACCTAGTTTTATGACCCTAAGTACGACATCATCGAATCAATATTAAATTTAAAAATCCTTTTTCATTCTTGTGCTATTCTTTGTATACCATTCTACTTTTATTTTGAAAACCGTTTCTACTTTTACACATTATGCTTACCTGATCCAACAACTTTAGGATATAGGCAATCCCCATCGCAAAGCCATCGTCTGTGAACGCTGCGCCAGCTTTATTCTTTTTCGTCATCTTGTCCTTAGACAGAATCATATGTTCCACAAAGTTGAGAGTCAGTGGTGGAACAATTATGAAAAAGTTTTTGAGATGCACGTTTTTAGGGTTTCGAAATACTGGGGCAAACACATCCACCAGTAATTTGAAGTATTCTGTGCCTTGTATAAAATTCGACACTAGACCGTTGATTGTATTGTCCAAATTCTCAGACGAGTTTATTGTCTTTGGACCCAAATTACACTCTTCACACAGATCTTTGAATGAACTCGTTGTTTCGAGGTTGGGCAAAAACACAGTGGCATCAGAACAGCAATGTCTTCCGCCCGACCGTATCATTCTGACATACCCCATAGCATTCCCAATTTGACTAATCAGATCTCGAAACAGATCTAAGTAACTTTGCCCATCATCATCCGTTCCCAAAACTTTTATTCCCTTGTTGAATTTTTCAGCAATTTTGAAATGATACATATTACCATAAGCAGGGCCATTTTCTTTGAAGTATCTTAAATCTTTTATAAGTCTTGATTTAATGTGTTCATCATACATAAATTGAGAGAATGTAAAAAACTTCTTCTTCAAAAACTGATATGTAAAATTCACTGTGGTGTTCATAATACCTGTACCGTGGGTTCGTATCGAATTAGCCACATGCCGGATGTTGATAGAGTTCAAATGTTTATTATTACTGCTCTTTTCAATGAATATTTGATTGTTCAAATTGTACAAGAATTTGGACACAAATATATGAATATTTCTCATGATTTCTAATACGTCTAAACCTTGTTCCAGGGTTTGTGTAGGTAGATTATCTTGTACAGTTTTCAAGTTGAATTTGAATTTTGCCATTTGGCGCATTTCACCATACGTTTTCCAGTCAGACAACACAACAGTGGTTAAATTATAATACATTGTTGACAAATAATGTTCCACAGATGGTACAACACACATGTACAAATTGTGAATTCGAAAATTATCAACAGCTAACAACAGCTTTTTCGTCATGTCCGATGTAAATGGATTTACAACATCCAATTGCAAATGTGAATGAATGTGTAGACGTAGATTTGTTTCGATATTTTGACTAGTTGTTTTAAGTATCCTTTCATCTATTAAATTCTTCATATCACTGAGAAATTCTTGAGATTTATCACTCTTATACAAAGTATCAGTCTTATGCAGCAATGTCGAGCAGTCTTCCAATACCATAAGAAAATATTTAACTTTTAGGGCATTCAACTGAAGGTTAAAGTTTTGCTCAAAATAAATGGGTATAACATTCTGATGCCATAAAAGCCATGCGCAGTTACACAGGGTTCCAAAAGTTTTTGTGAAGTTAGCCAATGCCTGAACTTTTTCTAGCAGAGCACCTAATCTGGCATAGGCGTCTTCGACATATGTTGTGTCTGGTACGAAGCTAAGGGCAATATTGGCCGCAATATTTCGCTCCATTGTTGTCACACCTTTCAAGGCCTGTTCTGCAATCACAATGCATGTAAGCTCGTCTAATCTTTTATTTGCATAATTTTTGTCAGTCATCAGAGTTTTCTTTACCTCTTGAACAGAAAGTGTTGCTTGGTAAATTAAATGCTGAATAATCATATTAATAGAACTGATAATTTGATACTGGTTACGTAAAACCACATTCTGTAAACTTTTCAACATGTCAATTATTTCAAATAATGACATCAGTACACCTTTAGAGAGTGGTATCCCAAGAGAAAGATGTAAATTGATCAATGTTAAGACTGAATAATTTATGTTGGATATTAAATCCAAGCCTTCCATGAGAATTTTTGCATGCTGAGTCATCTCGGCAGCACACAGTTTGTTATGACTAGCTGAGAATGTGTCTTCTACAGTCAAGGCCCACTGGGTACAAACAGACTGAAGGGAAGTTATGTCACGGGCCAGAGAAGCCTTTTTGGCAGTCATATGTGCCTGTCGAGCTTTGAGCATTATCTGAGATATCTTTCCATGGCTTGCGCAAAGTGCAGGCAAATGTCTTTGGAGGAATTGTTCAGGAAACCATATTGTAGTTCCAGTTATATGAATACTATGTGCCTGAAAATATTTAGTGTATCTTATAAATTAAAAGTAGTTTATTAATGACAAAAATATGGAATTTAAATGAATAATAAACAAACCTTTGTATTTAAATCAATAAGAGACTTGAAGATCTTCTTATCATTGTTACCAAATAAATGTGAGCTCAAGACAAACAGGCCATTCATTTTAATACATTTGTACATGTTTCCCACATTAGGTTTGTCCTGAACCAACTTGTCAAGGCTGGATATAGCTTGTCTAAGATATTGTGAAAATTCTGTAGATACATTGGAGCAATTCTTATCTACTAAACTCTTTCTTAGGGTTAATAAATTCTGTAGTGAGTTTTGGACAATATCATCATTCATGATTTTAGATGTTATATTGTCGGTAGCTCCAAGTAAAGCTTTGAAGCCCTCTTCAGTAACATCCAAACTGTCAGGATTTTGACTGAAACTGTGTAAATATTTGCAGTATTTACTCCATTTTGTTGCCAAGGAAGTGTTTGATATTAATAGCTCCAATAAAACAATAAGTGTGAATAGTTCTCCAATATGATTTATAACATAGTGTAGCTGGATTCCATCTAAAAAAACATTTGAACAAAAATAAAAAAACATGGACAGTGCCCAATAAAAACTATACAAAACACAAACTGCACTGCATAAACATAGTATGCAATGGAAATCTGGATTGAATAAAACAGAACTTACTTAAGTTGACTATTCCCTCAGTGAAAACTGCGAAAACTTGTGAGCATAAATTACGTAAGGTGTCATCACAGCGGACAAAAAATGAGTTCAGTGCACATATTGTCTCCATCTGAGAACTTATTTCACTGATCCTATATTCCTCATAGACAGCCAGAAACTGGAAGTGCCTGGAATAACAAACCCATATGATCATAATCATGTTGCATAACTTCAAACTCGGATAAGTCGACTTTACTCTTTTATGAGATATTTTAAAAAAAGTGATAATCTATATATTAATATGTGAAACCAAAAACTTTGTACCTCTTTTTACGCAAACTACGCGGATAAAGGATTACGCGATTTGGCACAGGTAATGATTATATGGAGAAGGAGTGCAGAAAGTGAATAGTTTAACAAATAAATACATTAAATTAATAAAAAACAATTAACAAATTATAGTTGAATTTCGACCAAGGAGCGACCACTAGTAATCATATTGATTAAAAGTAGTATATATATATATATATATATATATACACTAGTGATTTATACGGTCGTTTTTCTTTTATCATAGCAACAATATTGAAAAAAACAAAACTATTGAAGAATCTGCCAATTGTGTTTCATACCTAGCATGTTGTAAAAGGCGACTAATGGTATATGGGGTTTTGGATATGTGAATGTGTAGGCGACTAGCTAGCCACTTGTCACTACTTTTTCATAATTTTCTATCTAACCCAGCCCAGTTTTTGTGGTTAAAGGACTCTGCCTACCCCTTTGGGGATTTTGGGCATGATGTTAAATATGTTCAAAGTAAACATAACATGATATAAAAAAAAAAATTATACTGACGGATACTAAGTAACTTGTTTAATAAATGTGTAGAAGTAGGTCAATTTCCAAATTTAATGAAGCTAAGTAAAGTGATCCCACTATTCAAGTCGGGTGATAAAAGTGACCCTTCTAATTTCAGACCGATATCCATACTCCCAGCTCTTAGTAAGATATTTGAAAAAATTATATTTATGCAACTGTTATCCCATTTTGAAAATAACAACTTGTTACATGACAGTCAATTTGGGTTCTCAAAAGGTAAATCCACTACTGATGCGGGCGTAGCTCTCATCAAACATATATTTGATGCTTGGGAGAACAAGCGGGACGCTATTGTAGTCTTCTGCGATCTGTCTAAAGCTTTTGATTGCGTTGATCACCAGACGCTGCTGATGAAATTACGGCATTACGGTGTTACGGGTAGGTCACTTGATCTACTCCGATCATATTTATCTGACAGGATTCAAAGGGTTAATATCAATGGAACTGACTCTTCTGGTGCTCCTTTATCCATGGGGGTGCCACAGGGCTCAATATTAGGACCTTTACTTTTTTTTATTTATATAAATGATCTTCCGTACTATACGAAAGATCTGTGTGAGATAGTGTTGTTTGCTGATGACACCTCTCTGATTTTCAAAGTTGACAGAAAACACCCTAATGTTGACGACGTAAATAATGCTCTCTCTCACGTACTACATTGGTTCACGATTAATAACCTACTTTTAAATGCTGGTAAAACTAAATGTGTTAAGTTCACAATGCCTAATGTTAAGCAATCAAATATTAATTTAAACATGGGTGATGAACCTATTGAAATAGTTCACTCAACAGTATTTCTGGGCATTACCATTGATTCTAAACTGCAATGGGGCCCTCATATTGCTGCTCTAGCGGGAAGACTTAGTTCCGCAGCATATGCCGTAACAAAAATACGGAAATTGACTGATGTTGGAGCGGCAAGATTGGTTTATTTTGGCTACTTTCACAGCGTAATGTCGTACGGCCTTCTGATGTGGGGGTCTGCTGCTGACATACAAAATATCTTTGTATTGCAGAAGCGGGCTATCCGCGCCATATATGGCCTTAAACCACGGGATTCGCTTAGGGAGGTATTTATAGAAGCCAATATATTAACCGTAGCATCGCAATACATGTTTGATTGTATTATGTATGTACGCAAAAACTTTAATCTCTTTTCCAAAAAATCTGACCATCATAGTTTGAATACCAGGAATAAACACAAGCTTGTCGTTCCACATCTTAGACTTCATAAAAGCAGTAATTCTTTTGTGGGGCTTAGCATTAAGTTATTTAATAAGTTACCAGATAAGGTAATTCAAATGCCCGTTCATAAATTCAAATCACATATGAAAACATTTTTCATGAAAAAGGGCTATTATAGAATTAAAGACTTTTTCAATGACAGGAATCTGCAGTCTGCGCTCTAATTCTTGCATGGTCTACTGTCCTATTGTAATGTATTACATTAATTATATTTGAATTATATAAATTTGTAGAAGTAGATAAAAGTTGTTATTGTATACATGGCGATTTAAAAGAGTAACTACCGAGTTTCTTGCCGGTTCTTCTCGGTAGAATCAACGTTCCGAACCTGGCGGTAGAATGTTTATTTTGTATTATTATGACTATTCATAAGTGCTTTTGTGGAGCCTACATGAATAAAGATATTTCTATTTCTATTTATTTCTATTTCTATTTCTATAAGTCACAGGCGTTGGACACATAATTTTTGTATGTAAATTTTAGGACTTCAAAAGTCAAAGTCAAAGTCAAAGTCAAAGTCAAAATATCTTTATTTACGTAGGCCTCAAAAAAGCACTTGTGAATCGTCAAGTAAGTACATAGTAGAACAATTTGAATCTACCACCGGTTCGGAATGTCGCTTCTAAAGCATCTTCGACCTATGTAACTTAGTTTTAAATGTGACATTTTTACCTAATTATACTTACGTCAATCAAAATATTACGGCCGGTTTGCGCTAAATCAATCATCTATTGAGGGCTTACTCTCTGGCGCAGTAGCCGACGGAGCGACTGAAGGCCTCGTCAAACAAAGTCAGGTGCTATGGAGTTCGCGTTTGTGATGTGAGATATAGGGGGGATATTTTTTATATGTGTGCAAAAAACGGACACTAATAGCTTTAAGATTGAGCATAGCGTGACACTAACTTGTAACTTCTTGAAAATATACGGGAAATACTGATTTTTAGCACTCTTGTCCAAAATTAGCAAGTAAAGTTGGAATGCTTAAGAATGCCCGTCACTACGAGTAGTGTAGACACGAATTCCTATGCATTCCTGTCTGTCAATGTGTTTAACAGAAATAAATAACAATTAAAATTAAATGGCTTTTTGTTTATTTATAGAATAGGTATGTTGACAAGCAAAGCCTGCATATAAATTGTACTACTTATAATGAAAATACAAAGCAAACCTTTCATACGCCTCCTTTTTCAGTTCCATAACTTCAACGCAAAGTGCTGATAAAACTCCTAAGACTTTGGTCATCAAAGTGTTATCAGATGAGACTAACTTAGTTATTGAAATATTTTCAGTGGGTTCCATTACAACTTGTATGGGTAAATAGGTTTTGTTCTCGTCCCATGGTTCACTGTTAGCAAGTGTAGCAAGTTCCTGATATTGTTTTTTGAAGAATTCTCCATAACTTTTAAGAATGTAAGACCCTGCTTCTTTCTCGAAGTCCGTCCCCATATTGGCTTATGATTTGATTCTAAAGCATGAATAAAAAAAACACTAAGTCACACTAAATGTTATTATCATAAATAAGATACAGAAAACATGTAAATAACACAAACAATGTATGTACAAAAATCGCCATAGAAATGACGATCGAATATCGATGACATTGACAGCACAGACCACAGATGAGTAATGTGCACAGACGAGTAAAGTAAAAATTTACAGAATGTCTAGAATTCCCTGAGAGAATTCCTAATCTGTGACAGGATGTAATGTTCATCCCAGGGAATTTTTTTTTTATTTCATTAAGATAATGCCCTATAAATGTCTAGACCATGCTAATTTGGGACCTAAAATTCTACATATCGAGCTTGTAGTTCCGGCTACAGGTTTACTACGTTCATCGCGCATTTGTTCAAAATCATATATAAGTAGGGTTGCCATTCGTTAGTAGTTTAGTCGTAGTTTATAGGGCATCCATATATAAGTATATTTAAGAATAGGGAAATTTGATATGAGTGAGTTTGAGTAAGAGCTCTAATTAAGTCAAATTAAGATATTATGTTCTTACGTTCATAAATATGTATGTACCTACTTTCAAAATAAAAAAAGATTGTGTTGGGCATCCGTGGTGATGAGCTAGGCTACTCCAAGTCCGTTTTAGGCTCTGAGTACTGAAACTAATAGAGATGGCTAAACTACGAAACAGTGAAGCCCAATTTTGAGTGAGGAACAAATATGGCGCCTTTGTGTAGTGTCATTCCACTTTACTTATTTACATACTTAATGTCTCTGAACAATTTATTTATGACGATGTTTTTGAATGTTACAAGTTAGATTATGTTATAATCACAAATTTTATCAATATTGGCACAATATACTGCAAATTCCACTGACATTGACAACTTATAGCGAGGAACCAAAATGGTAGCCGGCTTCACTTAGGTATTTCTATGACGTCACTTGATGATGTTACCGAAAATAATTAAGTCAAATATGTTGTTGTCTCTTTTTACGTGCAGTATTGTAGCCTTGTTAAAAAGAGATAGATAGAGGTTTATGAATACAATATCGATATTAATCATATTTGTTTAGCAGATTGTTCGTGAACATTATGTCGTCTCCATAAGTTTCAGTACTCAGAGGTTTTAGGACGAATATTTAAAAAAATAATGACAGTGACAGTAGTGTCACAATTATTCGTTTCGCTCGTTTGACAATTTTAATGTAAGCGGATTTGCCTCTTGTTTAATTTTTTTAAAGTTACATTATTTTAATATACATTGGGATTGTGTAAAATTTTATCTCATTGGCGTAACTTAATACCTGTCCAAGATGGAAGGAATGTTACCAAGTCCGTATAACATACCGGGTATCGGTACCCCATTACATCAACCAGAAGAAGATCAACAAATCTCGCCAAATGCTATGCAACAACAGCAACAACAACAACAGCAGCAACAACAACAGCAGCAGTCTCATAGCCTTTCGACCATGGCATCGCCGTTGGTTGGCTTTGGGCTGGGTACGCCTCAAAGGACGATGCATACTTATGCGCCAACAGCAAGCTACGCCACCCCTCAACAAATGATGCAGCCACAAACACCGGTATGTTTGGTCAGAGGGTGTTTTTTTTCAGGACAAATTTATAAGTCCTATAGATAATTTTAGGGCCATAACTATAAGGCCTCAATTCACTGTGCAGTTTCAATAGAGTTTACTTGCTGCCTCAAGTGTGAAAACATCTTCGTTTTTGTCTTACTGGCACATTCATCATTTAATTATGCTTGCCAAAAAAACATACTCTTTCCCTTTCACCCAAGATGAGTTCCCTGACACTTTGAATTTGATCATAATAGTTATGCATTTGTATGACGGCCATTCAATATTTTTTTTCAATTCGATAAAAAGTTCTAGGGCAGTTAAATAGATCTATGACGGGTATCATCTTATGTGAAACAGACTATAGTAATCAATTTGTTTATCATAATGTTTATTGCCCAATATGTTCTTAAGTCTTCAATATGAATACTTATCTTTTTGAGAAAATTATTTTATCACTATAATAGAGTAAAAATAATGAACCATAAGGCTAATGTCAGCAACTTTACTGTTTTCAGCAAAATCTCATGTCTCCAATGATTACCAGCGGCAGCCTCGTGGGCCAGCAAATGCTTAGTCAGGCCAGCCCGGCCCCAATGACTCCAATGACCCCTCACTCTGCAGACCCGGGCATTCTACCACAGTTACAGTAAGGCTATTCTAGCATTTTAATACAGCTCTTATTTTCAGGGTATACATTCCGTAAATATGCCGCCAATACAGAAACCGTGAATATGGAATGGTAATTTGTATGGGGTTATAGGGGATATGTTCCTAGGTAAAAAAATAAAAAAAAACATTAAAGTTTTTGAAAATATTGATTAATTATTATCATCTAGCTTAGGCAAAGGTTAAAGAGGTTAGTATTTTCTTCTTGTTTAAAGTATATATATATAACAAAGAAGAATCAGCAGTGGCATTAGCAATTTGCCTCTTAAAAATAAGACTTTTCCATAGATGATCAATTTTCTTAAAGAAATCACAAAGTTCATTTGCTATTCTCAAACCATCACTTAGATTTTTCAAATTTAATGTTACATTTCTAATGTTTGTTGAAACCTCTTATTCAGTGGACTGTGGATTTAACATTTTCTCCAAGTCGGTTTCAGTTAAATCTTCATCTTGCAATTGGATGTCACTTGATTCCTATCTATTTGAAGCCATCTTGTCCTATTCCAGTCGCGATTTCGGCACTGTTTGCAGTTAAATTTAAAACTTGCAAGTTGAATTAAAAGGTACCAACAAGATTATATTATAGAATTTTTTACTGCAATTATAGGAATTGGGTTGCAATCTTTTAATCTGCGAATAGTGAAACCGTAAATAAGGAGCTTTTACTGTATTTAATTAAACATATGTTGAATGATTTATTTGTCTTCCATTGATAACTGACTAGTAAAATCCAATAAACATAATTTTTAAGCCAATATATAATTTAATGTATTATAATTAAAAATTTTAATCTTAATGGGAACTTAGTAACAATATATTTAAACAATAGAAGTGCAAAATTTCAAATGTGACTGAAAAGGCACTAAAAGATAATCAAAGACACTAATAATTTAAAGTGATATTATTGCACTGTATTTTAAATAAGATATATCTTTATTTTTTTCAGAAACATTGTGTCTACAGTAAATTTAAATTGTAAGTTGGATCTCAAAAAAATTGCATTACATGCTCGTAATGCTGAATATAATCCAAAGCGTTTTGCTGCTGTCATCATGAGGATAAGAGAGCCCCGAACCACTGCACTCATTTTCTCATCTGGAAAAATGGTGTGCACAGGCGCCAAGAGTGAAGAAGACTCACGATTAGCTGCTAGGAAATATGCTAGGATTATACAAAAACTTGGTTTTACTGTGAGTAATCACTTAAGAAATATAGATAGCTACAGAATACAGAAATCTTTTAAACAAATACATTTTTTTTAATCCACTGAACTCTTTTTGTGTCAGTAATAGGGACTACAAAGCCAAATCTAATATCATGTGTTTCCTTTTTCAGGCAAAGTTTTTAGATTTTAAAATACAGAATATGGTGGGCAGTTGTGATGTTAAATTCCCCATCCGACTGGAAGGCCTTGTCCTGACGCATGGTCAGTTCAGCTCGTATGAGCCCGAGTTATTCCCTGGACTTATATACAGAATGGTGAAACCAAGAATAGTATTATTAATTTTTGTGTCTGGAAAAGTTGTACTGACTGGTGCCAAAGTGCGACAAGAGATTTATGAAGCATTTGACAATATTTATCCTATACTTAAGAGTTTTAAGAAGCAGTAAAATAATTTAAGCGTTTTGTTGCTAGTGTTCATTTCATTTTAAGTTATTTTTGTAAGCATTTATTAAACACTAAAACATTTAAAGTTATATAATTAGAAATCCTTGTCCCATTTGAATATGATTAGCCTATTGGTCGAGTGGTCAGAGACTCTCGCTACGAAACCAAGGCTCGCGGGTTCGAATCCTGCTATGGGCAAATATTTCGTGTGATGAACATGAATATTAGTACTCTAGTCATGGATGTTTATAAAAAGTATTTAAGTATTTCCATCCGTTCACTAGTATCCATAGTACAAGTTTATGTTTGGGACTAGAGAATTGGTGTGTCAGTCTGAAGAATTTATTTATTATTTATATATTAATTGTTAATTAAAAATACTTATTAACCTTTGTATCCGAGTCCATTTGCAAGTTGACCTTTATAAACCATTAGACTATCGTTCTATTCTCAGATCAACAGACTTTTTCTGTTGATCTGAGGTTCTATTATACTAATATTACAAGAGGAGAGATTTGACTGTTTGTTTAAATTGAATATGCTCCGAAACTACTGGACTGATTTAAAAAATTCGGTCACCAATGGAAAGCTACTTTATCAGCATGTAACATAGGCTATTTTTTATCCTCATATTCCCACGGGAACGGAAACTACGCGGGTGAAACTGCGGGGCGGTGCTAGTTTAATAAAATCTAATCGATATAATGTAAGGTGTGACGGGATTATTATCAGAAGTGAAATCTGAGGATCTTATTATAAAGCAATTTAAAATTACTTCTTTACTACATATATTTTAACCATAGATTTAGAATTTTTTGACTACGCAAAAGATACATAAAGCGTGGGAGCGAGAAATCCTGCTGAAATACAAACCGCCCGAGAGAAAAAGAGACAGCGAATGAAGTACCTATATGTCAATGTTTTTGCGAGTAAGAGGCCATAGCGTCCCGGTCTATTCTACGTCGCAGTGAAATTTGTGCATTTATGTATTAAACCTTGGATTATAATCGAGAATATTAAATGTGCAATTGAGGTGACTTGTTCTGTACGTGATTGTGTGGTTACACGACGGAATAATCCGAATAAATACACTTTTTACAGGTAAATACGATTTTATCATTAGATTTTTTCAAACCATATTTTGTCAAATTGTTGCTAGTAATCAGTTTAGAAAAATATGTTTACAATAGTATATTGATTATAATTTATCTTTCTAAGTAAACATCGTGATTATAATCAGAATTGGGGAAAATATTGTGTAAAATAGTAAATAGTTTGGTTATGCTAGTGCTTGACAAAGCGGTGACGTCACGAGTATCGATAAAAACTTAATCGTCTTTTAGCGACATCATGACATGAATACAAAGTTATTTAGCCAAGTTATGTTGAAATATAATTATATTCACATTGGAAACTCATTATCTCCGTAAATTTGTTATAACTAACAGTAACTGATATTTTTTCTAGGTTTCCAAGCAACCCAGCATTGTGTAAAAATGCGGACTATAGAGAGACCAGATTGGACTCCCAGTAAGAACTCCACTATCTGTAGCAAACATTTTGACGGCAAATGACGGCAGCAAAAAATTTGTTGCACTACATATTATTTTTAAATAACTAAATGACACCAAATTAAAAGTTGTTAATATATTATTTGTTTCATTTCATTCTATCAATCAAAGCAAAAGTCATATCTTTTTGTCTTAGTATAAATCATAGAACACATTTCTATTTTTTAATTTTTTTACACGCTGAATATACGAAGAATTTTACCATCTCATTGTTTATAGAACTGCTTAGAATGAGATTTCTTACCGACTAATTCCAATTTACCTAATATATACAACTACTGATTTCAGTCAATGCCATAAATAATCAATCAAAAGTATAAAAAAGCGTTTTAAATACCTATATTATTATTAGTATACAACTGAATCAGTCGATAATGTGGAAGTGCGTCTTTGACAACACTATTTTTAACCCACACATAGACGTCAACCAACACATGCTTAAATTTATTTTGGTCATGTCTCCGAGCCGTCATTGTGTATCTTGTACATCCTAAATCTATGATTTTAACAAATAAACAATTCACCAAATTAACTATAAATACATACTGGAAAGTATAGTACTCCAAGTCTACGTTCTCTTCTGACAACCGGAGAAATAATTTGTTAACAGTTTTATTTTAACTTTCAGACAGTCGAAAAACACATATCTCGGACACTATGGTAGCTTTGATAGAAAGCAACAAATTGTGTGACATTCAATCGACCGGTAAAATAACGTGATACTCGTCTGTGGTGAATGGAGTGACAGACACAGACGAGTAATGTGTGACAGACAGCAGACGATGAATTAGCGTAGCCACGCACTTCGTAACAAAATAAAATAAAATACAGAAGAAATTCATTTTTGTATTGTTGTATTCTAAAATATACACTTTTCATAATGGCTGAAACTATGAAACAAACCGTTGCCGGTATCCTAAAAAGTATCGAAAGGTAAGGGCAATGGAATGAAGAGGTTATGCCATGGGTTTTATCCTTTTACTTTTACTATATTGACTTACTTATTCCTATTTAATTTTATATTTGCTTTTAGGTACAATCCGGCCAACCTTCAGACTCTGGAAAGATACGTGGAAATGCAGTCGCGAGAGAATACTTACGATTTGGAGGCTAACTTGGCAGTTCTGAAGCTGTACCAGTTTAACCCAGAGAAGTTTAACCCCGATATCACGTGCCAGATACTTCTGAAGGCGCTTACAAACTTCCCACATACTGACTTCACTCTCTGCAAATGTTTGCTACTTGAGTCTGTGGTTAGTTTCATGTCATTCACATTTACACAGTTGTTTTCTACGATGCCAAAAACTTGTTTATTTGATTCGTCGTTCGGCAGTGAAAACCTCGGAAGTCGCATTTGCATTTATTCATTTGTTTTATAAGTCACTTCAGACTTATTTAGCCATGAGATATTTGAATTCTTACGATTATGTTCTATTGATTACAATCATTCATAAAAAGATAACAATAAACAGTACTATTCCGAACCATACATTTTGTTTAGGAGGCAGTTTTTTCATCCTTCTGTAAAATTTTGTCAAATATTTTTGAGGGTTTCACTGCCAAACAACAGTATGTGGTGTGGACATCTGTAAAAACATTACCATTTCTAATTTTTGCTGGTTGATAATTATTTTTTTAACTAACTAACTACTTCACACTGCATTTTTTTATATATATGACAATTAACTAATTTGTTTTATGAGGTTTTAGTTGTTAGTAGTTAGATTTCACTTGATTTATGAAGTGTTTGCTGCATACATTATATATTATATTTTATTTCCACAGGTTGAAAATGAAACCATTTCACAAATCAAATATTTGGCTGATATACTCGAGCAGTGCGACTTTGCCCAGTTCTGGAACAGAGTGCACCAGATGCCGGAACTGTGCAGCCGCATCAATGGGTTCCATGATTCCATTCGCAAGTTCGTTTGTCACGTTGTCGGCATCACTTTCCAGACCATTGATAAGAACAATCTAGCTAACCTCCTTGGTGGAATTGATGGTAATTGACATTATATTAATAAAAATTTACAATGAACAATGCTATTATAGAGTGTGCACTCTATGTTCCAAGAAGCATTTTCATATCAGCTTATAAGTGGCAAAAAAAATCTGATAGATCCAAAGGCGGCAAAGCTGTATCAGGCACCTTGTAGGCGTGCAAGCTGTGTTGCCTACTCAAATTCTAGAAGTTTCGGAGTGTGCTACTTAGTGTTTGGAGCAGGGCTTGGAATGCCACTAAAAATATGGTAGCGTTACTTTCGCCTGGCTGAGGTAACGATACTTAATTAACAAAAAAAAACCGACTTCAAAAACGAACCTAATAAAAGAAAAAAATAAATTTACTTAGGCCAAAGTAATACGTATTTTAATACTTATAAATTTGAAGTTGGTGCCAAGCAAATGCTTAAATTGGTATAGGTACAATTATCACTCAATAGCTATATATTTTCGGTGATAATTACCTACTAATATTAGCTTCAATTGTACCAAGTCATTGTTTAACTTGGCACCAACTTCAAATTATAAGTATTAAAATACGTATTACTTTGGCCTAAGAAAATTATTTTTTTACTTTTATTAGGTTTGTTTTTAAAGTCGGTTTTTTTTGTTAAAAATTATTTTATTTTAAGATTTTAGGTAATGGGTAGAACTAACCTGTACGAATTGAAAATTTTAACATATTGAACCGCATGATGTACCTAAGCCCAACAAAAGGGGACTGCTGTAAATCTATGAGGAATTCCCTCAACTGTCTATGGTCTCCATCATCAGACTTATGACCTATACGGGTGCGAAGTTCTCATCAATATAAATGAATTAAGTCTATACATTAAGTAGCTACTGTAAACCGTTAAGGAGTTCCCTTAACTGTTCTTCGTCTTCATTATCAGACCATTAATGATAGTCGCACACTATCTAGGTCTAAAGTCCTCATTAATACAAATTAATCAAACCCAAACACAAGGTAACTGCTGTAAATTGTTGAGGAGTTCCCTCGACTGTCTTTTGGCTCCATCATCAGATCGACTCCAGACCTTCATTTAATTGTAGTACTTTAACATACTTAATGAAAAAAATTACAAACGCACTAGTCGCCCCTACGATTTTCGAAGGTTCCCATCGATTTCTCAAGGATGCCATCATAGAAGAACGATAGAAGTAAACTCTATCCAACAAAAAAAAATATTTTGAAATCCGTCCATAATTGACGGAAATATCGATGAACATACATAAAAAAAATATATATATTATACATACAGACGAATTGCGAACCTCCTCCTTTGAAGTCGGTTAAAAAGTAACGTTACTCAAATTATCGTCATTTTAGTATAATTACACCAATTAAAGCAATATCATTACAGCTCTTTTTTAACGTAATATTTTAACGTTACGTGTAAAATTTTAACGTTATGTTTAACGTTACCTGTATAAAATTATCGGTAAATCTATCTATTTTCTTATCGTACGAATTTATTATGTTTGATTTACAAAAAGGTGTGCGTTGCGACGATAAGTAAACCACTGTCTAATATCCTCTCAACTATTGTTAGTTCGTATTTTACTAGCTCCCATCGAAATTCTATTAAATTATTTTATAATGTCAATACATATTATTGTTTTTTGTTCCTAAAGCATATTTCGTATATGTTTATTCCGATCCGTTACCCTAAAGATCACATATATACATAACGTAGTAAACGTACGAAGTAACGATACAAGTATCGTTATTAATATTGTTACCCTTTAACGTTTTACTACAGTTTGGTTACCTACGAGGTAACATTAAAGTATTAGTTCTTTTACATTTTACCGTTATTAATTAACGTTAAAATATCGTTTTGCTATAGAGACCGCTGCGAGAGAGACCTGGAGCGAGTCGCCACTTTGCCACCAGATTAGTTTGCCACAACTTTCAATCATTGCCATGGTTTTGTATAGACCATAATATTTAATGACATTGATATTGTAATAAGGAATGCTATGTCAATAACAGGCACACAATTGTTTAATACTAACTCTATATAGAATATGAATATCATGTTAAAATATGTCATTGTTCTATTTATTATGATGACAATTTATATTAAACTGCAGTCCCTAATTGTTAGTCTCATGTATATTATGCAGGTTTCTTTTTAAAAAAAAATCTTTTTTTTTTTGTTTACAGATGTTACACTGAAACATTGGGTGAAGAAATACGGATGGAGGGACGACGGCAACCTTATTTTCATCGCCACCCAGGATGAAAACATCAAGACTAAGAACATCACCGAGAAGATTGAGTTTGACCATCTGGCTCCTTTAATGGCTCTTTTGTAGATACTATAGTATTATTTTTTAATAAATATTGTGGTATCTACAAGAATTTCATTACAATTTTTAAACTTAGGAATATATATTCAAATAAATAAAACAGTTTCTACTGAAATAGCCTATCTATTACGCCTATTAAAAAGTGAAGCCCACAAATTAGATCGATTGCTTGCACCATTCTATCAAATTACGTAACATCAGAATTGGTTTTGTCGTACAATAAGATCAAATAAACCACTAGGTGTTGATGTAGCGATGCGGATATTATATCTACTTCCTAGTTGTCTATTCATCTAGAATCTAGATCGTAGGTTTACAACCTTTTTTTGGATTACCGCCGCGCCTACCTTTTAAGAAAAACAACCTCTAACGCCCGCCGCGTAAGTATACCAATTTCATGCGTCAGTATAATATTATCTATTAATTATTTCAAATTGAATTAGTTATCTCTGTAATCCTGCAACTCCTGGTCGTGGCTGAGGGACAGTCATCTTAGACACCTAGATACGATGGTTTTTTTTTTAAATAGGGGCAAGTGTTTTAAGATGTTAAATTTTTAATTAGGTAGTACGCCGCGACCATTCCCTTACATACATACATAACATCACGCCCATAAGCTCCGAAGGGGTAGGCAGAGTCAAAGGGGCAGCATGCCCCTTCAACCACATTCAGCCAAAAACAAAGCCGGGCTGGGTTAGATGGAAAATTGTGAAAAAGCAGTGACAAGCGGAGCGGCTAACCTGTCGCCTACACAATCACACCCAAAACCCGATATAACATTAGTCGCCTTTTACGACATGCTGGGTAAGAACGCAGTTGGCATATTCTTTTTAGGTCCCAGACCAACATGGGACTGTGGGCTGGGTTGAATGAAAAGCTGTGGAAACCATTCCCTTACTGTCATAATTTTCCTTTTGGGCCCACTATCGCTCCCTAAAAATCTCCAGCGCCCATCAGGGGGCGCCCCCGTTGGAAACCTTTGACATATATATTTGAAAATTGTATTCTAGTTTTTGTCACAGTCGGGATTCTTTCAACTACATTTAATGAAATAAATAATCAACAAGTACTTATACATTATATTAAATTTTAACAAAGTTTTTTTTATCTTTACCAACGAAAAAATGTTTTTGTTTGTTTTTGATTTTAGTTTATAAGCTTTATAAAAATTTATAACCTTAATTTTTAAGCACTAGCTACCTAATTTTTTATTAAATAATGTACTTAAAAACATTACGATAAAAAATGACTCGTTTGAAACAATAACAAATAGGTAATAACAAGATAGGGTAACAAAAATTTGTGTCCAGGTTGGGCTTACGCCTTCTTCCCGTGACTGTATCCGTGTTCCTTGCCTCCGGCGTGGCCGCCCTTCTTGCCGTGCTCCTCGTGGTGGGCGTGGTGCTCCTCGTGTCCGTGGTGGCCCTTGTGACCCTTGTGGTCTTCGTCGTAGTGTCCCTTGTCGTGTTTGCCCTTCTTCCCGTGATGCTTCTCGTGGTGACCCTTCTCGTTGTGGCCGCCCTTCTTGTGGTGGCCTTCTTTTTTGTCGTGATGGCCATGGAAGTCCCCATGCTTATGATGATGGCCGCCCTTGTGGAAGTCGTCGTAGAACTTGTGTTCCTTGTGGTATTCGTCCTTGTGCGATTTGTGATGGAAGCCAGTCGTCTTGGAACCCTTCTTGTGTCCCTTCTTGTGACCGAATTTGCCTCCCTTGTGGCCGTGAGCGGCTTCGTGGTGTTCGCCGTGGTGGTCGTGTTCGTCGTGGTGTTTCTTTTTGTGGCCGCCGTGCTCGTCGTGGTGGCCCTCGTGGTGGTGTTTCCCGTGGTGACCGTGCTCTCCCTTATCGTGGTGATGGTGGGATTTGTAGCCCTTGTCTCCCTTCTCCTCCTCTTCCTTGTGGTGGTGCGCGTGGTGCTCGTGTCCGCCGCCAGACTCGTGGTGGCTGTCCTTATTGGCGGCCTTCTTGTGCTCGGTGCCGGCAGACGCCTGGTCTAGATTCGTTCCGGCCGGAGCGAGGTCGCCCGCCTTAGGAGGGTTCGCCGCGACCACATCTTTACCGCCAGCTTCACCCTTCACTACGCCCACGTTGCGTGCTTGCGTCGACGTCAGCACACAGGCCAGAAGCCCTATAATAATCGGGAGTCTCATACCTGTGAAATTAAAACGTTAGTTAAAACCAATAGATTCGATGGTTGAAAATTAATTATTTAAGTTAAGTGGACTTACTGTGATTTGTGTATCCAGAAGCGTGATTGCCTGGAGAGTCACGACCGAAGTGACACAAGAGTTTCCGCACCTCGAATTTATAGATAACAACGCTTTCATCTGTCGTCGATTACAGGCCAATCTTTGGCAATAGTTGCTGTTGGTTTCTGGCCGAGTGACTGCGACAGCAATGACGACATTTGGACACGCTTTAACACAATTAGTTCCGTAAGAAACGCCTGATAATAGCCATGACTGATTTATTTTTCATATATTTGTTTATTCACTATTAGCTTAAAGTTCAATGATGAGAACGCTTTGTTATCGTAATTAATATTCTGTTGTGCTGATAATGCAAATTTCTTTGCTACTCCAATGATACTGACAATGTATACTGTTGGTAATAGTTTTATTACAACATCTATCGGACCCGATACCTAGGTGACCTACTCTTACTTTAGTCATTCACTCAATCTGATGGTTGAAGTAATGCGGTCCTTTTAATTTTAACTGAAAAATTAGTTATTCTTAAGCTAGACATATTTCAAGTACTAATATGAAACTTCAAAGTACAATGTTTTCGTTATGCTAGGTTTCGATATTTAGTCACAAGAAATAAGTCAGAGTTCAGTCAAAAATCATTTTATTTACAGAGAGGTATCGTAAAAAATAACAAAATAAACATAACAAATATCTTAACTGTATCAGTGCTTGCCATGGTGGAATCCCCAGTGCTTGTGGTCCTCGTGACCGCCCTTCTTGCCATGGTCGTGGTGATGGTGGTGGTGCTCCTCGTGCCCGTGGTGGCCCTTGTGTCCCTTGTGGTCCTCGTCGTAGTGATGCTTGTCGTGGTGGCCCTTTTTGCCGTGGTGGTGTTCGTGGTGTCCGTGATGGTGGTGGCCGCCCTTCTTGTGGTGTCCTCCCTTCTTCTCGTGGTGTCCGTGATGGTGTCCATGTTTGTGGTGCTTGCCCTCCTTGTGGTGGTCATCGTAGAAGTGGTGGTCCTTGTGGTACTCGTCCTTATGGTACTTCTTGTGGTAACCTTCTACTTCTTCGCCCTTGTCGTGATGTTTCTTGTGGCCGTGCTTGCCGCCTTTGTGGTGGTGTCCATGCTCGTGGTGGTGGCCATGGTGGTCGTCCTCATCCCAATGCTTCTTGTGGCCGCCGCCGTGTTCATGGTGGTGTCCCTTGTGATGATGTTTGTGGTGTTCACCGTGCTCGCCCTTGTGGTGGTGGTGATGGCCCTTGTGTCCCTTATGGCCCTTCTCGCCGTGCTCGTGGTGGTGGTGAGCATGGTGCTCCTTACCGCCGCCCTCCTCGTGGTGATGCCCCTTGTGGTGGCTGGCCGCCACCTCCAGATCGGCGGTCTCTTTCTGGCCGATCTCGCGGCCCGAGCAAGCGACTACAGCGCATCCCAAAACGGCTAGGGCGACGAGCGTCCTCATTTTGTGTCTTTATTAGACGCCCACTTGTTTTAAGTTTGGATACTAGGGTCGTACTGACTCGGCAAGAGGTGAGTGAGCATTTATATCAATAGTTGCAGGCTGCAGCGGGTGAAACCATCGGGCAAGGACGGCTGCCGCTGCCGCGCGCACGCGACACGCCTAATTGCGGCTGTTGCAATTACTAGGCCTAAGCGCTGTTGGTCATTCACGATTCCTCCCTGACGTAGGTGCGTTGACATTGCTGGTTATTAACACTGTATGAGCAGATAGTGGTATGTATAAAATAAATTCTAAATACCTGCAGTACTACACCCATGCAGGTGTTTAGAGTAATAAGTCTGAACCTGGGTATTACCTATTAGGACTAGATATTGAACTTACTAGACTGAATAATTCTATCCAATAAATTATATTACTAATAATTACAAAATACCTGTGAAGGTATTTTGTAATTGTAACTATCTGGCTCGATGGCGCATTCGGTAGTGACCCTGCCCCATGCGCCAAGAGTTGTGGGTTCGATTCTCACCCAGGAAAAACATTCGTATGATGAATGCTTGTGTTTGTTCTGTGTCTGGGTATTAATATCCAATATTTAAGTATATATTTGTTATACCACTGTTGATTCTGATATCCGTAAGACAAGTGCTTTAGCTACTTACCTTGGAGTCGGATCAATGTATGTGATGTAGTTGGATATTTATTTATTTATTCGGACTTTAAAAAAAGATGTCGGCGCTTGTAAATTCTCATTAGGTAAATCGTATTACCTCGATTTGATTGTTTGTTTGCATTGAATAGGCTCCGAAACTACTGGACGGATTTGAAAAATTATTTCACCAATGGAAAGCTACTTTATCAGCGAGTAACATAGGCTATTTATATATATCCTACGGGAACGGGAACTACGCGGGTGAAACTGCGGGGCGCTGCTATATGAAATAAAAACTTATAGCTCAATTAGAAACGTCTTATAATATCTCGCCAAAACATCCCGGCTATATCTCTCTCAATCGTCGTTTTAAAATCTTACAGAATTCTTAAAATACGTCTCATGTTTTCGTCTTGGTCAAATAAGATATTTTATTAATAGATTAGCTTGCTACTTATTAGCATAAAACTAACTAAGTAATATACTTAAGTATAGTTAGATATCTAAGTATAATTATATTACACTTCCAACAATGTGGGTAAATATGATTTAGAGGGCGTTATTCCGGTTTGCGGTGTGTTTTATTAGAACGACAAGACCTGACAGTTGATTTCGATATCTGCTGACATAATATCGAAAACCTACGAGATGTTGATAGGTAACTAAAAAAATCATTCTTCTGCATCCTAAGAAACAGGTTTTTCTACACAAATTGAGTCACACTCGTGACTGTGTGGATTAATATTAGAGGAAAGTCACCAAATATTACGTAGGTATGTAGGTACCATTTTGTTTTATGGATATAAAAAACTAAAGAAATGAAAGCAGTTATTGTTATTAGATACTAATCAATCATACATTTATACGTATTAATTAACAGCCTTCTATCAAGGTCACTCAAGATGCGGCCAGAACACCAGCGCTGCAGAGGCTTACGGGTCGTGTACCGACCCGTAAGCTCATGCTGTGGTCGTACCTTGTTGACCACAAAACTATGTAGGTAGTGTATGTTTTTATTCTTGCATTATATGTGCATACTTGTTATATAACGTTGATCATCATGGGCACAATACAATACGTGTGCTAGTCTTCCGTTTTTGCAAAAACCAGTAAACAAACATGCTAAAAAGAGAACTTCGAGGCCCACGCGCCAGCCACAAGGGGCCCGAGGAGCCAGTGCAGCGCGCCCCAGCATACTTACATGATGAGGGCAGCAAACTCCTTACGTTGGAAGTGATTGTGTCACAGTTAAAAGTGAGGTGCAGTGAAACTTGTTATTTAGCGTTTGTAGCTTTAAAGGTATTTATTTTTTTTTTCTTTTTTTTTCTTTAGTTTTTAAAAATAATTAATTAAATGGTAAATTATTATTCTAATAAGTATACCAACGTTTGTTTTTAAAGTCGGAATATTGTGCCTTGTATTAATTTAATAATATTATTACATCATTCTTTATGCACTCATCACATAGTTATTTCTGTACCAAATATTTAGGATAGATTAATCAAATGAGCATTGTACAGTGATTTACACCCGGCACCATTCCCCAATTTGTAATATTTTTCTGTTGTGGAAACTCCCACGAGCCGTCACCCTCTGCTCGGGGAAACCGAGGGTGGTGTGTCGGACTCGAACCGACTAAAACCCCAACGTGGCCCCCCGCGGCGCAGTTCCAGAAGAGCCGGTATCTGCCGGGACTATACGACAACTCCTCCGTTGTGCGCATGCCGCGATGTTGTGCAGCCCACGGTCGTCAGTCGTTGGATGCACAGCACCGAGCACCCGCGCAGGTCGAGACATGCTGGGTCCATATCTCAACTACTCTTCTCAGGAATCAGATGCCGGTCGTCCCAGCGAACGGCGTCGTGGGCACACTCTCACGCTGTGCCCTCTGCTATACGAGAGGGACACGTGGAGAGCGTCTCGTCAGGGGGGGGCGCTTCCACCCGGCGACCCAAATAGAGGGCGAGGCCCTGTACGCGCAGGAAGTGCTCCCGCGCCCACCGCAACACATCAGCAGTGCGCCCCTGCTGGGTTGCCGAAGATACGGAGGCGGGCAAAGACAACACCCAGCTCCTCTTCCTCAGCAATCCTAATCCGGCCGCTGCGGCCGGTGCCGCGACTGGCTGGCAAGACACCAGTCGCGGCCCACCTCGAGGTCCCTCTTAGTTTCAGCTCTGGATGGTCCAAGTCCAGGGCTTACTAAGCTCCCCGGTACGAAAACCAAGGACCCCGGCGGGGGGGGACTCTGTATCGCTGTTACACGAACAACATCAAATATATGGTTTTATATACCTAAATCACAAATAATTTCTTATCATATAACTACCTCTCTATTTATTTTTTTGTTGTTATTATTTTTATGTGTATTTTGTACCTGTATGTCTTTTGTTCTGTTTTGTGGTCAATAAATGTTTATTCTTGCTTTCTTTTTTTCTTTCTTTCTTTCAAATATATGAATTTCCAAAATAAAATCGAACACAAACCAAAATCACAAATAAGTAGGTAACCAAATATGGAATAGGTACCCATATATGGAATATACGCATAAGTCATCATATTAATAACAAAAATAAATATATGAGGAGAGGTATATAGGTAATATAAATAAATATAAGTATGAGATCAAACATAATTGAATAAAAATTTAATGAAAGAAATCGCTTAATTCAGTTGCAAAGGTCACAGATCCAGGTATCAAACTATATTATCGATGGACCTACTCAATATTAAAACATGTAGACGTACGTAATAACCGCTAATACTCATCTAAAACCTGTTATCTGTGTCTTAAACATACCTTTAAAATTTTCTGCGCGACGACAAAACAAAATACGGCTGCCACATGGGTAACGTTAGTGCAACCGACGCGATGGTGTGAGTACGTAAGTGAAGAGCACTAATGAAATTGGAGATGTTCTGCGTTGATTATAGTTTTGGAGAAATCAAGGTATTCCATAATAGGATACCATAGCATATTTGGTGACTTTCCTCTAGTAATATTATCGTTAATATTATGCACCTTGATGGATTGACGAATTACTTACCAACAAATTAAAAAAATATATAACTTTAGAGGCGTAGCGTGACGGGGGCGGCAGGGCCAAACCGCTCTGTGTGCTGTTTAGGGGTAACGAAATATTATAATTATTCCTTTGTTAGCTGTGCCTTAAAATAAGATTTATTTATTTAGAAATGTAAGAAAAGAGGCTGCTTAACATGCATAAAAGGGTGGTGTTCTCTCACCCTTAAAATTTGGCCTTCGTTTAGAGCAGTCCAAACTATTGCTAGTCTAAGTACTAATCCACAATAGTTACCTATGTTTTAATAATAAAAAAATCTACAGGTAAGATTATTAAAGAACTCGTTTAGGCACTACTTGCCTATTGCTATGTAAAAATAACAAAGATCATGCATAGATAAATATACAAGGGATAGGGAACATTATGTATATCTACTTCCATAGTAAAACGTACGCAATATCGGTTGTTTCACAATTATTTGTAACGAGATCAACCAAGTGCATCCGTCTAGACGTGGCGGGTGATGACAGCAAGTTAAAGGTCAAAGCCATGAAATCTTAACTTTACGGAGAACTTTGACAATGCAACGACTTCCTAGAGTTGAAGGGAATCTTCCCCACCTCGGAAAGAGATAATATAGTTTGAACATCATGGGGAGAGAATTTTTTAAGGGTAGGTTACTACATAATTCCTATTTTCACAAAGAATATCTGAAGAAAACGTGAGCATCAGACAAATAAATAGACAATGGCTTTAATAATAGTAATATACTTAATAGTAACAATACATTTGGCTGCATTGTTTTTCTTCACCGTCAAGCTATTATGCAAGGGGTATTAGTGCTTACCTGTTTAATTAATGAGTTTTTATGAAATAATCTGGTGAGTAGGTAATACCCTTAAAATTTACCATATTATGTAAAATATAGTATATTTTATATGTCAAATATAATAAATACATAAATATTAGGTATACACAAGAGGCCATCCATAAAGTACGTCACACGTAAAGGGGGAGGAAGGGGATCTACAAACTCTGACACGGTGTGACAGGGGTATGTTTCGTGACATCACGTTTAAAAATCTAAAATGTCAATAATTTGCAATTTCTAAAAAAAAAATGTGTGGCGTACTTTATGGATGGCCCCTAAGAAGGTATGTTTACACATTGATGATCTTATTCTGAGGCACTTTTGTTATAGAAATCAGAATCACCTAGACCTACCACAAACGTCTAGACCTGAGGCAAGTAACTGTTTCATCCACAATTATTTGCCCCTGGATGGGAATCGAATCCTCCCCTTGTTTTCTTAATGAATTCGGAACCATTGTGCTAATGGGTCTATCTATAAAACGACTAGTCATCAATGTTCTCCGCAGTTTAATATAAGCTTTTGTGAACGTAGGTACCTACCTATCTTTGTTGACTTGCCTGTTGGTCGAGTGGTTAGAGACCTTGGCCACGAAACTAAGGGTCGCGGGTTCGAATCCCGCTAGGGGCAAATGTTTCGTGTGATGAACATGGACATTTGTACTCGAGTCATGGATGTTTATAAACGTATTTAAGTATGTATATCCGTTCACCTAGTATCCATAGCACAAGCATAAGCTTAGTTTGGAACTAGGGAATTGGTGTGTCAGTCTGGAAAATTTATTTATTTATCATTTAAAATAGATCAGCTTGCGATGGTAGTCGGTTTTACACATAAATCATAGAGATCTGGCGTTGAAAACGAATGTCCTAGTTATAAGTCGTTTATGTGCAACGGAGATATCATGAAGAGTCGATATCTCTACTATCTGGATAGAATCTTGGATTTTTATAATAATCGAGGCATAACGCTAGTAAGATGTTACGTACGAGACTGCTAGGGCGAAGATCCAAGCGGTTACTCAAAGACATTGGCCTCCCCGTGTTTCATGAATAATACTTATGCAAAAAATAATCATTTATTAACATTTTTAAATCAACAAGCACTTTTATCTAATAAAATGGGGGCGTGGCCCAATTGTTTTGGTCCATGAAAACACGTGAAATTGTTTTGTTAATGTTTTTGCTATAGGTATTTTGTTCTAGCACGTTTTTGTAACAAAATAGTTAAGTGGCCTACTTGTGCGGGTCAATGAAAACACGTGAACCTGTTTGTCACAGTTTTTGTGGTCTGTCTTATTATGATTTGCTGCAAAATGGGGACGTGACCGATTCGTTTAAGTCAACGGACTACCTGGACGTGCTGGACATAAATGACAGTTGTTTTATATATATGTACATATAAAATTACATACGTTACGTACATTTTATTTTTACTTAAGACGGTGATATAAGCTTTAATAATAGTTACATGGGTGTACGCAAGGAGGAGAAGGGTTGGACAGTTGCCTCCCCCCTGTAATTCGTGTGCCAAGGTCTATTTACTATAACAACCCCCTCTGGATCAAAAGCTGCGTACGCATGGTTCATGGTTACCTATTTTATTTAAAACGAAGTGAGATAATTTTTGGTAAATAAAAATGTAAAGGTGTTTTTATCTACATTTTGACTATTTTGGACCTAATACATTATCTATCAAACATGCAGAAAAAATAAAATTAAATACCTACCTAACTATATAATATATTTTTTGAACTTTGACTTGTGCACATGCAAATCATCATGAAGATCAAATAGCTTGTTTTTAAAATGTGTGACAAACAGCGAATCTACGCATGAAACACTTGAAATGAACTGAAACCATTTGAAATTATTCAACAGTCATTAATTTACTAATTGTAGTCAATTCAAATTCATATTATTTATATCGTTAACAATACATATAAATTAACAATTATATAGTTTTTTCGAGAGTATTGCCTCTCTTGTTATAGGTACTATATCTATGAATAAGTACCCATACCACCTTTATGATCGTTACTTACCTACTATTACTTATTTTATACAAGTTTTTACCGATCTCTGGTACTAAAGTTCTCTTAGTCAAAGGGCCAAAAGACACTTAGTAGCATAGTGCTACTAAGTGTATTTTGGCCCTTAGTAACATATAGATGTTACTTAACTGTATGTTAGTGGTAATACACCAGTCTAGGAATAAATATTCCAGGATTTTTTCGACAAGTTTAATAGTTATTATTCGTGGGCAGTAATAAAAAACCGCCATGTTTTGTATAGGGGAATAAAATTATCAAAAGTATAAGAGAACTATGTATTTAGTTTGTATAAAAATATGAACAACAACAATAACAACATCCATTCTTAATAACAAAAAGTCGCAACTATCAGTATTATTTGCATTTGTACACTTAGTGTTTGCCGTGGTGGAAGCCCCAGTGCTTGTGGTCCTCGTGACCGCCCTTCTTGCCATGGCCTCCGTGATGGTGGTGGTGCCCCTCGTGTCCGTGGTGGCCGTGGTGGTCGTGGTGGCCCTCGTCGTGGTGGCCCTTGTCGTGGTGTCCGTGATGTCCGTGGTGGCCCTCGTGGTGACCGGAGTGGTGGTGACCGCCCTTCTTGTGGTGACCATGGCCCTTGTCGTAGTGTCCGTGGTGATGTCCGTGCTTGTGGTGCTTGCCCTCGTGGTGGTGGCCGTCGTGGAAGTGGTGGTCCTTGTGGAAGTGGTCCTTGTGGTGCTTCTTGTGGTATCCGTCAACGTGTTCTCCCTTGTCGTGGTGTTCGTGGTGGCCGTGCTTGCCTCCCTTGTGGTGGTGGCCATGCTCGTGGTGCTCGCCGTGGTGGTCGTGCTCATCCCAGTGCTTTTTGTGGCCGCCGCCATGTTCATGGTGATGTCCCTCATGGTGATGCTTGCCATGGTGCCCTTCATCGCCCTTGTGGTGATGGTGGTGTCCATGGTGTCCCTTGTGGCCCTTGCCGCCATGTTCATGGTGGTGGTCGGCGTGGTGGTGATGCCCGCCGCCCGACTCGTGGTGGTGGCCCTTGCTGGCCGCCACGGCCTGGTCATCGTCGGCGGCGCATAGCGCCACCAGACAGAGGACTGCAGCTGCCAAAAGCCACTTCATTGCTGTGTTGGTACGAGAGGAAGTCCGGTTGTAACTGACCTCTGATACTTTGATTGCCTATTTATATTAGTCACTTGGTAGTGCACGTCTGGGCGATGGAGAAATATTCCGCAAGCGTTCAGTGTACTAGTTCATGGACAAAGCAGAAAAACGTAGCATCGTTTCGTTTGTTCTCTCCGCTATTAGCCTTAGTTCCGATCCGATCGGACGTAGTCGAAACGATAAATCGATATTGGTTCTATTTTTTTTTTATAAGTAAGTATATATATTAGCAGTTAATAAAAAATATTTGCTTTTCTATAATAGGTATTCTTCGTATTATAATAATTACAGGAGAACATTTTACATACTTATTCGATTCGATTTTATAAGCAATTTCGCATCATTTTTCGTATTCGGTATACATACTTATATTTTACATTTAATTGACAATTATCGAATGGTGTTGGCCATAACACGTCCAGCATGTCGTAAAAGCGACTAATGGTATATTGGGTTTTGGGTATGTGATTGTGTAGGCAGTGGCGTAACTAGGTATAGGGTGGTAGGTGTGGCAAAATGCCACGGGCCGCCCGGAAGGGGCCCCCGGATTCCTTTAGCACGGGGGACCCCACTATGCTACAGCATTGAAATCGAATATCGTCCTAGAGCGAAGGCCACAACCGATGAATTTTCCACGGGCCTCAAACGGCATAGTTACGCCATTGTGTGTAGGCGACGAGCTAGCCACTTGTCACAATTTTTTTGCAATTATCCATCTTACCCAGCCCAGTTTTGTTTTTGTCTGAATATAGTTATAGGGGATTGCTGCCTCTTTGACTGTAGCTGAAAATATCTTCTAAATTATTTTAGATGTAAATACAGTGTACGAAGGTAGTTTGTGGTAATGCGGTCGTAGTACCGTATCTATCGGTGCGATCAATCCCTGTTGGATCAATTTTGCCTAATTGGTTCTGCACAGGGTTTATTAAAAGACATCCGTAGTGATTAGTTATACGGCTGCTTGCTGAAATTAAGAGTTGACACAATACACACAGTTTGACTATAAATATTAAGCTCTCCAGATGTTTATCATACTGATAGCATTATCATGATCATTAAATTTTATATACTTAGGTACAACTATAAATAGAAAAAATAGATACGATTAAAAAAATCATTCTCAAATTTATTTACACGATAGACAATTAAATATTATGAAATCAGCTTATTGGAAACATAAACAAATTAAACTATTCGAGATTCAGGAATTTCGTAAATTTTGATTTTGATTAACTGAACAATGAAATCCATAAATCAAGGTCGCTTCAGAAGGAATTACTTATCTCCTTTAGCAACCCGCTGTGATGAGATGAAGATGTGGAAGTGTTTTGTAAAGACGATTTGGTCAATCGGCAATCGGTCGGGCGGTTTCTGTGCGCGGGCGCAGCGATGCGTGTCCGCAGTTGTAGCTTTGTGCTCGCCTCGGGATGTTCCATTCAACAACACACTTGATTGACAGCTTATAAGCTTGGATCGATCGAACATTATCTGCTTAGCGGAGCCTCGCGTTTCGAACGCCGCTATTTGGTTAGCGCTAAACAATTTTTCCAAGCGAGCAGGCAAGGGTAATCCTCGGCACAGCCCTCGACGGGACTCTGTTTGGGTACTCGGCCTGATTATTCACGCTTATAAGTTCATCGCGGCTTGAATTAACAACATTATTATACTTGTGTTCAACGTTTATCTTGTGCTGTATTTATTTAGGCAACGTGGGATCAAACTTTTTATCATTGTTTACCGACTTAACATATTATTACTAACTAGCTGTGCCAGCCGTGTCACCCGCGTTTATGGTTAATATTATAAAGACTATTTCCGTCATACATGATTTCTATGTAACTTTAACCATTAAGGCTGCACACGCGACGGAAGCTTAAAAAATGGAGTAACTTCTCCCGTTTTCCCAACATTTCCCTTCACTACTCTGCTCTTATTGATTGTAGCGTGATGAAAAGTATACTATAACCTGCCCAGGAGTATGAAGAATAATTGTACCCAGTTTCTATAAAATCCGTCGAGTAGTTTTTGTTTCTATAAGGAACATACAGACAGACAGACAGACAGACAGACAGACAAACAGACAGACAGACAGACAGACAGACAGACAGACAGACAGACAGACAAAAATTTTACTGATTGCATTTTTGGCATCAGTATCGATCACTAATCACCCCCTGATAGTTATTTTGAAAATATATTTCATGTACAGAATTGACCTCTCTACAGATTTATTATAAGTATAGATGATATAATTTATTGGCTTGAATACTTACTGCCTTCATCATAATGTCCACTATGAAAATATGTCCAGTGCAAGACAATGACGTAAATGAATTAATAAATTATCGGTGTTATGGAATTATTTTCTGGCGAACCTGCAATGTTATTACACATTCGCAACGTACAAGCTTTGCAAGTGGCCCATACATTAACTATCATCATCGTCATCATCAGCCTGCTCGCGTCCACCGGTGAACTGAGGCCTCTCGTAGGAGGTTCTAGTATCTCCTAAGGGAGGCGTTATAACATGTTACATTAATGCTTACCATATTCATACACCTTTCATACTTAGAAATAAAAGTGTAATGGCGGTAGTCTAAAAAAAATTGGTAGTTTCCAAAAAAAAAAAAAATATTATTATGTTACAGACTGACTTTAAACTTGACATAGTACGACGAAATATTAGATACAAAAGTAATCTCTACAAAACTAAATGAAATGTGTTCTTAAAAAGTTTATTCAAATAATAACGATGATGAAATATCGAAATATGCCACCTTCTTCTATGGACCGTCGAATTAGTTTTCCCAAGCATGTGGCAATTGGCTCTCTGTTATCGTGGGTCAAGTACACGAAAGACATTCGTTTTTGTTATCTATTGTGTTCTGTTTCATTAGCGGTTCGTTGTCTGTTTGTTAGTCTATAAACGGAGCTCGCTTGAAACGGTTCTGTTTGTGACGTGGCTCCATAGTTTGTTGATAAAATTGGTATACTGAGTATCTAATGGTCAACTTTTTAAAAATCTAAATAAAATGTAATACAAAATTCACCATTCAAAGGATCACATTTGAGAGATTCTGAAACGGTTCGCCTACAATCGTTTGATCCATGCGTTCATGGAACACAGAATTTTTTACACACTATCGTTTAGCCCAAAGAACGTTTCGCCCAATAACGATTTGCCCACTGAATTTTTCGCCCATTATCGTTTAGCCCGAAGAACGTTTCGCCCATGAACTGTTTGCCCACATAATGTTTTATCCACTGTCTTTTAGTCCACAGACCATTTCGCCCGAAGAATGTTTCGCCTACAGAACGGTTTGTTAGTGAATTTACTTTAATTTAAATAACTTAACCATAAGTGTTCAGTTCAAAATCAAATTCAAATTCAAAATATCTTTATTTATATGGGCTTCAAGAAAGCACTTATAAATAGTCAATATACATAAAAAAACGATAAGAAATAATACTACCACCAGTTCATCCATGAATTGACTTTAAACTTTTAGTATTTAATTAAAAAGAATGTAGGTACCTACTATTTTCGTTCATTACTCCATTGGACCTAGGTAGATATATAAGCTAGTATTCTTAGTCTGTTTATTAGAAAAAAGAGATCGTATGTGAGTCACTGATGGTTATTGTTGATGATAGGTAAATACGGTTTCAGAATCCATATGAGAACGTCACATGTTTGTCTGACTTAATAATGTAGTTACTATACCAACTGTGTTCCTCGGCAATATTGTAAAAGGCGATTGATGGGTGAAAATATTTTCTGGTAACTACTTAGATATTTTTTTTGTGTTCAAATCATAGAAAATCTAATGGTTACCTACGTAGGTGTACCAGGACGGTCCTTTATATAAGTATTTTTATGACTTGACATTTATCTTACAAATTTAATTTCTACCTCGTGTTGTACCTACCTAATAGTAATATATAACATGCCCGACATATTAACGATTCCCCTTATTTTTCACGAGCATCGGATCATTGTAATCGTTTCCGTCCCAGTTTTCAGTTATTTTATAATCTTTCAATCAGCGATAGAACAAATTCTCTTTAAAGTGATTTTGTGAGAAGATTACATAGTATTGATTATTTTATATTCATCATCACAATACATTCAGTGGAGGGACCGCCGCGTCGCCATTGTCGGAAATAAGTTCACGACCGTCGTGGTCTGGTGCGCCTGCGCACTTTTCTAAGGTCCGCTTTCGAAAGAGCGCAGGTTCTCAAGGCCAGTGGAGACAATAGGGCTACCGCTGTAATGAAAACTAACAAATTTTCTTTCTATTGTGTAGTCAACTAAAACTAAAAAAAATTTTTAAAACAGTTGCTAAAGACTGTATCTAGGATTATTGTTAGTTTTTGATAAACGAACCGTAAAAGTAGATTTGTCGCAGTACTTTTTTTAGATGCCTATGCACAGTTATAGGTTTCTTAATTGGCTTGCTTATGGTCGGACTGTTCTTTATTCCTGAAAATGTGTTCTCATCCAATATTTAGGAATCAACTTACTTGCGCATTTATAACCTCAGATACTGTACTGGGGACAAATATATTATGAGTGTTAATTTAGTTTATTCAATAATAGCAGGACAATATCTTTCCGGCCAGCTCGCCATTACATAGAGATTATAACTTTTCAAAATTTTTGAATACATCGCGTACTTTATACAGACGTAATAAGTTAAGATAATACGGGGTTTGCTAGTCGTTTGACTCTGCCTACCAATCCGGGGATGACGAGTGTGAAGTTATAAGTAAAAAAACATACATTATACAAATCTAGTCTAGAAGGTCCTCGAATAAAATGTTAACGATTTGTGTACGCCTCAGCATCTGCATCAAGATATATAGTCTTCATATAAGTACTTGTGCAGTACAGGTAATGTGTGTATTGTCAAAATCGGAGTGGCTGTGTTCTAAATAAATAATAGCTACTTAAGTAAACAATTCAAAAATGATTACATAATTATGTAGACGTCATTAAGCTAAGCTTTTTGCGTGTTGTTGGCGATTATTAAATAAATAAAAATAAGTTAAATATCCGACTACATCACGTAGGTACATTAATATGATTCCGAGATAGTAATATATTCCGAGTAGCTTAAGCACTTGTAAAACTGATATCAGAATTAACAGTGGTATTACAAATATATACTTAAATATTAGATATTAACACTCAGACACAGAACAAACACAAATATTCATCATACGAATGTTTGTCCTTGGTGGGCATCGAACCCACAACTCTTGCGCATGGGGCAGGGTCACTACCGAATGCGCCACGAGCCAGTCATTATATTCCAAATAAGTATTCAGCGTAGGATTCATAGGTATTTTGTATTTTTTTTTTTACACATGTTTGGTAAGAACGCCTACTATTTTATCTATTATTTAAACCTTAAAGCAGACCCAGGCTAAGAACGAAGATAAGTAATGACTTTCATAGATATATTTTTATGGAAACCTGTATGATTTCTATCTGCGTAGTCAAAATCACTTAATTTGTTTGTAATAAATAACATGCCATGTTACGTAGACGTTCACCAAACCCACATAAAAAAAGGTTTTCAATATCAGATTTCTACTTCTAGATATTCAATGTAATGATAAACTACTATTCATTTAATTTTATTTATTAATACATGTTAAGGATTTAATATTGTTCACATTATGACAGATCTTGTATTGCAATCCTGTGTTGGTCTGGGACTTAAAAAGAATTTGCCAACTGTGTTTCTTGCCTAGCAGGTCATTAAAGGCGACTAATGGTATATGGGGTTTTGGGTATGTGATTGTGTAGACGACGAGCTAGCCACTTGTCACTACTTTCTCACAATTTTCCATCTAACCTAGCCCATTTTCCCGTGTTGGTCTGGGACTTAAAAAGAATGTGCCAACTGTGTTTCTTGCCTAGCATGTCGTAAAAGACGACTATTGGTATATCGAGTTTTGGGTATGTGATTGTGTAGGCGACAAGCTATCCACTTTTTCACAATTTTCCATCTAACTAAGCCAAGTTTTATTTTTGGCTGAATGTGGTTAAAGGGGCCTGTTGTCCCTTTGACTCTGCCCACCCCTTCGGGGATTATTGGCGTGATGTTAGGTGCGTGTGTGTGTTGTATTGCAATAATACAATACAAGTACTTATTTAAATCTTTAATTTATGTTTAACTACCTATAACTTATCGTTATAGTACTTATGATATATAGTGGTGTCCACTGTGCTACGCTACAAGCGATCTTGACCTTAACCTGTTAGGATATGTACACTGGTTGTGTTTGGTTAGATTTTTATTGTTACACTAGCTGTGCCAGCGGTGTCACCCGCGTTTATAGTTAATATTATAAAAACTATTTCCGTCATACATGATTTCTATGTAACTTTAACCATTAGGGCTGCACACGCGACGGAAGCTTAAAAAATGGAGTAACTTCTCCCGTTTTCCCAAGGTTTCCCTTCACTACTCTGCTCCTATTGATTGTAGCGTGATGAAAAGTATACTATAACTTGCCCAGGAGTATGAAGAATTTGTACCAAGTTTCGTTATTATCCGTCGAGTAGTTTTTGTTTCTATAAGGAACATACAGACAGACAGACAGACAGACAGACAGACAGACAGACAGACAGACAGACAGACAGACAGACAAAAATTTTACTGATTGCATTTTTGGCATCAGTATCGATCACTAATCACCCCCTGATAGTGATTTTGAAAATATATTTCATGTACAGAATTGACCTCTCTACAGATTTATTATAAGTATAGATAATAACCATCAATTGTGTTGCATTACCCTAAATTATATTGACAAGCAATGGCATTCGCGTTCTATGGTGTGGTTATCTGTGTCATATTTACCATTTGATTACTGTTGGGGCAAGCATCACGTAAAGTTTTGAAATATAATATCCATCCTGTATTTATAAAAAAAACAACATTCTAGAATGTTGACGTTTTTTGTCCACCCTTTAACTGGATAAGTAGGTATTTGATAGGTGTAAACAGGAACTCATACCACCAATGCGCGTCATGGCTTTGACGTAAGTACTTTTTTTTACAAAAATTATATAGGTACTTACTTATTATAAAAACTAATAATATAATTTTCATAATGACAAGTTATCTAATATGGACTTATTTCTAGTTTGTTGTTTATGTTCATTATTGATAAGTCAAACCACGAGACCAAAAAATCGTAACAGAAGGGCCAAGTGTAATGTAATTTACGTTAGACAAATTTAACGTGACCTAAGTCTGCAATGATCCCTAATGTAGGTACAGCCCTTGTGGTCGGGCCGAGTCCCAGTGAAACACAAACAGCTAATGCTCTTAGCGCAGCTGTACTCAACCTGCGGTAAACGAGGGTGGATGAAAATAATAGCAATATCAAGCCAATTGCTTGAAATCTTGATATCATAATCATAAATAACAGCTTAAATCATATGTTTAAGCTGTATTGTAAAAATAGTCTAGAATTAAATAAACCGTCATTAAAAATAACGTGAGTCTTATTTATTCCGATCGCTTTTCAACGCACTAATATAATTTGCATCAGGTACTGCAGGAAGCATATTTTGTAATCTCATTGGCTTCAGCAACAAAGAAAGCCAGTTCAGCCAGTTGTCACTAGAGAACGTACACCTTGTCCCATTTTTACCCCACATTCAACCCAGCCGAAATATCTATGTGACCTAAGTAAAGAAAGGTTGAGTATATCTGCCCTAGCGCATCCAGGGCGTCATACTTACGCGTCTTAGCGCTAAGAAGCCTATCCCTACACGCGCAATCTCGTTACCTGCATTATCATACTCGCGCTAATGTTATTACTCGCCTTCTGTAACATAAGCCTTTTGCTCTGAATCTCCTTAGCCCGGTATGTTGATAAACTGATTAGAAACGTGTGTTCATATAGGAATACTTAATTGTATTCTTTACATATGTATAAAGTATTATTTTTGTTAATTAAAGTAAGAATGTAACAATTGTAATTAAATAAATAAATACTTCAGAGTGCACCCTGCCATGCCCACCTCCAAATTCATAATTTATATGCTTGCGCCATGTTTAATAATAATGTGTAATGTATACATTCATGACACAAGATGCAGATTTGCCCCAGGAAGATTAAACCCATAGCCTTTATTTTGTCCAGGGTCTTTAACTAGTAGACCATGCGGCCTATCAAAATGTATAGCCCTATTTGGTGCAATGGGTCAGTCTACCAGTCTGACGCCAGGTGCGTGGGTTTGATTCCCGCACCGGGTTAAGATGTTGATTAAACAGGCGTCTGCCCCTGATCTGATTTTTGTTGTACATTTGTTGGTTCTGATTTCCATATTAGCTATACGTTTTTTTTATTTGAAAAGATTAATGAGTATTAGACGAATCTACCAAAGGTTTATGAAAAGACTTCGCGGATGTCTCCATGATCTAAAAGAATTGGGCAGGGCACTGATGCAGAAGGGAAATGAGCTAATGCATTGGTTTATTCTTATAGCAGGGTAAGGATCACTTAGACTGATTTATCGGCACGATTGGTCTAACATGGTAAGCTATAGTGCATACAGATTGATGAATAAACGTTATTATGTATATCAGTAGATATTCACTAAGTCCATAGAATAACGTAGAATCTAACAACGTAACAATATATTAATTAATAGGTACTCATTGAGTGTTAGGATTCCGACTCAATCTGTTTTAATATTACATAACTATCTTAAAGCTTAGATAACTTCAAATCGCATATACGATTCCGAATCTTAACTAAAGTAGGTCACAGTGTAATCTACTTGCCTTCTAAGTTATTGGTAGGCCTATTATTAATAGCCAATTTCACGGATAATCAACTATATCTGAATCTGGCCTCTATTTAGTGGGTAGGAAAGTTGTGTGTTCGTTGTTGTGAGTGTAAGTTGAATCCAAACATGTGTACGACATATAACGCAGGCCGGGCGTGGTTTGCGATGATGTCGGCGCTCGGGTTAGCCAGGATAATCCGCGCTATTGTTACCTATTTTAATGCTTACGCCCTTTGTCCACGGCCTGTATTAAGTCATACGCGGATAATCGCTCTATTATGCCGGGTTAATTTTCCATTGGCCGTACGAAGGAGATTGGCAGCTGCTTAGCGTCGCGGCGAGACAAATCGGCGACAGTTCCCATTTGTAAACACTATTGTGACAATGCGAATGTTGTATGAAATCGATATGCTCGCGATGTAATGGGAATGAAATTTTGTTCCGATTTTTTGTCGCTGCTGGGCTCAATGGGGATATTAACATATCACCGAGTGTGCTATTTTTTTTGTGGCTATATTCAGGATTGTGAACCGGGTACTGGGGATTACCTATTTGGTGGCTTAATGTAGGTAATACTTGACTATAGGTATTTTTCCCAAGTATGATTATAAACAAAAGTATTGTATCTCCTTATAATAGTAGGTAGTAGATATAAGTAATTTGGAATGGTTTAGGTACAAGTTATTCGCACAATGATTTATGCAATTCTGGAACGTCTTTTTAAAAACAAATATCAAGTTTACAATGAGGATTACAATTCGTAATGTACCATAGATTTATCATTATAATATTCGAAAAATAAAGTGCGTAAAACACGCGTCAAACTGCAAAAACCGCATGTGGGTAGGTACTATATAATATAAAAAAACTGTGGGTAAATGTTCCACACCAAACGAGTTACGCGTTTGGATTCTAGTGCTAAAAATACTAACTTCCGGTCGCTCCGCTAATTTAGTTAGTTAGTTAAAATATTCTGTGACTAATTGGATAATACGTATCTATGCACCAGCATTTATATTTTAGATGGCAGACTAGGTCTATTTTTTTGCATTCATGTTTAAATAATATGCCTGAAATAATTATGAAATAAGTATATTTTTTTACCTAAATTAACATTTTTAGTAACCTGTGTCAACTTGTATCTGTCTGTATCTGTACCTACTTACTTATTTCTCGGTAGAATCACTTATTTGTTTCATGACTAAGTGCTTTGTAAAGCCTACATGAACAAAGATATTTCTATTCCTATCAAATGCTAAATTGTTTAATTTTGAACATATTATAAACTGTTTGTTTGAAGCTAGTGGTATTGACAAATACTTATAAGGTTTTAGGAATATTGACGTTTTTTTGGTTTCCAAAAAAGACAATGGCTGCAATGCGTTTATTTGCCTACTGGCTCCCGTGAGGCAAGCGCATTAACTAATAGTCGTAGTCGTACGCGTCATCGAGTGCGCCCAATATTTGCCAGAACGTCCGCGCTAAGGATGTTTCCGGCCCACGAAAGTATCATATTAACTGTTCAAACAGAGGATCGGAGGTTTTACGTGGCAGCTGGCCGACACGACTAATTACATCAATTACAGGCAAACAGGAGTGCGCTCGGGTTTCTGCCCACCTTAGTCAATATTTGCGCGAGACGCCGCGCCCGGCCAGCCGTATACGCTCCTGGCCTATTGTCCGTCTACAATTGTGTTACCATTCACTATCTTGCGATTATTATGCAATAGGGTATTTTTCTCTTAAATTAATAGTTAGATATTTTTTCTTGCACGAAAATCTAATACAGGAATTAGCATACATACAGACTTCTTATACTTGTCTGGAAGTAAAAAAGAATGTGCCAACTCTAAATATTATCCTCGCCTGAATATTGTAAAAAGTAACTAATATTAATTTTGTGTCATACGGTTGATAAGTGTGACGAGCTAGCCACTTGTTACTACTTCTCATAATTTTCCATATTTTTGCTCCAGGCACAGGTACAACTACAGGTAACTATTACAAATTTATTTATCGACATTTATTAAGAATTTAATCCTACGATACTTAAAAAGTATCACGTATATCTATCTACTACATAGTCTTCATATAAAAACTATGTTAGTGAACACGAAGAACATCAAGATACTTCAACATCAACTTCACATATTTATACTTACATTTTTCAAACACTGAAAATATGAATGTTTAACTCGAGTGATATTTCCGCGTCGCAATGCTCTTCGCTCGTTCACAAAGAATTCCTTCACGGAATAAGTTTAATTTTTTTTTTTTTAACTGTTTTATTTTTATTGCAATCTTGTTATCCGTTAGGTATGTAGGTATGTAGATAGATACCTGCTGTATATTTCCGATAAAAAGCTGTTAAATCACGCAAAACATAACATCATATCTTGTTATATGATGGAAAAAAGGTATTATTATTATTATATTGTAGATACATGTATAAAATTTAATTACCAATCTTAATTTTTTTCTTAGCAGGGACTTACCCAAATTTAATAAAAAATATTATAGTTTTAGGTTCACTTGAGTACCCATAAGAGAATCCGTTATAAGATTTCTAGTCAAAAATAGATTTTCTTTTTATTTTTCCGACAATTTTTTTAACACTTCGATCAAATTCGCAGCCTGTCATGGTCTGTGGCAGCACAATGTCTACTCACCAAGTCATGCCTAAATAAACTCTGTTTTATCTAATAAACGAATTTAGGTACATATGATTTAGGCTGATGACTTAATTATATGCGCGTACCTGCCATATGACTAGAAATACTTGTATATCACCAGCAGAATCAAAACATTTGTTCTCCGTTTATCTTTTTTTTTTCTCTTACTACAAAACTGGCTACTAAAAGGTATTTAAAATACAGATTACTAATAAAAAAAAAACGCAACGACAATCCATAAAATGATCAAAACATGTGCCACCCCGCTCTGTTTCGAGACACAAAAAAGTGGAATTATTTTTTTCTCATCATCGCGTTGTATTGTGGTGTGAGCTTTCGTATTGTTGGCTTAAGCTGGAAAAGGCTACGTGTCGCCGCGGGCGGATCTCCAAAGACAACTCGTTCAATTCGCTCGCTATCACATGCCGGTTAATCTGGCATCTTTGACAATTGCAGCGACAAAGAGACGTGCGATCAGACTACGGGGGGGGGGGGGGGGATTATCCGGTGGGAGTGTGGGCGACGTAGGTGGCGGGCATCATCTTATGAGTATACAGAGCGCTTCGGCGCGGTTACGTGATTAGTCGGATGATTTATTCTAGAGCTAGGCTGCAAGCTATACCTAATATCGCGTGGTTTTTTTTTAGCAGTCTTAATGGGAAACTTAATTAACATTTAGCAAATTATATATAACTGTAAACAAATTTTGTTCTTTTTATACGAGTAAGTATACGAGGTACATCGTATATGAAAAAAAAATGTGCCAATTATTAAAATTTAAACAACTTAAACAGTAAAAATATTACAGACAGTTAATTAACGCTTAGTCTCCATCCACAATATTCTGGGGGTTAGTAGATACCGTTTAAATAAACACAAGGAAAATTAATCTCCTAATTACAATATTAATCCGTACATCTCTCAATCCGGCAGGGCGCTGCTCCGAGCCTACAATAAGTCATTCTGTTACATACATAACATATTTACGGCTGAACTAGACTTACTAATAGGGAGGGATGGAGATTAAATACTGTTTGGGAGCGTCGTATTGTCACATCCATTAAGCTCCGCGGGGCGGAGCTTTGGAGGCCACGCCCCCGCCCGCCCCGCTACCCCACACGGGCTCGGCGCGCGGGTTCGGCGACTACTCGCTAAGGAGATTTGCTGGCAATCGCATCACGCGTAATTTGTGACAGTGATGTGTTCGAGACTATGATGAGTGTTGAATCGTGGCGGTAGTGTCGAGTGGTCAGCGTGGCTCGGCCGGAAGGTATGGGCG
>OX596208.1:12616475-12652731 GCA_951394215.1 Glyphodes perspectalis | reverse complement strand
CTTCCACAGAGCGCCCGAACTGTTCGGTACGTCCGCTAAGATGTTCATGATGGGTGAGAGATACATTTTATTATTGCATGCTTTACTTATGCCGTTTTGCCATATAGAATTGTGAAACTACATCCAATTTGACAAGAAAGCTAAATATTTTTTGCGTAACTCGATTAGTCTAGGAAAACTGCTTGTCTCCATAAAAACATTTCAAAAGTCTAAAGGAAATCTTATTAAGTTGAACCCAAAATAATAAAAGTTTTTCTTTCCTTAATTACCGCTTAATGTAGGTATTTATAAAATGTGAGCAATAAGGGCTAGAAAATGTAGGTATTAATATTTTTTAGCTCTTGCCTTAAGTACCTCGTTGGCCTATTGGTAACATGCGCCGCCAAACGCCACTGTCGTGACAAAAATTAGTAGCTGGGTATTTCAATATTGAAATTACTCAATAACAGTCCGAGTCAGAAAGTTGGCAGTTTAATCACCCCCGTGCGTCGGAAAGCACGTTAAGCCGTTGGTCCTGCGCCTGACCTCTCCCGGTCATGTCGAATTGCCGTCTCACCGGACTATGAGAGTGAAGGAACAGAGAGTGCACCTGTGTTTGCGCACACACTTGTACACTATAATGAACTATTTATTTATCTCCTGCGCAGTTGGCTTATCCTCGTTGAGATTGGCTGCCGTGACCGATATCGGTTAGGAGGACATAATAAGTAGCAGAGTTGTCGACCGCATATGGTAATCAATGCCGTAGGTAATTAAGATTCTCAAATTCTAATGATTATGTGGAAGAGAGCGGTAGTAGCGCGCCTCACAAGGGATGGATGTTCATACCAAGTCACATATCTCTGGATATCTCAAATCTAATAGGTACCTACTAAGTAGGTACGCTGAGCAAGTGGCATATTTTAGAGTAAACAAATCGTGACTGCAAATTCCAATAACTAGGGATATGTAATCGTGATCCAATTTGCATGGTTCCCCTATCTAAAAGTAGCGGACGTCAAAAAGAAAGTATATTTAATGTAGGTAATTACGAGACTTGCTTAATCCTGGATAATGCTATAAGCAGACTCCGATTAAGCACGGGGCATTACGCTAGAAAGATGATATTAAATTATGACTAATTAACATTTATTTACAAGACCGAAACAACTTTAAGTCCGTCATTTATTTACCTAATAAGAAATAATATGGTGAATAGATAAAATTCAAAAATTCAAATTCAAAATCTCTTTATTTATATAGGGTTAAAAAAAGAACTTATAAATAATCAATTAAAACAGAAAAGAAAGCATTACCAACTATCCAACGATCATTTCAACATACAACGTTCAGTTATTTGATCGGCATAATGTGAATTCGTATGACATACTGTGAACCTTAAGATAAGGTCAATATATATTATTAAGATATTCCATTAAATTGAAAATTTAATCCCATGTAGATCTAGGACTTAAAAAGAATGTGCCAACTGTGTTTCTTGCCTAGCAATGTCGTAAAAGGCGATATATCGTATATGGGGTTTTGGGTATGTGATTGTGTAGGCGACGAGCTAGCCACTTGTCACTACTTTTTCACAATTTTCCATCTAGCCCAACCCAGTTTTACTTTTGTCTAACTAACTAACTAACTAAACTTCGCGTCACTTCCGTAGCGGGGTAGGCAGAAAAAACCGAACGCCATATGGAACGATCGTTACACACCTCACTCGCCTCTTTAAAATTGTCTAAATGTGGTGGTTAAAGGTGGTTAAAGCTGTCCCTTTGACTAGGCAGAGTCTTTCGAGAATTATGGGCGTGATGTTATGTTATGTTATGTAACTAACTAACTAAACTTCACGACACTTCACTAGCGGGGTGTTATGTTGAAAATTTAACCAGTTCGTAAAATACAATATAGGAATGTAAACATACATATATGTAACATCACATCTGCAATCCCCGAAGGGGTAGGCAGAGTCCAAGGAGCGATGAGCTCTTCAAACATTTAGCCAAAAACCAAGTTGGATTAGAGATAAAATTATAACAAGTGGGAGTGGATGTCGTCCACACAATCACAAACCCAAAACACGATATAGTTGCCCTTTCCTACATGCTGGGCAAGAAACACAGTTGGTACATTCAATACGAGTCCAATATGAGAAGGGAAACATTTAAAAATTAACCAACTCACATCTACTTATGACTAACATAATACGAATTTGAGTTGATTGGTTAATATACCTAATAAGATAGTAGATACCACGGAACAAATTTTCTGTTCTGTGGTAGATACAATCAGTTAGTCATATGACATCATTATTTTGAAGTAAGTACGTGTAAAGTACTCGGCAGTAAACAAAATATTCAGCACTTTTATATATTACTTGCTACCTTTATCTTAAAAATAATCTCAGTTGTAACTTTTAAAAACCAATGTGCATTAAATGTACCTACCTACTAGTTTTATAGAATAGATATTTTTCGCAAAAATTAAAGAGTTTTGGTCTGTCAAATGATATAATTCGATATACAACCATATTAAGTGCTAAGCAGATCGAATCCAAACGGTTACCTATAAAAAAAATTGCGTCATTACAGTTGATACATTACTTACTTACTTTAGCAAATGAAAAATATAAAATCTGATGAAAGTCTATTCATTACAACATTGTTAAACGGGTTTTGGATCCTTTAAATATTATTTCACCTTTCTCTATGTATCGAGGAAGAAACTACGAAAAAGGCTGATAATAAAATATATATTGAACTGCAGCGCCCCGCGGTTTGACCCGCGTAGTCCCCGTTCCCGTAGGAATACGGAGATACGATATAATCTATGTTCATTGCTGATAATGTAGCTTTCCAATAGTGGAAGAATTTTTAAAATCGGTTTAGTGGTTTCGGCGTAGAAGTGTATCAAATAAACAAATTCATATTTGCATTTATAATATAATGTTGGATATTTAATATAATGCAAATACGTAGTAAGTAGTTCAATAGTGACCACAATATTGCAGAACTCAGCAGGAATATTTCAGAGTGTGTCAATAAACTGCGAATAAATACGAAATATTGAATATATTAATACCAATTAAGCGTGTTTGCAAAGTAACGAGGTATTTATTAGTGCTACTTAATTTAATGAGATCATTTCAGCATACCTACAGTTTGTGTGTCAATATAAGCCAATATAAATATACATTTTATTTATTTGTGAATATATAATATTGATTGATTTGATAGGGATATTATTAGGTACATACATACTTACATATTGTCACGCCCGTAATGTCCGAAGGGGAAGGCAGAGTCAAAGGGGCCACTGGGCCGGATTAGATGGAAAATTGTAAAAAAGTAGTGACTACTTAGTGGCTAACTCGTCGCCTACACAACCGCACACCCAAAACCCGTAAACCACTAGTCGCGTTTTACGACATGCTAGGCAAGGAACACAGTTGGCACATTGTTTTTAAATCCAGACCAACATGGAATATTATTTTACCTGATGATTGGGCAAACGGCAAAATTTTGCGCACCTAGTGACGTTACGTGGTACTTTAACGCGATGTATCTTCATCATTTTTGTGAGCTGATAAAAAGAAAAAATACGTAGGTAAGCAATATTTTTTGTTATCTAATAACAAAATCAAATAAAAATCCAAATTAATATACAGCTACGTAATTTTTAATATACCTATTAATCAATATCATTTTAGATTCCGGCCTATCGGAAACTATCCGAAACTTTTATATTAGATTCGGTTACGGTTACGTATACTTTTTTTATTCGTATATCCGATATTTCGGTTACGGATATGGAGCTCCATAACATTCGTAGCATATCCGTAGCGTATAGAGTGTAACTTTGACAGATCATTAAATCTTTACATGTTTCGTATTTTATATAAAATTGACTGTTACCGGGAATCTCAATGTACTAATTATATAACTAACTATAAGTAATAGACTAGAATATTAATTATAGACTCTTAACATATTTCCTCCGTTTCGACAGATGGCTTAGGTATTACCTACATAAAAATGGCCTTTTCGCAAAACGTGGACTTCACAAAATGTCTGCCAGTCGTAATATGTCGCTTTCTCATAATGTCTATTTTCGCACAACGTACATTTCGCAAAATACCTCTTTCGGTAAAGATCTCTTTCGTAGAATGTCTCTTTCGCAAAATGTCGCGATTGGGACTTAAAATAAAAAAAATGTTTCTTTGAAAAAAAGCCATTAAAATCTGTTCATCTGTACGTGGAATTAAGATTTCATATAAGTATTTCCCTAAAACACCTTGATCAATTCCATACTTTAGCGAAGCTATGAACCACAAACACCCCAATCGTTGAGATACCACCACATGTTTACAAATGTTAATGCATTTTTAAATAACGACTAGTTAGAGCTCAACCCCGTAACCCGACCCGCCGGGGGCGCAGTTCGCGCGGCCCAAGACGGGCTTATCCCAATTTATAAGAATTTCCCTCTCATCCGAGCGGACGTTTAAATTTTCAAAACACCCCCAAGGGCCAGAGAATGCTCTAATAATAAAAATACACCGTAACGAATTGTTTAAAAAGTTATTGATTACGTTTGAGCGACCCAATTCTAGCATGCTGAATGTGGTTGCACCAAACGTGAAATTTGTGGATTTGTAAATAAGCAATGACTTCATATAGGTACTTCTAAAACAAGGAGCTGCAAAACCCCCTTCAGTCTTTTTTAAATAAGTATTTATGATTGATGTATCTATATCAACTTTACAAAATTTTATAGGAATGTAATAGCCCACTAAAACATAATTAGTAGTTCGTTTTCACTTTTCAGTAAAGATAATAATATCTAATTTTAAGCTACTTGCAGGACTACAATTACAACATTATGAAAAATAAGTACATATGTACCAGATTATTGAAATCAGATTTATTGAGATACATTAAGGCTGTATACCTACTAACGCAATTGCGCATCCATTACCGGATTAAATAGAGAACGGTGTCGAGTATGTAAAAAATAATATTACCAATACTTGATGTAAACTATTGGCCAAACCTCAATAAAGCCAAATAGGACCTAAGAAATTATCTTGTTTACTCAACTTCCTTTATCAAACAAAGCATATTCAGCTATAGTTTACACATCGCCCTCAAAACATCAAAGTGAAATCACAAAAAGTAAACATACCAGCACTAATATTATAGATCTATCAGCCACTAAACCGAACACGGGCGTATTTAAAAATCAATACGGCTTACTCCGATCGCGGCAGGCGAGACGTGCCGAGGCAAGCTAACGATAGCGCCTTAGCCCGCCTCCGGCTTTAAAAGCTTTTACATTTCTTCAAAAATAATACTTTGTAATACCGCTGCGGGAAGTATGCAAAAATATTCAATTTTTATTTTTAGCGGTAATATTTTTAACGGGCTGTGGGTGCCGGGGGCCTAAGCCCGGATCTTCACGGTTGGCCGACGGTGGAGCACATTATCACTAAGATACGGTGACGCGCGTCCGATGTGTTCAGTGTCTGCTTTTCATTCAGGAACCTGTTTGTTATTGTAGATAAAAAAAATACTTAGCACATCGATGCTCTAGCTCTAAGTATAAAATATTGTGCAAGAGATTCTCAGTGACAGAGTAAAATAGTAAAAGGCGTTTAATAAAATAACTAGTTTATGCATTCTTCGCGTTGGGTCTACCACAAAAAGTTTATATTGTGGGGACATTTTGTATAAAATATTTCTTTTACGCCTGACTTTATTTTTAGGGATATTGATTTTTAGGGATAGTTTCCTATGATAATCCTTATGTGCATCAATCATTTCACAAAATTTAATGATGATTGGTTGAATAGTTAAGACGTAATCGAAATGTTGTGCCTATAACAAGAATATTTATTTTAGTTATTTAAAAGGGTGTTCGGTGGGTGATAATCGGTAGCATAATTAAATCAATAATCAGCACCTCAATGGAAGATTAAAATAAAATGCCTATACGATCTCAAAGATCAGTTCGTAATATGGTCTTCTTTACTACGGAATTCCGTATCATTGAAGTAATCTATAGTAACCCGCGATAGCTTAGGTCTTCTATATACATGGATGGGCATTTCGTGTAGGTAAACAAATCGCTGTATTATTATGTATCCAACATAATTATGTTGGCTGCATTGCTAAATAATCTACATTCTTCTTCTTATATACAAAAATAAATTGCTGTTCGTTAGTCTCGCTAAAACTGGAGAACGGTTAGACCGATTTGGCTGATTTAGATTTTAAAATATTTGTAATTTTCCAGGGAAGGTTGTACGGTAAGAAAATATAGAAACATTGCAAGGAAAATATTTTTTTAAAAAATCCGAAACGGGGCGTTACGAAGTGCGCTGGGATAGCTAGTATGTATATAAAAATGAACCCCTATTTTTTTTCGTCACGCTATAACTTGAGAACGGCTTTACCGATTTCGATTTTTTTTTTAAATTGTATTTATTATTATCAGGTGAAGGTTCTCATAAAAGAAAAAATAAAAACCTTGCACGGAAAATTAAAAAACAAAGGGTATTGAAAATCCAAGAACGGGGCCTAGGAAGTGCGCCGTTTCAGCTAGTACATGATTATTCAGCAATTTGTATACCTACACGAAATGTCCATCCATGAATATTGAAGATAATTCTAAGTCCTACTACCTATATCGCGGGTTGCGGATCCAATGTTAAAATTGTGTCCATAACAATACGAGATGTCACGTAGGTACATAGAATAATAGTTTACCTGTTTTGTAGTGTAGGTAAACAATTTGTTTGTCTAGCAGCGTTTATCGCCCCACTACTCCCAACGTTGGTGCCTGGAAGCTATTTTATATAAGAAGCTATTGTATTATACACGTCGTGCACGCAATTTTTTTTGAAATTATTACTTTAATAAGTGGTCGCGTGTAACAAAAATAAAAATGAATATCTGATAGATATTTTTATTTTATAATTTCAATTTTTTTTATCAAATGCCTACTAAGACGAAAAAAAGACCTACTAAGGAATAAATTGTATACTTAATATCTTTTATTCTGTTATTATGAACTTAGTGACTTCGGATCCTGTCTGGTCCTTATAGATTGTAGCAGTCTGCAAATCTGCCATCATGTTTGAGTACAATGTAACCTGGCAACAACCTTTTTAGGTACAGATCATCGTTCACATTCTTAAAGTCTTACAGGAATATGGTTATAATTTCAACTTTTTCGAATTCCGTGCTATTTTTTTCGCAGCTGGCATTGGTTACATTTCTCTGTGTCTTTTTACTATGACACTAGTTATGGCTCTGAAACAAAGTAATACGAACAACATATTGATTTGCTTGTCTTTTTCTTGAATGTATGCTAGATACTTTTATTCAGTAAGACAATCATAGCCGTCCGAAATGTGTCTTGTTTCGGTCAAACCCATGAGAAGATACAGCAAATATGCAAAAGCATCGTATCGTGGGACCACTTCTTCAAATCAGTTGGCCCAAAATCTATCTTCATAAGTTATAGATACCATAATAGCGGATGTGAAGTTGATATCATCAACATGACTGTGAAATTTTATACATATATCTTCTTTTTTAGTAAAAATACCTCACTTTGCTTTTTTTTATTTGTTTGAGGAAGTGTAATTAATTTGTTAATATAAACTACCAGACTGGAAATTTATCGTCTTGTAGGTGTTGGTGGCGTAGGCGGCAATCCGGCCGGCGCGTACGCAGGCCTATACGGCGGGTACGCGGCCGCGGCACTGGCCGGGCTTGCGGGACCTCCGCCCAAGCGCAAGCGGAGACACCGCACAATTTTCACCGAAGAACAGCTGGAACAGCTGGAGAGCACCTTCGACAAGACGCACTACCCCGACGTGGTGTTGCGGGAGCAGCTGGCCTTGAGGGTCGACCTGAAGGAAGAGAGAGTTGAGGTACGTGCCTGTATGTTTCGTAGTACGATTGGTAGACATATCTCCTATAGCAGGGGTTCCTAAACTTTAAAGATACGGAACACCAACCAAATACCTTTTATCTAAATAACCCTGATGTCAGTTTTACTATGCGGAATACGAAGCGGAACCCACTTTGGGAATCGCTGTCCTATAACGCCACCTTCAATTAGCAAATATGAACACATGCCGAATAAAAACTATCATATTTTCGAGGGGAGCTTGTATTGATGAATGTCAACCTAAAGTCATGCACGAAGTACCTATGTTCCTATTCAAAACTTTTCGTTCAAAAAGCCAACGTAGACGGTGGTACAACAAGAACAGTTTGAAAGTACGTTTGACAGACGCAGCAAAACTCTTTTCTTTTAGGAAAATGAGGCCACGTGGGTCCAATGTGATGTTGAGAAATGCGAAACCGCAAAAATTAATTAAACTTTTTACAATAAACCCTATTGAAGGTCTGGCAGAATTGTTCTAAACCTTGGTAATTTCTCTTCAAAAACTTCGTACTAAAGGCTACCAAAACAATTGTCGTAATGAAAAGGCTATTGTAATACATTTTCGTAATGAAATTAGTAAGTAAGATATTGTTACGGGTGGGTACCAATGTTTTGTGGACGTAATGGAATAGTTGACAAGTGAGGACCCCATCCCCTACTGACTGTATGACGAGACACTGGCCTTGTGCCCGCAGATCCAACTCTCCACAACCTCCGCTGCTTCCTAGTGTCTCCCTTATCGCCCATTAAAGGTCCCACGTCCACTATTTTAGATAACAATCGGCGAGACCTCTGCTATCTTGTCAGTTATTTTATTAACCGACTTAAAAAAAAAGGAGGAGGTTCTCAATTCGACTGTTTTTTTTTTTTGTATGTATGTTACTCGATATCTCTGAGAATTGTTAACCGATTTTCAAAATTTTTTTTTAACGGAAGGGTTTACTCCCGAGATGGTCCCATTGCCACCAAGTCAGGATCTGATGAAGGGATCCCAGGAAAATCGAGGGGAAACCCTCAAATTTTATAAGCACATATTTCTAAGATTGTTCAAGTATTTACGCATGGTGTTTATCATCTTATGTTGGTGAGCTGATGATGGAAGGTACAACTCCTTAACGATTAGCAATTAGTTAATGATTCTTTAAATATTGATATCTTCGAGAATTGTAAGACGATTTTTAGAGTTCTTTTTTTTATTCAAAAGGGTATATCCTGGAGTTAGTCCTATTGGTACCAAATCTAGATCTGATGAAGGAATCTTAGGCAAATCGAGGGAAATCCTTAAGTATTATAGGCGCGTACAATCTTTTTTAGTTATTTTCTAAAACTATTCAAGTATTTACTTCTGTTACTCATAATCTCATATTGCTGAGCTGATGATGGAAGGTATAACTCCTTAACGATTAGAAGTTCGTGGATAATTCTCTTAATATTATAGGATAGTCATATCGAGTGTTATTCTTGAGATAGTCTCAATTTCACCAAGTCTTGGTCTAGTGATGGGATTCCATGAAAACGAGGGCCACCCTTAAATTTTAACGGTATGTTAAGTGTTTCATTTATTTTTCTAAAACGTTTCCAGTATTTGCGTCTGGTACTCGTCATTGCTTAGTTGAAGATTAGTAGTTTTAAGTAATTATTTAAATATATTAAGGGCTCGTTATACCTTTTCGTCTTTAGTGTCATTAGACTGGCACTCATTAAAGCAGCTCGTTTTGATGGTCTACCTACCTATTAATAAATTTCACTTAAAAGTAACAAATAAGTTAAATTTTAACAAAAATAAAAACCGACTTAAAAAAACCCGCAAAAAAAAAAGTAAGAACCTGCCTTAATAGCTATATAATTGTCCAAACACTAAAAAGTATAAAATAAATTCTTCCGACTGCTTCGATGAAAGTATTAATCTTTAATACGTATTTAAATATTTACAATAATTAGCTAGTTTTGGAGTCGGTGCCATCCAAACTAAAAGAAAGTAGACACAAGTTTATAATAAATTACCTTACTAATAACAATTTCATACAAATTAGTTATGTAAAATATGAATATCTAATAACCTACTAGGTATTGATTCTGTATCTTCAAAACCTATTTTACCAAGAAACAACAAATTGCGAAATTCCGAATTGATGACGAGTATGACGACCGTATATAATTACGCGGGCTGGCACCGACTCCAAAACTAACTGATTATTGTAAATATTTAAATACGTGTTAAAAATTAATACTTTCATCGAAGCAGTCGGAAGAATTTATTTTATACTTTTTAGTGTTTGGACAATTATATAGCTATTAAGGCAGGTTCTTACTTGTGTTTTTTTCATAAACATTATTTGCGGGGTTTTTTGAAGTCGGTTTTTATTCCATAAATATTCATGTGTTTACTTTATATCTTATTGGTCTTAAGGGCAACAATGGACAGCGAGACATATGATTTAACTTGAACTTTTTGGTTCAATTTAAATTATAGATTTTTTACAAGAGACATAATATTAATGAAAAGGACTAGAAAGTACTTTATAATTTACCAATTAGGTACATTTCCTTTTAAAAGAAAACTATGAAATTGAATGAAATATTTTTAACATTACCTATATATTTAAAATATAACTAACTAACTAAACTTCATGCCACTTCCCTAGCGGGGTAGGCAGAGAGAACCGATTTAAAATATTTGTTTTATAAGCTAGCCACTTGTCATTACTTTTTCACAATTTTTCATCTAACCCAGTCCAGTTTTGTTTTTGGCTGAATGTGGTTAAAGTGGCCTGCTGTCCCTTTGACTTTGCCTACCCCTTCGGGGATTATGGGCGTGACGTTATGTTTGTTTGTTTGGTTTTATAACGTCACGTTCTATTTCATATGATATCAATATTTTTGTACACACAACACAACAGTTATATTTGGTTTATCTATGACACCACTGACATTATAACCACAGGCCTATGATATTTTATGTCTGTAGGTAACTCTTCAATTAAAAAAAAAATTACTATCGTAATTAGATTCTTTAATTTGCGGACTGCGTTCCCCAATAAAACGCTACGGAACTTCACAAACATATTATATTTGACATGTAGTTGATATTGCGTCCTGTACCTTTTTACAGATTTCGCAAATCCACTTATTTCATAATCAGAACACAATAGACCCAGCTCTTACATTTTCGCATCTTTGTTGTTGTACAAACAAGGTTTCACAATTCCATTCAGGACTAAGGACTGAGGACTGTTTCCTCAAAGAATTTACCGAACATTTACCTACGTACACACATCAAAAAAAGTTTGTGATCACTAGCATAAGCTGATATATTTTTTTTTAATTTAACTTTATTTAAAAATAGTAATACCCTGTTTGATATTAAAAATTATAACAAAGATTTTTTAACAAAAACTGAGTAATCTATACTTATAATAAATCTGTAGAGAGGTGTGTAAGGATCGTGCCATATGGCGTTCGGTTCTCTCTGCCTACCCCGCTAGGGAAGTGGCGTGAAGTTTAGTTACTTAGTTAGTTAGTTAGTTAGAGAGGTCAATTCTGTACATGAAATATATTTTCAAAATAACTATCAGGGGGTGATTAGTGATCGATACTGATGCCAAAAATGCAATCAGTAAAATTTTTGTCTGTCTGTCTGTCTGTCTGTCTGTATGTTCCTTATAGAAACAAAAACTACTCGACGGATTTTAACGAAACTTGGTACAATTATTCTTCATACTCCTGGGCAGGTTACAGTATACTTTTCATCACGCTACAATCAATAGGAGCAGAGTAGTGAAGGGAAATGTTGGGAAAACGGGAGAAGTTACTCCATTTTATAAGCTTCCGTCGCGTTTGCAGCCTTAATGGTTAAAGTTACATTGAAACCATGTATGACGGAAATAGTCTTTATAATATTAACCATAAACGCGGGTGACACCGCTGGCACAGCTAGTTAATCATAATGTAATTGTAACAGGCATTTTATAGAAATAAAAAGACTGTTTAACTAAACTTAAACAACAATTTATTAATAAAAGGTTTATATTAAATACTAGCTGTGCATTATCATCGACCAGTACAAATTGGTGCCCATGGTTTACTCGGAATGGTCTGACAATTCCATCAATAGCAACTGCTTTGTACATGTCTGCTGTCATGAAGCCTCGTTACGGGATCAAAGGCGTTAGCTCCAATCATAATACCACCCCAAAAGGACAACGATTTTTCGCCTTGCTGAACTGTTTTAGGGGCAGTTCTTTGCCTTTTACGGTCTCCTGGTCTTCTCCAGACACAGACACGTCGTTTATCTGGATGAGTACTGATTCGGGATTCGTCAACGAAGAGACAGTTTTACCAAATGTTTTCTTCTTCATTTTGCCAAAGCCTAGCCCACTGCAATCTCCGTCGTTGATGTTGCCGGGAATTCAGAGGCGCTCGCCAAGACCTCCGTACTCGTAATTCAGACTGGTGCATGCAATTCCGAATTGTCTGAGTGGTAACTTCAAGCCCAGAGGCGGCCCGAACTTCTGTTTTAATTTTAGTAGCGTTGATTTTGGGTCACGGGATGCCAGCAATCTAATATAGCGCTTTTGGGCAGCAGTCAAAACATCCCGTGGTACCTCTGCAACGTGGTCACGACACAGGATTGGGATATAGCAACTCTGTGTGTTATTTCTTTCGTGGTGTATCCTTCTTCCCTCAAAATTACTATTCTTGCTCGTAAAACTTCTGATAATCCTCTTGGCATTTTTTCAATTACAATTTTCCGCGAAAAAGTATTTTAAATTCTTTAAAATTTACTAAATCAGATTTCTAAATAAGCGTAGGTATACTAGGACTGAAAGCCTTTTTATGGAAGAACAATTGAACTGACTTACTGTTTTATATTCTATTCCATATTTTTAAATAAATAATCTAACAAGAAGAAGAAATCATAATATAATCTACCGTAACTAAAAAAAGATTTAGATTTTTCAAAGCAATCGCAACCTTTTTTGATGTGTGTACTACGGCTGACGTGGTTTACTCACCTTTGAACGTTTTTAGCCCAGGCGCAAAACTAGGAGTGTTTAAGTCTTAGCGTGTGTATCCGTGTTTCTATTGTATGACTCCAAATGGCTGAAGGATTTTAATTTATTTATTTTTGTTAAGTCTGTGGCCAATACGAGCGATAGCGAAGTTCGATATGGTATCGCTGGCGCGCATTTAGCTAAGCACCCTGGAGTATTCTTATTAATTAAGAATAACAAGAATTTATTAAAAAAATACATATTCTAAGTAACTTTCAAAAGAGTAAAAAAAATTCTTCTCTATCTAACAATTGAATATGCCTTATTCAAATAAAAAAAAACGATGATTATTCTACAAATTGGTGCTAATAAAGTACATAAATAAATGAGCATAAATTAGCTAAGAATTTAAAGCTCCTAATTCACATGTTTAAACGATTTGGTTTTTTATTAGAAACATCTGCTAATAGTATGTAAAAATTTTAGGAATATAAATATTTTTATTTCATTTTTATATTTATTATACAGTATAATAGGTAACGTGTAAACGCATAAGTTAAATAAAAATATCCACTCAGTCAAATTATGAGTACGTGCCTTTTTAATGTTAGATTAAATTTTTCTAGATCTTGGCAGTACCTAAACTAATCCCGTTTGGCTTGTTTAATTTCTCACTGTGTATTTTACGGTACGATTAAGTTAACCAGGCGTAAAGTTATAAGTAGCCACCGTTGGAGCCGAGGGCAAATAGTGACGTGACATTTTTCACCACAAGAGTCTATGTGGGTGGCCTCGGGCAAGCGCGACACCGAATGACATTACTAGTTTGGAAAGTTCGCTAAGTAAAAAAAATGTATTTGCAAAATGCTAAAAGCGTAGGCACTACCTTCTTAAACGACTGGACAGATTTAAAGAAATAAAATTACTTACTTACTTATTAAATTTCATTTTTTTATTACTACTTTTTTTTACATTGTTTATTTAGTTAAGGTAATTTAGTTAAATTATATTTAATAGTTGTTGAATTAAAATTTATTTATTTATTAGAATTAGGAAATAAAAATTAATAAATATTTCGTCTGGGGTCAACCTATGGCTAGTCTGAAAAGTACTTACGAAACACTTGAATCCTGATATCATGCTTGAGTCAACATCTTAACAACTCTGGGAATCTTGAGACGTCTTAAAATAAGTTGTACATAATGGAGACATGACTTTTATAAATAATTACATAAAATCAGTCCTATAGTATGTATAAGATAATATCCAGATGATAGGTATATCAGAGAAAAAACAGGCAATAATAGTAAGCCGTTTGCTATTCTGTTTTCCATAGATGTAAATCTACAGAAACACATCATCACATATCACATCACACATCTATAAAAAGTGGGACCACTTAAGTTGTAATAGCACAATATTGGTTATTATTACATACTGAGTCGGTTTAATATTCTCGCAATAACTATTAAATACGTAGGTATTCTTTATATGGTAGACTCGCCTACTTTCAATCTCCATAGATATAAAATACATGATACAGAAATACAAATATGGCCAATAAATAAAAAGTTTTGATATTGCCGATTTTATTATTATCTCATGCAAATACGTGAGTGATATTACTAAATTTTACATATGAGTTAAAGAAAATAATATTTGTTTAGAATCATGATGAAATATTTGTGTGCCTACTTATTTCATTGATTTGTTATCAGTTACCAAGCAGGCGGTTAATAATTATCACTTTTAGCTTACTTGCTTGAATCATATAGACTATACCTACTTACTTGTGCCGTTAATAATACCAGCCAGTATGATGCAGGTACCCACGCTTGTACCTGGAGACACCCTATCAGACCGTAGAAAAGAGGCCGAGATTTTTGGTCATACACAATTAGGTATAGAAAGAAGCTCTCAGATAGCGCACTAAGGACTGCAAACGGCTTATGGATCTGCAGATGCAATCTGCTTTGAGTGATAACCAGCCACGGAGACAATCTTCAAAAAAGATTGCAATCCTATCCGAAAATCAGACAAGTAAAAATCACATTACAGACTTAGGTAATGCGACGTATGTTCCAGCTCAAAGCTTGTTTAGTACATAGGTACATTTCATTTCATTTCATTTCATTTCATTTCATTTCATTTCTCTTCGTCACAACTGACATTACCTTTGACAGAGACAAATAGTGACTCGGGTTCAGATTAAATCATCTGTTACGACCCTAACGTCAAATAGCTATCAGTGGCTTTACCTAAGTTCAGGACTCGCCGAGCACTGTCTGCAGAAAGACCTTACCCCGGTTGACAGTAGCCCCTTCCTTTCGTATGTTCACGTCACGCGCACCGTGTGCAGAAAGACCTCTCCCCGGGCGCAGTGCAAACAGCGTTCTGGGTGGCGCGTCCGAGTGGATCGCACACACTCGACCAACACCGGTAGCCCAAACACCGGACACTTTCTCGACACAGATTCGGCTCGAGGGCCCTTGGCGGTGGCCTCGCTCTACTCGCCTGTCGCTTGCGCTCGACCGTAGCTTTTGGGATTTACCATTGACTCAAGGATTTTTAACAACTTAGCTCTGTTAACTGTAGTCCTTGTCTATTACTTAATACCTATTAAAAAGAGAGCTTTAGTCGAAGACTGAGATTTATTTATTTATTTAATAAGGTACACTGACAGATTGCAGTCATATCCTGGCAACAGTAAAAATTATCGCTTAAATAAGGCTAGACAGCAATCCATAAATAGTATACACAACATGAAAAAAAATAAAGATAATTGTGAATATAAAATAAAATAAGAATATAATAGTAATGATTAAAATTTGAGATTCAATTAAATATCATTCAAGTATAAAACTAAAACTATTAAGGAGAGAGGATATCATGTTCGAGATATTTACTTACCGCTCTTTTATACGTCGAAAATTTGTCATCAAATACATCTATACCTGTGTCTCTGCTACCACACGCTACCTCGTTATAAGTCCTACACATTCGAACTAACGGGTTGTAATAAGACGTATTGTTTTTATAAACTTTAATTGCGAATGTTTTTGAAGATCTTATTTTATGTCGAGTGTTGATAGTAAGCGACGAGAGCAGACCAGGCGCGTCGATAAAAGAATGTAAGATCTTATGAAGGCACAGAAGATCATACCTCACTCGACGGGTTCTCAGGGAGAACACCCTATACTTTGAGAGCCTTTGTTCATAATTTTGAAGATTGATGTTAATAGGGATGAATACTGGGTCAAAAATCTATCATTCTATTTAATCCGTCAGTTGGTATAATATACAAAAATACAAGACACATATTTTTTTACTTTATCAAGTTAACAAAAAAGTACAAAGATAAAGAGCATCAAAGTTTTGAAGCGGGGGCTTGCGAAGTCACTATTTAGTAAAAATTGTACCTAAGTGTGACGTCACGCGCAAGTTGAATGCACTGTACCTTCGTCAGTATTTATTTGACAAGTAAGAAAAAATGTGTGTTTAATATTTTTTTATAATCTTACTGACGGCCGGATTATGTACAAATAATGTTTAACCATAGGTAAAACTTATTTTTCAAAGATATTTTTGGTGTCCAAATTAAGATCGTTGATATACTTAAAATAATAATATTTAATTGTCATTCATTTACATTTTTTATTTCCTTACTACTAGCCTGCCTGCTATTTATACACGCAAATTGCATTTTACAATGCAAATATCATTACTATTTGCCTTCGTCTTATCCTCGTTCGCGTCTTATCCGACTAACGCAAAGATATGCAAGAATGCGTTTATTATATTAATATTTTTTTCTTTGAGATTAGATTAATGTCAGGGCCATAATATCCATGTCATTTTCTTATTCTTTTTTTTTAGTAAATATCAGAACCTGGTAATCTAAATATTGAAATACATGTACCATACCATACCATTTGACACGACGTCAGTATTATACATATTTATTCCAATGACTTATAAAGCATATAATCACGGTCTCTGCAAACTTTTCCTAAAAATCCTACGGAAAAAAGTTATCTAAAACAAATTAAGGCCAAGGAATAATTACCACAAAAGTTTATCTCACTCAATTCATTTTTAATCAAAACTCAATAGGTCCACTTCTAAGAAAGGGAAAAGTACCCAAATGTCCTTAAAAGATAAATGTAATAAAGTTCATTTAACAAGTTTATAAGGCTTTGGCTTCGAGTAAGAAGCCGTCGACACGAAAACTTGCTTTAGTGTAAACTTTTTATTAAGGAATCCATAGCAAATCAGTGCAAATGGAGTTTTGAACCGAGCTGTAATTTAGCTTTGGGCGAATAAAAAGGGCGAGTGAGACGTCGGCAGCGAAAATTAATCTGAGTTAATTAAATTTGATTTATTTATGCGCCGGCCGAGGGGCGATAAAAGCATAACAATACGGATAATTACGGTCACTTTTGCGGCTTTCGTCGGATCACGGGCTCGCCGGGCGGCGAGACACTTGCCAGCGGTACTTTTGGGTTAAATCATTACAATATTGGCTTATTTACTAAAACTTTTTAGTTCAAATTTATGTTGGAGTTATGACGAAATTTCGGTATCTTTCTACATTATCCTATTGGTGAGTAAAGGCCTATTTCAAAGTTCTCTGTCTATAACTATCACCAGCTTTGCCAAATCGTTATACGATCTTAATCTGCCCTAGTCAGTAATATGCTTTCTGGTGCATTTTGCATAAGTCTCACCATTCCAATCTGATACCTAATTTAGAACATTAAATAAATAACAATAAATAAATTTTAGACTACATCACATACTTACTACATTGATCTGACTCCGAGGTACTTGTGTTATGAATATCAGAATCAACAGTGGTCCCCTCCGCCGGGGTCCTCGGTTTGTCGTACCGGGGTGGCTTAGTAAGCTCTGGACTTGGACCATCCAGAGTTGAAGCTAAGAAGGACCACGAGGTGGGCCGCGACTGGTATCTTGCCAGCCAGTCGTGGCACCGGCCGTAGCTTTGCCAGCGGCCGGACTAGGATTGCCGAGGAAGAGAAGGAGCTGGGTGTTGTCGTTGCCCGCCTCCCTATCCTCGCGAACCCGGCAGGGGCGCACTGCCGATGCGTTGTGGTGGGCGCGGGAGGTACTGGCACTCCCGCGCGTACAGGGCCTCGCTCTTAATTTGGGTCGCCGGGTGGAAGGCGGCCTTCCCGCGAGTGTGCCCACGACGCCGGTCGCGAGGACGACCGGCGTCTGATTCCTGGACGGAGAAGGTTGAGACGTGCTGGGTGGCCTAGCACGTCTCGACGTTACGCGCGTGCTCAGTGTAGTGCATCCAACGCCTAACGACCGTGGGGTGGTGCACAACATCGACCAACGCCGTACGCCGCACTACCGGAGGAGCTGCCGTATAGTCCCGGTAGTGGGGATACCGGCTCCTCCGGAACTGCGCCTCGGGAGGCCATATTGGGTTTAATCGGTTCGAGTCCGACACACCACCTTCTCTTTCCCCAAGTAGAGATTGAGGGCACGCGGGAGTTTATCCAATTAAAAAAAAAAGAATCAACAGTGGTAATACAAATATATACTTAAATACTTACTTAAATACTTACTTAAATATTGGATATTATCACCCAGTCACAGAATAAACACAAGTATTCATCACACGAATGTTTGTCCTGGGTAGGGATCGAACCCACAACTCTTGGCGCATAGGGCAGGGTCACTATCGAATACGCCATCGAGCCAGTCATTCAACGCCTTCCTTTTATTACATTATATGAATAAGGCATTTATTACAAAAACTATTAACAGACACGTAGCAGAAATAAATGGCGAACAGGGGTACTCTATGAATAATTGTAGTAGGTAGGTACAAATATCCGTTAATGTATAATTATTTATACTTATGTATAATTATTCAAAAGGTTCAAAACAATCAAAACCAAATGTTTTTTTATTATATTTCCATAAATTCTTCTGAATTAATTTCTGACTAGAAGTAGGTACCTAATGCTGCTGGACTCCGCCTACCCTTTCTATGATTTCAGGCGTTTTTGCATTCAACCAGCATTTTTAAGAATTTAAACTTATGTACTTACTCCCAAATAGTTTCAAAAGGCACGTGTTTAAAAAGTGCCGCTTTACAATTCGGCAAGTATTTTCCAACCGAGCAAAGACAGCGCACAATGAGTCGGCTCCGCGCCGTTGTTTCGCCCCGTATTTGCGCAGCGGCAATTGGAAGGTGCATTATTAACGAGTGTTGTTTGGCGCGCACGCACGCTCGCAACACTTCTCGAAAATCTCTGCTACACGTATTGACTCTGGAATGTAATATAACTTTATTTTCGCTCCATGGACGTGTAAAGTTTGGGCTTTCCTGATAATCCAATCATGTGCCGAAAGTCTGCTACCGACCGCAAATGCCTATTGACTTTGAAATAGCTATAAATAAACAATGCCGACATATTACTTTATTTTGGTTCCATGATGTGTAAAGTTAAGGCTTTCGTGATCATTTAATGAATTTTTTAAATGGTCTTGATCGTTAAAAATCAATAAGTAATCTGCATTACCTATACATACTCGTAATCTTGATATAATTACGATACAAAACGCTAAAAAGCAAAGGAAGCTTTAAATTGTTAAACTTTACATTTTTGTTTAGAAAATGCTTTGGCATTTTATTGTGTGTATTGTATTGTGTATTATCCAAACGTTAAATAAAAGTCAACCATTTAAAGTAATAGGAAGTTCGCAGGTACATTTGCCGCATTTTATTTGTGAGGCGTAGTGTTATATTATCCCAATAACTTTATTTAAGATTATATATTTTTATCTGATGATCTTTGTTATCTCGTGTCACGAGTTTCATAAACGATGTTATGGCCTCTGACATTAGTAAACATATTTAAATTTTGCGAAGTAAAAGCTTTCGCAAAATTGTAGTCTAGCGCTTTTGCATAAAAAGCTCGAAAATTTCTGTAATATTTTGTTACATCAGCGTTTTCATAGCAGCAAAAATTACTTGACTTTTGCGCCAGCTAGAACTAGTAATATGCAACATATGAGAATGTTATTAAATAGAAATTGTACAAGAAATCTGCACACAAGTACAATATATAAATAAATAAATATGTAGATATCAGAATACATCACATACATTCTGTGATCATCAGATCTGACTCCGAGCTAAGTAGCATAAGTACTTTGTGTTACGGATATAAGAAACAACAGTGGTATTACAAATATATACTTAAATATTGGATGTTAACACCCAGACACAGAATTCATACGAATGTTTGTCCTGTGTGGGGATCGAACCCACAAATCTTGGCGCATAGGGCAGGATAACCACTACCGAATCGCGCCATCGAGAAATTAATACATTAACAGTGGAAAAGTTGCTTCTAAAATCTAGAATATAGGTATCTTCCTACCGCGCCGCGCAGTTTCTGAGGAGAGGTATACTTGCACCTTCCTTTTTAAATCATTAAAATTTTAATCGTGTGTGTAATTTATCGTTAAATTATACAATACCTATAGATAATAGGTTAATTCAATGTAAATTCTATTACTGCAAAATTCTCACCCTAATTGATTCAGAGGTATTAAAACTGTAAATTTAAAACAAGAAAACAATCAATGAATTTAAACCCTTGCAATTGAATTAGAAATCCTATATAAGAGATGTGGAAGCGCTTTCCTGAAAACAATCCCTGTTGCTCACGCTCCCAAGCAATCAGTTAAGGAGAACATTAATCGAATAAAGCTTCCCTCCACTACCCTCCCACACGTTTTCCATCATTTGTAAAACATTCCATTAATTCGTACATTTGACGGGCTTCAAGCGATTAAAAAATCACACTTAAGGCTTCCTTCTTTGGTGCGACGACGGGAGCCGCCGCCGAGTTTATTCTATGAAAATTTGATAAACTCGCCTTTATTGGGATTCCTTTCGCTTTTAATTATGAGGGAAATTGCTGTTACATGCACGCCTTGCTTTTATTGAAAATTAACAAAGTAATATGTTCATTTAGTTATGGATTCAATTTGATACCAACTTTGTAATCTTATATTATTTACGTATAAACAAATAATTGGTCCTACCCCGCGTTGTTGTGGATACTTCACACAATTAATTATTAATTTTGCGTAATAAATTACCTACGTTATTTAATTAAATTGTTACAATATTTTATACAGTGTAAGTTTTAATCGAGAAAAGATTTCCCTTATTAATGTGGAGATTGATTCGATTTATTGATGACACAATCAGTAGGTTAAGTACCTACTACTTATATGTATATTAAAATTATGAGGATCCTGATGTTAATGAACGATCGTTAAATCAATAATATTATTTTTTATTTATACTATTAGGTATTTAGTATCCGACCGAAACTGGTTTTTACGACCGAAACCGAAACCGAAACTTTCTTACAAAGATCATATTTTGAGGGTCTTAACTTCAAAATATTGCTGTCTTTCTGTTCAAATAACGTTTTAAACCTTCATAATACATGGGAAGTTTTTCTTAATCAGATTTACCCATAGCGTTTATAAACGATTGTAAATCAATGCACTATAATGTGCATATTTCATGCGAATAAAACGATCCCGTATCTATCCCTGTATTTTATACGCAAGTCGATAATCACTTATCTATCTTATAAAAACGGTCGCTTTTATGGCCCTTTAATCCCATTTTTATGTCATTAATAAGATAATTAAATAAGATTATTCAGTAAACACATTTCTATTAACACGCATACTGAAGTTAATTTATTTAATTAAGCGGAGCGGTGGTAGCTCAATGGTAAGGTCACGCGCTTCTTAACCGAGGAGTGCGGGTTCAAACCCGGGCACGTATCTCTGGATTTTTCAAATCTATGTACGTATTTATACCACTAGCTCGACGGTGAGGGAAAACGTCGTGATGAAACCTGCAAATTCAAACAACTTTGGATTTGTAACCATGATCCAAAAAAAAATTCTGATTCCCCTATACTTAGGGTTACGAAGGTCAAACCGGCAGTCGCTTCAATGTAATTACCGGACTCGCTAAATCCTGGATCATGGTCTAAGCGGACCCCGTCTAAACACGGGACATAACGACATAGGAAGATGATGATGACTGAAGTTAATTTATTCGTAATCTGCAACAGTTACCTACTGTCAGCTGTCAAAAAGAAAATAATAAGATGGACAGAGTTTAAGTATGTGGACGCAACAAAATGTCTTCGTCGCATGTCAACGCGAGCATGACCGATCGTAGCGTGAGAACTCCTGAATAGAGTTTAGGTTTCAGTCGTAATTTTGGCAGGTTTGCCGCCGAAACTGAAACTGAACCAAAACCCATTTTTTGTCTGATGAACCGATGGCCGAAACTCGACCAAAATAGAAACCGAAACTAAACATTCGTATGTACAAAATATATTAGTAATAGAGTTAGTCGGGACTAACTCAAATTATCTTGTTTCACATAGATAAATAATCTTACTCTGTCCTTTGTGTTTATTCATATGATTTATTATAATATATTATTTAGCAGAAGATGTGAGATTTTATATTTTGCAAAATCCACAAAGTTTTGTAATTACAATAAGTACCTTCATATATTTTGGTCTTATACTTTACCGTTCTTCCCCTTCCCAATAACATCTCTTCAGTCTTTATATAGGTACCCACAATGTTTGACTCCACAACAATGCTGACATTCAATTAACAATAGCAGCAAATACCTCAGGAGATATTTTAATGAGAAAAACTTGGGTTTGAGTAAATATTTTACATGAAGACGGTTGTGCAAACGAGACTGCGGGGGCTGCTCCGTCGTCGTAGGCGCTCAACTCTTTACACAATTAAATATTAAACGAGACAAGACGATCTCACTCGGATTGTGCTTGGAGCGGTAAATGCCACAGGGCGCTATCTGCGGTTGAAAAAATGTATTCATTTTTAGAAATGGTGATAAATCCCTTAATATAGATACCTATTGGACACGTTTGATTCAAGCATGTTTGACAAAATACCACTTTATTTTTATTTCTATTCATATGGCCAAATTATGAGCACTTTCAATCACATATCAATCTATACAAAAAGCTATCTTTTGTGTCTTTTATAGTGTTATTGGTTCATCTCTGACTACAAAGAGAGAGAGTATTCATACCGACAGGAACAGGCCTCTAAAATACCGACTTAATAAATGACAACAAACATTTTATCTTACTAATTAATAATTTCGCCTTAATATTCTTCACTAGCTGTTACTGGTTTCACCCGCGTTTATAGTTAATGTTATACCTATAGCCTTCCTCAATAAATTAACTATACAACACAAAAATTTAATTTTTAATTTAGACCAGTAGTTCCTGATATTATCACGTTTTATGTTTTATATTATTTTAATTTGAAATCATTGTTGCATATTACATTATTCTATAAATTTATAATAAAGTCCTCACGTCGACATATTTGGCGGCCTACATGTTCGTTAGTGCAGTCTCGTGGCCTCGGGCGCGTTCCCTGTCAATGTTGATCTTATTGTGAACGTTGTCTTTAAATCTCTGTGGCTTACTTCATTCCGCTCGTGGCATGTTTTCCTTTGACATCCCTAATTAAAACATAATAGAGTGTTAATTTAAGTCAGCTCACGCGGCCCCTCCGAGGAGAGGTATAAAATTGGGTGAGTTTAAAGCATAGCTTTAACAATCTTCTGCCTTTAATTTTGTAAGCGGTATGTGTATATCAAAAGCGGATTTAAAACAACTTTAGTATTCTTTGGGGTGTTTGTTCTAAAAATAATACATTTTGATAAATAATATACTTTAGGTACAAGATACTTTCGATTTTAACATCATACTATTTAATATTAGGTAAGTATAGGTGTATAATAAATTAATGCATTGATGTATCTAAATGTTTTCATCCCCAGTAGGCAATAAATAACTATTTATTCATTTATATAGGTATATTATTTAAGTATCCATTAATGCTCGATTTGGAATCGAATTTACAAACGCCAGAATTAATAATTAATTTTATAAAAAAATATTAAAAATACCCAATAGCGACATTATCTAAATATCTTAAATAAATTCTTCTAACGTAAATTCTTTTATTTCACAAATGTTCCCCCACAAAAATTATATTAATTGACAAAATTATTCTTCTACCTTTCAATTAAAACTAAAACTCGTAGTTAATCAAACTACCGTGAGTGCATGCTATACCTGGAATCAATAGAAGCACACATGTACAGTATTTTTGCAGTGCACCCCCCCTACCCCCCTGTCTTGTTGCGTTTTCGCTCGGCTTCGCTAAAATAATTGGAATAGCGGCCGTTTGTGTTGTTAGCCACGGCTTGAAGCTTGCAAAATCGCCAGCGTCAATCCCTTTCTGAAATATGATTTTGGTCTCGATAAAGATATATTTAAATGAATAATCATTACAATTACAATATTAGTCTTACGGTACCTAGGTAGGATACCTCGAAATTATTGGTCCCAAATATAAATTTACAAAACAATAATTTTAGTCCAATATACTTACAAATTTGAAACAACTAGAAAAAGCAAATTTTCTTCTTCGTTACGTTCTAACACCCACAATTTATCAATTTATTTGATATCAATGAAAATAATTCTTATCCGCCATTGCGCCCCACAAAATTCGAGCTTGACAAAAAATTCCCTCAATGTATGAAAAATGTTCCTCATCGAGAGCGTCCTCGTAAACGAAATAGCCGTCCATCTCGGAATGTTCTATCACGTCACCAGCCGAGAGCCCGCACGAGCAAAACGACATTGTGCCAACGCCAGACAGACATCGGAGCGCGCTGAAAAATAAAAAGTGGGCGTGTCGCTCCGCCCAGCGCGGCGCCTGTCATCCGCCACCCCCAGGACTTATCTGGTGATAGGTAGCTATAATAAAACAGATACATTCACGTGTTACTAAGTAATAAAGCTCGCCGCCATCTTGTCTTCGCTTCCTCGTCGCAATAACGCCTTTATGAGCTGAGCACCGATACGGCATGAAGTGATCAAAGGCTGCCGCTGTTTCATTTTACGCTTGTTGCTTCTCTTTATAATCAAACGAGACGTGGATAACGCAATCTGTTCATTTTGCTGTTATTTATATTAAAGCGAGTTCTTTTTGCCTGTCGTCATGTATGTATGTGTATCGTAGTTGCCAATCCTTTTGCAAGACGGTACATAGGCTACACTTTTAGAAACTGAAATTCGCCTGCAGCATATAATTGTCAATCTATTCGAATTGATTTCGGGAATTACAGAAGGGATCTTTAAATTGTTTTTACGAATAGATAATAGATACAGTCATCCACCGAAAATCATAAGCGTCAATAAATATTGATATAATCTTTTATTAAAAAATACTAAACTATAGGTATGTATTGCAGAATACATATATGAGGTGTGAGTGCATCGCTACATATACCTTCATTTATTTATGATTATTGTAGAAAAAGTATCATCACAATCTATTATTACGAAAATTGGACGAGATGTAAGATCGCAGTCGAGAGGTAAAGCAACTTTTCGCTGTGGTTAAAAATTCGGATCGGTGATCAAAACTAATATCTCAGGAAAAATGGACTATGTATCTATATATAATGTATTAAAATAAGGACAGTTATCAATTATACAAAAATATTCTTATTTATTTCGCTAGTGTTCCATAATTTTAAAAAGATTGTGTCAAATACGCATTTGCTACGGTACCTAAGCGTTACGGCTACGACTATGCTGCTGCGATCGTATCCAAATCCGCCCACCAAAGCTACAGTTTACGTTTTGTACCAATATCATCTAAACAATGTCGATAAACTTTAAACTCTGTAAGTAACATCTCTTAATCGCTTTATAACCATATAGAAAATATAATTGTTTATCTATTTTTAAAATAATAATTAAACTGAGGTACAAAGGTAGCTGATAATTACCAACAGATTGAAACTAATATAAACAATTATTCGGGAGTGAAAAGTCACAATAATATTAAATAATCTGCAATATATGTAACTTAATCTTAGATCGGTGGCGGTGGTAACTCGAGAACCCCTGGAATCGTTCGCCAATTGTCTAGGTCTACTAATAGAGGCTTCAGTATCACAGATGATAGTTAGATAGTCAATTTAATAGGCTCGTCAAATCTAGGACCATAAATAGACCAAACCCGACCAGGTTTACGTCACATTTCTAATAAAAAGGATGTCACTTAAGGTGATTAGATAAAAAAAAACCGACAGAATAAACAACTTAATAATTTGTATGAAGTGGATATCATAATAATCTGTTAAAATGCCCAATTGGCACAACATTGTAATGTTATTGCTTTAAAGGGAGCCACATCCGCGGCGGGTCACATCACCGGGCGGAGTATCACTCTATTATTTATAGACGCGTTCGATACGCAATACAAATTATTGTTTTCAAAGTATAACGTTTAGGGGAGCGCGTTGTTTGCAGAAAGACCCTAGGGCGCGCTCCCTTGCCCGCCCTGCCAATTTGGCACTTATTTGTGAAGCTTTAAGTGTTATTTTAGTAGGGATTCGGCGTGATAAAATGCTTTTTCGATTTACGACGGAATCGGGGTACTATTAAAGCAATCTTATGACAATTGAATTTCGATTCGAATGGCGCATTGTAGTCAGATAGGACTTTGTGGAAGCGGCGTCGGGCATGGGTGTTTGCGTGCGGTAATTGATACGAAGTGACAGTCGCGAGGGGATACTCTCGCAGCCTCCGCTTGAGAGGAGTGATGTTTTGACATTAACGAAAAAGAGATGGGTGTGATTTGAAGTGCCCTTTGTGGAATTAGAGTCGCGGCCGGCGTCTTTAATATTGACTAATGCATATCTGCTAATGGGGCGATGGAACTCGACAGGTGTGAGGGCTTAGCGGAGGTGATGCTTAATAAACGTAATTGGTGGCTGCTGTATTACTTTCTGACGCGTTAATTAACTCACCTCGTTGACGTCTCTGTTTGATCTCTGATTTAGGTACAGTTGCCCTTTTAATTTATCTACGTTTTGTTTATACCTGTTATTAATTAATTGATGTACCTATATTTTTATATACCTAGGTAAGTTTCCGTTCATTTTTTAATAGGTTTGGGTACAACACATTATGTTAGTTTAATCTACTTTTTATGTTGTGGCAGTATGGCTGCTGTGAACAAAATTCTACAAATAACATCACATATTATATAGGTACGGTGAAACAGCAGAATGTTACCCCTGTGTTATGTAATTAAAATGTTGTTGCATTAAAAATAACAAGGGTGTTGACTCCTAATTGATTATGATTTAAAATGACCACAATTTATTTAGTACTAGCTGTGCCAGCGGTGTCACCCGCGTTTATGGTTAATATTATAAAGACTATTTCCGTCATACATGATTTCTATGTAACTTTAACCATTAAGGCTGCACACGCGACGGAAGCTTAAAAAATGGAGTAACTTCTCCCGTTTTCCCAACATTTCCCTTCACTACTCTGCTCCTTTTGATTGTAGCGTGATGAAAAGTATACTGTAACCTGCCCAGGAGTATGAAGAATAATTGTACCAAGTTTCGTTAAAATCCGTCGAGTAGTTTTTGTTTCTATAAGGAACATACAGACAGACAGACAGACAGACAGACAAAAATTTTACTGATTGCATTTTTGGCATCAGTATCGATCACTAATCACCCCCTGATAGTTATTTTGAAAATATATTTCATGTACAAAATTGACCTCTCTACAGATTTATTATAAGTATAGATGTAGCATAGCCACATAGCTATGGCTATGGCTTCAGTAATACCTAACTAGGTGTTATCAATATGGTCTATGTCTTGAATTGGTTTTGTTTGGGACTATTCGGTTCTTAGTTCATCACTTTGTTCCAGTATTCATTCAAATTTCATATTTATTATATCAAATACATTATTGAATGTGACAGGTGTGTCATAAATACATAATACTAATTGTATAGATTCTGCTTGTAAAGGCTGGAACCATAAACTTCCCAACAACACCATACACTAACATTGAATGTTTACCAGAAAGTCAAATCCCAACATCGAAAAAGAGCGTTCTCATTTGCACTGTTTAACTCTCATTTACAAAACCAACAAACAATTAATTCCTCGTAATTAACAAATCAAATGATACAGCATGGCCTTGTTGGCGGGCTCAAGAACATCCCGATGCAAATTAAATAGACATTAAAGTATCAGCGGGCGGATCAGGCGGTCCATTAATAAATCAGTTCGCTAAAGCCGTAATTGTAATCTCAAACAAGGCGGAGGGCGGCGTGTTTGTTCTAACAACATTATTACAATAAGTTCGGGCCCGGTTTGGCGCGCAGCCGCAGCCCTCGGCGCCGCCATCAGCGCGCTTCACACGCTCCGCTCAGATAACTAACTTTACTACTTTGAATGACGCATTGAACATGTGTGACTTCAGAAAAACAACCAGATTTGATTATGTTTCTAAAGTCACACAAGTTTCTTCTTTTTGTGATATTAAATCATCTTATATTTCTTATATTCATGGTGTTTCAACCTTGATGTTCTTTTGACATCTGGTCTTTCGAGAACATGCTTTATGAAGCACGCAAGAGTCTGCCATTTTTTAATTTTGAACATTACACAATTAACTAACTTTGTAGAAAATAAGACTTGATTACTTACCTATAAAGGTCACAGCATTTAGATTTGAGATTGAAGCTTTACTATGCCTGCCTCACCAGTACAGAGCCAGATTACCCATAGGGCAGAATATGCAATTGCCCAGGGGCTCTGTTTATTAGACAAGGGCTCGCGCTCCGCGATTTTTTTATATGTGTTATAAACTTCGATATGCAACCATGATCCCATTTGTGACTAATGAAATCTGTCCAGATTGTATTAGCTGTATTCAGGGTAAGTACCTAATATCGTAGGCAGAAGAAACGAAGTTAAAGTGGTTAAATGGACCCCGAAACGTCCATTGCCTAGAAACTCCTCGGTTCAATTCTGTCCTCGTATCTTTAACATGTCGCAAGGATTTTTACAAACGGGTTATGTCTATTGTGAGATGTTCACCAACATTAAATATTAAAAATACGCCCGTTGGGGTTGCGCGCCACCACCGGCGCGCTTCACACGCTCCTCTGGCTCCGCTCCTCGCCACCCTGAGGTGGACCAACTTTACTCTCTAAAATTATATATGGCGAATATCGACAAATGTGACTTGGCTAACTTTTGGTATTCCATGAAAACTTAATTGGACACATTTGGGATCATCATATTTAATAACTAAGTATTTTGTTTGGTCGACAGGTATCCTTCATGCTTTTTTCATTCACGATTACGATTTAATACTCTTTACTATTGTTACTACTAGGTATCTATAAATAGTTTAAGCTCCATAGAAGCTAACAGCTAAATGTTTGATAAAATTTTCTACCCGAAAATGACATTGTCGGCGGCCTTATTGTCTACAAATTTAATTTACAAGGACAATGAGTTATTTATATCAGATAATTTAAAAAAGGTAACAATGTCACAATGTATGTGTTCTGCCCATTGACATTGTCAGCACACGACTGTTGTGTACTGACTGTTCTAATCGTACGCGTAATTGTGCAATGCGGCCGTCTCCGCGGCAGGCGTCGAGGCGTGGTGCGGTCGCCGCCGGCGCCGCCCTACTCATCTGCCTATCTTACACCCACCCCCTACCCCTCCGTGCCCGCCCCACCGCCTCATCTACTTGACTAAAATGATAACTAGATTAGCATTAGTAAGCCTAACTATCTTATTGTACTCACTTTTGATTTTCTACCCATTTAGTGAATCAAAGATTCTTTTACTACTTACTTCTTTTGTAATAACTTTTTTATTGTTCTCTAAATTTGCATGTACGAATAGGAATATTTAGTTTGAACATTTCTAGTGATATCTTAAAAAGAATAGATAATCTCGTAGCTATTGACAGACTTCGTCATAACCTACCCAACATCAAAACTTTACCTTAGTAAAAATTTTAACTATTAAATAAAGCCGATTTTCTTCACACTTTTATTCTGCTGGAAAGTTGCCAAATAATTCAAACTGCGTTATACAATTGTTGTCAAGAGTTTAACTAAACATTGTGTTACGATTAGTCCCAAAAGTTATACTCAAGTTGTGTTTGTACGTTCTTGAAACGTGAAACCTTTCCTAATGAAAGTCAACCAAGAGCCGAAAGTTAGAGCTAATACTTAGTTCGAATTACTTAATCTGTTTAAGGATTCAGCAGCTGGCGGCACAGCAAACAGCGAAGGAACTCATAACACAAATTTACAATACGGTTTAGCTTTCAATAAAAGAGCATGTTTGTGTTCAATAGAGGCGGTGATTATGTATGCACGTAACGGGAGCGCCTTGCACCGCATACAATGGATTTGGGAACTTCGCTGTGGATTTTAAAACAATGGGGAATATTGCCAACCTAGCCCTAGCTTTATAGAATTTGGACTTGCTTAATGGATTAATTTGGAATTTGCGGTGGAAGTTGTGTAGGCGTGCCGCGAAGTTGACTAGGCAAGTTGTCAGATCTACTTAAATATAGTCGAGTCACGTGGAGTAAACGTACGCGGCGAATAATTGTCCTCAGTGATCATCCTCCGAAAGCCACGGATGATAGCAGGTCGAGACCTGCCGCATTTAGGTCGCATTTGACCACCGAGCAAGAGGACCTACATCGTCACAGATTTACCGCACAATGCTATGGAAACTTATGAGACAGTATTTCTTTTGCACGGATTTGTTATCTATTTCTTTGAAATTGATTTGCATACTAAATGCATATTATTAGTCTGATTGACTAATAAAGTGACTAGGAACAGGAGAAATTTATCAGTATTTTGAGTGAATCTACGTCTAAAGTAAGCCATCCTTCGAAATTTTATGATTTTTTTTTTTTGGGATGGGGTAAGTGTCCGGAGGTAAGTATCCGCGGTAATTAAAATGCGTATACTTACAATGCCATATATTTGTACCTCTAGACTGAAAATTATTTCGACTGTTGCTGAAATGCCTGATCAACAAAGTTCACCATTACCCACACAGCATAACATCGACACTGGAGCTAGGATTAACAAAGCCAATGAACAATTACATATTATGCTCTTTAATTCACTGGACAACCAATAAACAAATATAATAAAAGAAAACAAAAAAAAATGAGCAAAACTTTAAGACAATTATAAAAGCAAAGATGGACACCAGAAGCAAACCAAAGAAGAAAAATGATATTAGGAAAGATAAAAATACCGAGACACGACTGAGGTGTATTTACGGTCCTATTTTTAAGTCTTGGTGTCAAAACGCCTATACCAGTCACGAGGAGGGCACATTCAAATGTGATCTTTGTGCAAAAGCAAGTTAATATAAATATACGTACACTTTGTCGTTCCGTACACTTAACCGAAGGCGCGCGGACACTTTCCTACAGACGCGGATAAAACCCGCCCCAAAGAGAAATGCTTCCCTTGTTGATTAAATCATTCAGTAAAAGTGATAATTATTGTTATCATTTAAATTGAATGTTCTGTTTTTCTTCACAAATGATTATAACATTAGAATAAAAGCTTTTTTCTTTTTAATTAGCAATATCTTTTATTCTAGAAGCAATCAACTAGGAGAGGTGGTAGCTCAATGGTAAGGACACGCGCCTCTTAACCGAGGAGTGCGGGTTCAAACCCGGGCACGTACCTCTGGATTTTTCAAGTCTATGTACGTATTGATACCACTAGCTCGACGGTGAAGGAAAACATCGTGATGAAACCTGCAAATTCAAACAACTTTGGATTTGTAACCATGATCCAAAAATTGTCTGGTTCCCCTATCTTAGTGTTACGAAGGTCAGATCGGCAGTCGCTTCAATGTAATTGCCAGACTCGCTAAATCCTGGATAATGGTCTAAGCGGACCCCGTCTAAGCACGGAACATAACGCTAGGAAGATGATAGAAGCAATCAACTAGAAATGCGTTTGGTTACCCCACATGACTTGGTTACGCTTTCAGGTTAGTGGAAACAAACGACCTTTGCAGGCCTTTATGATTTCTGTCAGAGAAGCCGTACTCGTATATAAAAACAAGCAATAATTAAAGTGTATCATAAAGGAAGTATATAGGAAGGCCTATACATTGATACGGGTGTAATTGCTAATATTTTAATCTTAGTGATAGTGAAATTAACGTATAATAGATTTTTTATTTAAAAAAACAATGTATGAAAAGGATTATGAATGTTGAAGAAGCAAGTGAGGTGTGTAAGGATGGTGCCATATGGCTTTCATTTAGCTCTGCGTTATTTTTATAAAAAAAAAATAGTCCGTCTGGTTCAACGTATATTTTGAAGCGTGTTTAATTAGCCTTAGTTTTTTTTATCTTATATTTATAAATAATGTAAAAAGTGTAAGATGGAGATTTAAAGCCTAATGTATCAACCTACCTTATGCTCTAGTTATGAATTCGAACATTTTCCAAGTTAATTTATTTAGTAATCGTAAAGTAGGTAGTTTCGAAAATTCCCATGCCATTAGCTTCAACGCAACATGAATAATTAAGACTTAACAAAGCACGCACAGTGACAGGTACCTACAGGATTTGCTAGATTAACTTCGACATCAACAAAATCGGTGTGACATGACTGATCGCGCTAATGTAGGTATATGTAGATATAAAAGGCGTTTATTTTATTACATAAAATATTAAGGAATAATTTTGAATTAAAATTAATGCTGCTTCATGTTTAAAGGGTTTAATTTGATGTTACCTCTAAAGACTGTACCTAATACTCAATTTGTTAACCTCATCCAATGATAATTTGACTACTTTGAAGATTAGGGAGTTAAATTATTTAAATAATGTCAAACATACTTTAAATCTATTTTACTAAGATTGCATCAGAATTTAATCACGGCTGTTCTGTTTTGAATTACTGATGTGGTATTCATCACCCCGTCTCATTATTGCACCGCGATATGAATCAGCCATTGACGGTCCCAAGTTTCATTGAGGGCTTCGGTGATTGCCTTTGCCGCTGCCAGCAAACGAGTTAAGCCAAATACAATGAGGCGCACAAAAGAACGACCAGGCTAATCTCATTGCGGGACGAAGGATCGGAGCTGTAGGGCTGCCGCGGTTGGCAAACGGGCTTAGGCAGGCCTTGAGACTCATTTCCTTAGATAACGGTGAGCCAAATTATAGAAATAGCTCAATGATGTTGCTGTTTTGCATAATTACTTTAAAATTTATTGAAAACAAAAAAAAACGTATTATGTATTCGTAGTTTGGTTAAGTTACATTTAATATTCTTGCCTAAGTAGCATGTCGTAAAAGGCGACTAATTGTATATGGGTTTTTGGGTGTGTGATTGTGTAGGCGACAAGCTAGCCACTTTGTCACTACTTTTTCACAATTTTAGATGTAACCAAGCCCAGTTTTATTTTTGGCTGATTGTGGTTAGAGAGCCCTGCTGCCCCTTTGACTTTGCCTACTCCTTCGGGGATTATAGGCGTGCTATTATGTATGTAACATTCCATTTCTTATTCATTAATATATCAATTTCACTGATATGTAAAATGTAAACTCCTAAGATAAGATCTAACGGTATTTGTAAAACCATCTATTCATTAATCGCCCAACAGGTCTAACATGTAGGTACGGTACTATGTAAAGCCTTCCTGGCAGCCCTAGTCCAAGTGTAGGAGCCGCGTAGTCTGCCGGTGGCGGCCATATTTCGCGCTCGAGTACCACGAAATGGGCGAGGCAAGTGAGAAAAGCCCGTCATTCGTTCAGCGAAAGTTAATAGGGCTTTTGTGGCCCGGTTGCCTCTTGTAATGCAATTAACTCCGACAATGGCCGTATCGTTAACGAATTAATTTTAAAGCCCGCAATAATACGGGCTGGGCGGCTGGCAGTGACAAAGAGTCGTGGGATGAAATGAGCCGACTTGTTAAGTGCTTGAATGGTCGGCTTGGGCTTTCTGTTGTTCTGTCAAATGTACTTTTCTATAAGCTGTACCTAGACATAAGACCTTAGCCAATAGATCAGGATATCACTTTGATTTAAAATTTTGATTATTCAATATCAACTTGAGAGATACGTGTTATTGTTTTAAAAAATATATAGAACATTCTGATTAATTAAATTAGTTACATCTATATATTAATAATAATGAACCATTAATGTACACATGTATCTAATTATTAACTTTTAATTACACAGTACACTATCTACTAAGATAGCATATACATGAAAAAGTTTTTTAATATGTAAACTGTGTACTTATAGTTTAAAAGTTTTTAATATAATACAAATATATAACACAAACGGTGGTAGCTCAATGGTAACGACACGCGCCTTTTAACCGAGGAGTGCCGGTTCAAACCCGGGCACGTACCTCTGGATTTTTCAAGTTTATGTACGTATTTATACCACTAGCTCGACGGTGAAGGAAAACATCGTGATGAAACCTGCAAATTCAAAAAACTTTGGATTTGTAACCATGATCCAAAAAAATTGTCTGGTTCCCCTATCTTCGGGTTACGAAGGTCAGATCGGCAGTCGCTTTAATTTAATTACCAGACTTGCTAAATCCTGGATAATGGTCTAAGCAGACCCCGTCTAAGCACGGGACATAACGCTAGGAAGATGATGATAACACAAACATAAAAATTAAAAAGTAAAAACATCAACAATGTAACCCCACTATTCATACGCTGCCAAAATTAAATCTACAACGAAACATAATAAACTTCGAATATGTCCTATTTAAAATGTTATTACTGACTTATTCGAAACGTTACAATTTCCCGGTAGCCCGGCTTCACAAATAAACTTATCGTGCTGTTGTGTAAAATATTAATATTAAAATGCAATTTTGTAGTTCACAAATACTAAACTAAGCGTGCAAGTTCGTGAATGAATTGAGAACTAGAAAGGATGCCGTCCGCACGTTTTATGGTGCTTTCTGATGGTTTCCATAATGTCCACTGTCAACTGGACGTCAGGCGTGAGCCTTTGGTTATCACATAGTTCTTAATTCGTTGAGATAGATGTTACATTTGTTTAGCCATCGATAGGGGCGACCACCCGCAGTGGCCGCGTCCACTTGTGCCCGTCCACTCGAGTGGAAGCTCGACCTACCCAGAAACATCAATGATTACTCCAATACACACAATGCGTTTTTTGTACCTACTGGTATTGATCTGGTAGCTTGGTCGTGCTTCGTAAAATTGTGTCGGTAGCGATTGTTCGGGACAAGCCGCATTATGCAGCGATAGTACGAGTATAATCGTTCGTTTGCGGCTCAACTGAGCTCAACGCACTACTGTTGCATCTTTTGAGGTGCGATTTCACACCGAATGTTGCTATAGAATATATACAATTGAGGATGATTTGTTTGTATTGTAACAACATTATAAGTATCAATTGTCAAGATATTATAACCAGTCCGGCGTTAAAAAAGAAAATATGTAGGTTACTGGGATATTCATGCATGTGTGGATGAAGTGAATGACAATTGAATAATATAGATGGAAAAGGAAATGTACGGATTCCACGAAATCAATCGATTACGAACAAAAGACATCAACGATCTCATTCATTTTGGTAATCAACAAATGTAGGTATGTTTTGGTAAACATTAAATTTAAAAAAAAAAATTCAGTCGAATTCAGAACCTCCTCCTTTTTTTTTAAGTCGGTTAATAAATAGATATTTGAAGTAAATTTGTTGATATTTATGGTTTGTAATATGTTATGGATCCTAACAAAATATTTTATTTCTAAAATTTGTGGCCAACTGGTCGGTTGAGTTTTTAGTACGACAATATGTAATGTTATGTACGTATATAGAATACTATTCGACATTAGAGTTACTGTTCAAGTAATAAGTTGATCTCTCCAGGTCTGGTCAGTAAAAAGTCTAATCAAGCTGGCATCCCTCATCTACAGACTTTAAAGATTTTGACCCATTACTCAATAAACATATCTTCTACAGGTCTGGTTCAAGAACCGCCGAGCAAAATGGCGAAAACAGAAGCGCGAGGAGCAAGAGAGGTTACGGAAGCTGCAGGAGGAGAGGGTGTGCGGGCGCGCGCCGCTGCTCCCCCGGGGGGTGCTGTCGCCCGCGCACTCGCCCGCCGAGCGCGCGCCTGCGCCGCCCACGCCGCGCCCCTACACTGATGACTCCGAGTCCGACTTGGAAGTCGCTTGAGCTCACCTGAGCTCACTGCTAGGAACGCGAGTACCGGCTATCGGGGTCAGAAGAGAGGATGGATGGCATCTACTGT